>JAUMHJ010000002.1:487531-512639 GCA_032361105.1 Microctenopoma lineatum | reverse complement strand
GCGATCTTGGGTGCTGCAGCAGGACAATGACCCAAAACACACCAGCAAATCCACCTCTGAATGGCTGAAGAAAAACATGACCTTAAAAAGGCAAATTATGATGAAGTATACAATATTATAAAATAGTTACCGTTTTAATTCTAAATGTCTTAGTCTTACTAAGACCAAAGTCCAAGTAGAGAGTAAGACTTAAAAAAGTGCTGTTCCAACACTTTCAGAATAACTGTACAAAGTATTCAGAGTGGAGCATCCACAGTGTGAATAGTACAGTGTGGCAGTAATGCAGACTTTGTACAGGACAGTTTGTGTTGTAACCTTCAGCTACCACTCAGAGCTCTGCCAAGAGATACAAGATGACATGAGATCCCCCTTAAAAAGAGGGTGGGAAAAGCAGGTACACACAACTGAACCTGTGTGAGAGGTTCTTCAAACGTACTCACACTTTGCAGCTGCTGGGAATTGTTGCTGTGCAATCTCCAGGTGATGGTAGAGAAAAGAAGAAAGGAGTCTGGGCAACTTTAGTTAAAAACTGCAACACTGACATAAAGGAAGAAATGAGCTGGCTTCAAAAAGCAACTGTGATTTACAACAACTATGATGAAGAACCTGTTGCTCCACCATCTGCTCCGCTTTATGATGTGAACTGAGTTTTGTTAGTATATATGTATAACACACTTGCACATGTTGGTATGAAAAACAGAGAAACTTGTTAAAATGTTCTAACACTAGAAATTGTTAGAACAGTCTCCATCTATGCAATGGTTGGAATTATTGAGATTTGCATAAAACTAATCAGAAAACTGTGCTACATTCTAAAACTCACATGTAAAATCAAAAAGGAATGATACATTATGTCATTCATTGATCAAAATCAGGCCAGTCTAACCTACAGCACAGTCAGAGATAGATAGTAGTGTTGTAGTCAAGACCGAGACCAAGACACACTTCAATATTGAACCTTTTCACAATATTCTAACTTTCTGAGATACTGAATTTGGGATTTTCATTAGTTTTCACTTATAATCATCAAAATTAAAAGAGCCCTAGTCTGTTTTCAGTCTTGGTCTCGGTGCCCCTAAGTCTCTGCAATGTCGGTTTAGGCGCTCTTGACTACAATACTAATGAATAGCAAGATTCAATCTACGCAAACGTCATCTTAGCTTTAGTTTATGTCCTCTTAACCTCAAAAGGGAAACCTTTGACCTTACCTACTTTGCGTTTTGGAACCTTAAACAACCTGAACAGTCATGAAGGTTAACTGTTATTTTCATTGGTTTATTTTTCTACATGATTTTATGCCTGCACCGTGCGATGTGAACAAAGACATCCATTTGTCAGAGACGGACCAGGAAAAGACAAAGCGAGAGAAGAAGTGAATGGGGATGTTTGATTGGTTGAGTGGGAGCATTAAATGAACTCAGAGGAGAAGAGGTGAAGTGTGTGGGTGGGTGTTTGAAAAAGGGAACATTTATGTGTTTGGTAGCCAGTGAAGAGCTATCAGGTTCTACTTGACCTATTTGGAGAATGGGTGTGTGCAGTGCAATGTATGTGCTGATACTGGAGGTAGTGGGGTGTTCAGAGGTCAAATGGAGACAGTAGAAGAAGTGTGTTTTCATGTGTTATGGAAAAAAAATGATTTAATATTTTTTATTTGACTAAAGGACCTGCAAAGCATAATAGGTCAATAGACTGGATAACAGACTATACGCCATATTACAACACACACACATATACATACACACTATAGCAACTTCATACAGTATATACAGTTATAATTTATTGCTACAGAACCACCACAAATATGATATATGTGTTTATTTGTAATGCATCTAGATTAATCATACTCAGGTTTGCTGAATTCTTTGGAAGCATGATTTTGTGATAAACAGCTGCTTATTTCGGCGCTGAACTCTTGACATACATGACTTGTGGGGACACATTTTTCAGGAACAGGGCACACTCAATGTGTATCTCCTTGATGAGCGGAGACAATCTTTATGCGTTGCCAGTCACAGCAATTTCATCAGTCACAAATGTGCTGTCAATCATAGAATGTGGGTAGAAGCTCTATATTGGTGCAGAGTCACCTTTATGGGGGAAATTGTGGGCTATGCCCCCACAAATGACTAACTGTGCCTTCTCAACCATAGACTGAGCTTGCATCAATGACTTTGAAGATTATATTGTATTCTAGAGCACATCACCATGTTTTTACATTTAGTGCATTCACAGCAAAAGGCCAGAATGAATTCCTCCAGAGGAGGATTAAGGTAGTCGTGGGCCCCTAGGCTCCACTTTGTTGGGGGGCCTCATGCAGAGGAAATATACAGCCCCAGTTATACTCATAAAAATGTAATGTTATTGTTAGTGTGCTGCATTAATTGTAAATAGCAACTCTAAAACTGTAAGGCTGAGCTTTTTAAACCAGACAGGTGCAATAATGTTAGAACAGGCTCCAATACATAACTGAGGAGAGTTTGCAGCATGAGAGACTCAAATAAAACAAACTAATAACACCCATAAAAATCAAATTAAGAACCTTATGGTTATTGTCATGTGCACAGAAACACGTTTTCCTGTACAATTAATGAACATTTCCCGCTGTAGCATTGTTACAGACAAAAATAATCTATCACAAAAGAGAGTTTGTCTCAGCTACTGGCTGAAGGGGGCCTAACCTAAAGATGCACAATTGAGAGGGACGTTGCATTTAGGAGGTTCTTCCTGAAGCTGTGATAAAACGGAGGCATGTGTTTAATTCAATTTGTGACGCAGCCTATGAAGTTCTAATAATGCACACGGTGCAGTCTGCTGAGGGAGAGAGAGGGAGCAGAGACAGAGCTCTGTGCCGGACTGCTCTAAGAACTTAATAGCTTTGGATCAGTATCAGTGATAATGGCCCTGTATTTACTTGGTATCAGATCTGTTCCACATTTTGCAGTATCACACGCCACTTTCAGCATTAGCTCTGAGCCTATGTTGAATTATGGGCCAGGTGAAACAGGCGGAGCCAGATACAAGACTGATCATGTGCCAGAGTAGACAGACTTTATGATAGAGATGGCCTCCTTCACCTGCCGCATCACTGCCAAAAGCACAACTTAATGTTCCTACCACTGTTGAGCCACGTTAGAATCACCCGAAAGCAGGGAAGTCACATAGTGGTGCAATTATTGGTTTAGTCTATTAATTAGTCTAAATTGTCTCCATGTTACTTTCTGCCCCTACTGGTATTTAGCCCCTTCACCCATTCGTCTGTCTTTTGTCTTTATTTTAGTATAACTGTTTTCCTCCTCTGGGAGTGATTTTATGTTCCACGTTATGTTACTATATGGTAAAGTTTCTTTGTTTGACCAGCCTAACAACATCTATGCCAGAAAGTGACTGAGATTGTCTTGACTGAGATACATATAGGCCTTCAAACGTTTTGGCTCAACCCCCAGATGAGAAACAACAATGAATAAATCACGTTGTTGTTCACAGCAGGGTGGGATTTATCATTCATTCAAGCTAATTGCATAGTTTTGGTACATGTGTACAGAAGAGGAAATACAAGTCATTCAGTTAGCAAAATCTATCAGAAATACGGGGATATACTCTCCGTGCTATCCTTCTGTCCACACAGGTGGTCACACAGGTCAAGAGAAGTCTGTACTGAGCTCCAAGTTATTGTAACATTCACTTCTCCAGCCTTCCCCATGCAGGAATAAATGTCTTCTAATATTATCAACTTTTCTGCAAAAAGTTTGACCACATTAGACCAGTTTCCTTCACTGGACTTTAGGTCCCACCCCCCAACTGCTGCAGAAAATTCAATCTTTTTTTTACATAATAATAGTTATTTAGAGTTTGGATTTCTGAGAGTCACTGGGAGGATGGCTGGGTTACTTAGAATCTGTGTGAACAAGTTTTCAATATGATGTTTAGAAAAACGCTATTTACCAAACCCAGGCTGATCCTGTTGCTATGTGAAGAGATATAAAAAATTAATTGAGTTACGCTGCTGAGTTGAAATGATGCACAGCCTCGCTGTCAAATCAAACACTGCCGATGAAACACATGTATCATTCTACTGCTGAGTGATAAATACAAGTGTTTAGTCAAAAGAGCCAGTGTTCTACAACAAGGCCCTGCAAATGGGACCCCACAGTGGACTAGGCAGCAACCCCTCTCAGACAGATGCTATGCTGTCTATAGCATGGCAGAAGATGATGTAATGAAATGGTAATGTACAGCATTCTGTTCACATGTACGTAGTAGTGAACAGCAACGTGCATCAACACGGAAAAGTGCAAAAGGTTGTGTTCAGTCTAACGCTGGCAGAGAAGGAATGGTGGTGAAAGTGTGAACACTTGGGAGGGCAGTTTGAAGTCCATGTCGATGCATGTGGACATGCTAGGGACATGAAAAGATGGAATTAGTTTATTGGGATGAAAAGTCTTGTACTGACTGCGCTCCCTTAGTATTGATGAAGCTGCACTTTCCAAGAGGGCATTAGATTAAAGGACGTGTGCAGTGCTTTTCCTGATATCCTCACACTGTGGAGTAGAAAGTTTAATTAATATATGATTAAATTAATACAACGGAGAATTCAGCTTTCAAAGGACATGATTTTTCCAGCATCTGCTGTGGTACACGAGTGTTCATATCACATATAAGGTGGTGGGAGGATCAAGCAATAAATCAGTCACTTCTGAAGAGCAAAAGGATCTGAAGTGTTGGAGAACTGGGAGAACAGAGATGTGGGAGTTAGAGAGGGAAGAATGAGAAGAGGAGCTAAAGAGGGGAGAGCTCGGTGGACTTTGGAGTGTCCTTGACCACGTCTCAGGGGTCAAGTTTCCTGCATTAGTTCTGGTCAGAACGTGGTAATGAGCAGGCACATGGTACAAGGGCTTTTGAAAAACTAGGCCAGGGCTCACACCAGCCAACTCCAGGCTAGAGAATCAATGGAGATGGTGGAGAAGCAGTTGACAGGCCGTCCTCCCTGTCTCTGGGCCAAGGTGAGTCTCGCTGCAGAGAAATAAAAACCTCCACTTTGAGTTTCTTAAAAATATTAGAAGCAAAAGCAGGAGAATCAGAGAGAAGAGACAGCTGAAACCCCTGTATGTGCTTTTTCTTTCTGCAAACAACATCGACTTTGTTGTATAAAATATGAGGCGGGTGTTTGGAGTGGCAGAATTCTTTAGTTCCTTCTTCTCAAGCTGTCACACCAGAGATTTTGAATTCATGACATGGACCCACATAATGGGTTACAGGGGACATGCAAACTGAAAGAGAGCAAAATGAAAAAAGAGACACAGACTGAGAGGAAAAGTAAACTCATTTGCAAAGGGGACTGCGCTTGTAATTAAATTTCAAGCTAAAAGCCCTGTTCATCATGCGCTCTCATTTGCATGGCTCTTAAATATGCATGAATTCATTTTGCATGAGCGGGCACAGTGTCTACACATGAGACGTCACACACGATTTGCTGCGGGGGGAAAAAAAAAGAATAATAAAGGCAATATTTAACAATTTGTTCTGATGTGAGCTATCACAAAGGCTCTGTGATGTTTTTAGTTACGCGTTTCCTCACATTCCAGCCTCTGTTGTAATTTCAAATGAGCATTGTGAACACACTGAATACACCGCTCACGTGCTGTGGATGTATTGTGGAGAACGGCATCAGGGAGTGTGTGCCTGTTGTCCTGAGGGATCACAGCTATCTCATACATTACAGACGTGAAACCCTGCTACATAGCAGACATCCAACACGCTCTTTTTTAATGCGTTGCCATGGCGCTGTCTGAACCTGAATTCTCAAACTCATGTCTCTGTATGGAGTTAATGTGCTTTTATAAGGATCTAATGGGCTGCATTTAATTTCATTAGCAGTCTGTTACCGTGCAACGTGTACAGTTACAGCTTCGTTTGTTGTTGTGTTGTGGAGTTTCGGGGCTTCTTTAGGTAGAGAGTTTGGAGTATGGACCAAGCACAGATATTAATACCTTTTTTCCTGTATGATTCATGCAAAGCACAGAGAAACACGCAACACTCAGCAGACAGCAGTGCTGAGATGCGGCTGCTAGTGTACAGAAAGAAAAGCAGGGGGGGACAGTCCACATAGTGGATGTGACTTCCCCAGCCCCATCTGCTGCTTCCTGTCTGTCAGGAAGTTTGAGATACTCTGACAGGTGAAGATTAGCACAGTGAGGTGGATGAGATTAGAGCACAGGACATTTGGGACGAGGGGTTTAAACGTTTCCAAACAGGATCTTTGCTGTGGTGCTACAGGATGACTGCAGCATTCACTGACCTGTTTGCACACTGGGTAAACTGCAGGGGGTCCAGCTGGGGACCTGTGATTTATTTAAGTGGGTCTCAAGGGACTTCATGATGACAGACTTCACGATAACAGTCTGCATAGCGAAAGCATTTTACCAAATACCGCTGGTTTATGCCATGAATGCTGCATGTGATGGCATCATGCAGAGGCACGCAGGGATGGACGGAATGAGACGTGTTCCACTGTCCCGCTGGCGTAGAGAGTTAGGGTTGTGACTTATGAAACTCAGCAGCACACATTCACATGTCATCTTGTGCACTAGTGATTTTTGGTGGATCCTGCAGAGCGTGAGCCTTAATGAGCAACCCATCCTGTTGCTGGCGTTGGCTGTGTCGAGCCAGGCCGAGAAGCAGCACGTGAGGCACATCCCATTGTGAAACCTCTGTCCTTTAATAAATCACCAAAGCAAATGCTTTGTGTTCACTAAATGGCCCGCTCTCTTTTTATTAGCATCACATTTAAGCGCGTTGCACTTTGAGGATGAGGACATTTGGCACGGCAGCATTGCGCTGCATATTTAACACTGTGGGACCAACAGAGGGAGGATTGCACTCTGTAAATACATTTAAAACAAAGAGGATGTGTGTGTGTGACGGGGTGGGGGTTACACAGGAGAGGGGAGACCGAGTCTGAGAGATTATCCGTGGCTAAAAGTGTAACAGTGCTTCTCTTTTCCAAGTTGCATAATTCAAAAGCCATCTCCATCCTGTTGTGTTGTGTTCTGCTTCACTTCAGGCCGGGTCCTGAGACAATTTGAGACACTGAGTTCTCCACGATTGAGACATCATTGTATGAGAGAGAGAGAGCGAGGGAGAGAAGGAGGGGAAGCGCCTGGCTCCGTTTTGCTCGGCCCTCGTCGAAGCAAATCACAGTTCCATGTTTACAGCAAGGCAACCTCTTTTTTTCCCAGAGCACACTTTGCATTTTAATGAGGCCCTGGCCTGCATTCTAAGTGCACATTAAGCCAGCTCTGTGGGGGTGAGCGTGGCAATACATCACGGTCAAAGTGAAGCAGCACTCTTCAAATTTTAAAATGAACAAAAGCTGAAGTTTTGCAGTCTGGGGGGGGGTGCAGTGGGAGAGAGAGAGAGCGATGGATGTGATCACTCTGAAGAGGTGATTTGGTTGTGCTGGAGAGTTTGGGGGAGGGGTTTGGAGGGGGCGTGGGTGTGCGCTTCAAAGGGATAACAGCAGGGGTGACGGTGCGGAGACAAGCTGGATTTCAGGGCTTCTTGAAGACTTTATTGTGCGGGTGATTACAGCTGAAGTGGTTGGTTGATGATGAGGAGCAGATGAGGAGTGAGGCGTGCACACACACACACACACACACACACACACACACTGGTAATATTCCTCCACAAAACACTGAACATGTCATATGGGCTGTTTGTGCGACTCCACACTGATTACAAACAGTCATAATACAATTGACACTGAAAACTGTGTTTGCAGTTATTTCTACAGAAGACGATAACATTTTGGAGAGAGGAAGAGGAAACAATACAACGCCCGCACAGACTTTAATCAAACTCAAACCCGTCACTGCCAATTTCACTTCAAACTGCAAAAAGCAAATTGATGTTTTCATCTTTGTGTTTCTGTCATTTATTTTCAGTTTTTGCATCTGTGAGACGTTCCTCAATTTCCTTTATGCAGTGCATTGTGGGGGATCAATGGCACATTCAATAATGACTTTTTCATTGTACTGTAAGACATATAATCCTTAGACTAAGATAAACTAGGAGGAAGATAATGCTTGCCTTGAACTCGCAGCAACTGATCATCAGCCCAGCTGTAATGAAATAATTATTGTTATTTTTAAAGTGTCATGCTTTCAGGAACACTCTTGAGCAAAATGAGCTGTGTAATTCCAGCACAGAAGACACTGAGCCTCACAGGGAGAGTTTAGTGAAGCCAAGCCAGTTGGGACAGAGAACAAGTAAATGATATACGGGATTTGAATTGATGTCAAAGAAATGTTAATCCTCATCTCTTGATCTGTGCTCAGTAGGAGCTAACTAGCATTCACAGTGTATGAGTGGTCCTCCACCACAGAGACGAGGGTTCTGCACAGTATCCCACATGAGCACCGAGGTCCAGAGACCTTTCTGTGGGGCAGCACATAACAGGAGATTATGCTGCTTTGCTGACAGCAGGTAGAGGTAGTCACATGACAGAAACATTTCCACTTTCACTGCGTCGCATTACTCTGTTCTAAGGAGCTAAGTCAGTTTAATGTCCTGACCAACCGACTCACACGTTTGTGCTCCTCCTGCTAACATTTAGATAGATTCAGGGTTCGAATGCATGTCTGAGAACAGCTTTAAGAATCGGTTGGAGCTGGACTCACAGCCCCCCCAGTGCTGGTCCCGCCACTACACGAACCACATTTGGAGCCTGCATCTTCCTACCCGGCTGCTCCAGGATTCTGACACTCACCTGACCCTGCATGCCATTTTCCTGACTGGCGTACACGCTCTCTCTGGGTCTGGCCAGCTCATTATACCGACAGGATATCTGAGAACTGGCCGAGCATGTCTGTCAAAAGCTCAGATCTTGTTCTGCCCATTGAGCTGGCTCTTCAGGAACTGTCTGATGCTTTGATGTTACTTGGCCATTGCTGTCTTTCTTGCTCCCACATCATGGTTCCCTTGAAGAGTGGAACACCAAGGTACCTAAGTATAGCTCGTCTGTATGTCTACTGCGTGGCCAGTGGCTTTTCTGCCCACATTTCTCCGGTCTGAATCAGTCACTCACTGCTGCTCCCTGTACTGTAATGTGTCTGAATGTCCTAAAATCACCTGGTATGTAATAACTAGCTCGGTTCTATGAAACACATATGGAACTGATGAAAAAGCGCCAGCTAGTTGTTTAGCTTTAGAGTTAATAGAAATACTGAGTTCAAGAAGTGTGACTCACATGTTGGAATGTTTCTGGAATTAGCAACAAAATACCAGTTAGTTATCAAAAAGGTAAAAGTAACTCCCTGCACATACGCACATGTGCACATGTGTTTGTTTGTGTAACATTTCCACTCTACAGGAGCGTGATAAGCTGATACTATAGAAATGAAACCATGTCTTCATATGCTTGATTCTTAACATTTAGACAACATTAGAAACAGTCAAACTTCATCTGAGCATCACATTTGAGCAAAAATATGAATTCATGAAGCACAGAGAACAGAAGACATCGTTGGCTATGGAAAGATCAGGATTTTCCCAACATCTTCCTGTTTGTCGATCTTTGTCTCATTTACTTTATTCTACATTTTAACTGAGATGAAATTGAAGCAGAATTGGCATCACATTGGACGAATGAGATTCTTCATTACTGCGTGGTCAAAACTTCATTGATTTCTCATGATACGTCAGAACAGTATATTGTTTATGTGCTGCATATTTTCAAATGGCTCAAAATCTGTTGCACAAACAGATTCGATTAATGAGAGAAGTGGGACAGAACGACCGGCGTTTGAGTTCAGGAAGCAAATGCTGGTACACACATCAACGTCGAGTGAATAAAACAGTTTTTAAGCCCAGAAAGTTTGCGTGTGTTAAATCCGCCTGACATGCATCAGACAGTGTGTGTTGCCTTTGTAATGTCTCTTGGTAATTAGCCACAGAGAGACCAGGTGTCCATCCTAACCACGTTCTTATCTCTCAGGCCAGCAACACTTGTATTCCGCGTACGAGGGCTTATTGTTCTTGATTGTGGGGATGATGGTATCTCCCCATTGACCTTTCATCCTGCCTCCCCCTTGCCTTAACATTACAACACGTGTTGTACCTCTAGTGGCAGCAGTTCTGGTTGTAAGAACACTTAAATACAGGTTGTTTGATGTTAGCCTAGATGTTGGTTTCCTCTATACACATAAACAGTATATATGCAATGTATACAAACCTCTAAAGAGTTCTCATGTTACTATGCCCAGTACCAAGACATACTATTTTTCTCTCTTTCACTTAGTACTACTGGTAGACATGAGGAATGACAGTGTCAGCAGTGAATGGCTGAGTAAATATTTCAGACTCCACTTACAGTAGAGAAATGCACTAAAAAATGTACTTATTCTATTAGTTACCTTTCAGAATAAGTCAGTGTATTAGAATCTGACAGAGCAAGACAGGAATGGGAATGAATATGTAGAGAAGGTTAGTTAATAAAGAATGTCTTTGGTAGAGACAGCTAATGGATATTTATTAATGATTCACCATGTGTTCTTTAGAAATCTATTAATCACAAAGGAGTATAAAAGCAGATGAGAAGTCTCAGTGGGGACTGTAAGAAGGTTCTCTGCCTCACCTTCCGACCAAACTGCAATACATCGTCTGCTCCTCAAAATCTCTGCAGGATCTGCAACAATTTTCAATTCATTTCAATTCAATTTTATTTATATAGCGCCATTTTACAACAGAAGTTATCTCAAGGCACTTTACAGTGTAAGGTTTAAGACCTTACACAATATATCACTATATAGAGAAAACCCAACAGTCCCACTTGAGCAACAGTGGAGAGGAAAAACTCCCTTTAACACTCACTTTAACACAACAGATCATGATCTCTCATTACGCACACACACACACACACAGGCTGAACTGTGCATGTCATTACAACATCATACGCTGGCATGGTAAAGTGAATTAAACATATGGCTTACTTTTAAAGGTTTTCAAGTGTCCTTCCACGCAGTCGTTCATTTTTGGGTCCCTCTCAACTGCCAGATGAAGCAGATGGGATTTTGTTTTGTGGAGCACTGTGTATGTGTGGTCCAGAAGTACGTTTGTCAGCGTGGAGAAGGAATTCTGACACACTTTGCAGTAGACGTGAATGTTTGAAAGCCATCAGTGGGCTTTCACAGCTATCAGATCTGTGTACAATCCCCACAGAACTTTATAAAATGCAAAGTTCACTGCCAAATACTAGGCTTGTTGGTGAGGAGGCACAGTAACCCGCCGGAGGGAGAGGCACATGAATGATCATGTTGTAATGGAAGAAGACGATACGTAGCAGCATTAGGAATGGGTACATTTCTAAATGGAACTGGTACATAGACATGCAGAGGAGCCTCATCAGCATTCTCTGAGCACAGCTCAAAATGAAAACAAGTACATCTCAAAGCAGCCTTGACACAGTGAAGGAAAGAAGAGATCTAAGAGTGCAGAGCAGTCTGATACCATCCTCCTGTAACATCAGACTTTTTATGCTGCATATGTAAGTAAACCAATATGTAAGTATTACCACAGTCAAGTGAAGTAATGAGAAAATACACACTTTCTCCAAAAACGGGCCAGCTTCTTTTCACAGTCAATAACAACAGCTGTGTTTTTTGCATCTGGGGAAGAAAACACCACATATGTTGAGTACATATACTTCACACAGGATTAAAGCGAAGATAGGAATAGCACACATCATTTAACCCTTGAACCACTGTAGAGTGTGTGTGTAGGTAGTTGGTCCTGCTTCCTGCCTTCTTCGCTTTAATGCTCTCTGACAGCCCGTGTGTAAATAGCAGAGATGTGGGTCAGAGGGGAAAGTTGAATCCTGAGAACAGAGGTGATGTGTGGGCTGCTCCTGACACATCTGTGTAAATACACAAACTCACAGAAAATGACAGGGGTCAAAATAGCAAAACCTGGTTCTCGTTCCATTCAGAGTGGCAAAATAAGAAAGTTCTGTTCTTCCCTCTCGCGCCTCCATCGCTGATAGTGATGTGTTTTGCAATGCAGTGCGGCAATCATCTGCCTATAAAGCAGTGATTGCAGCTGTGGGACATACTTCCCTGGAAATTTTACAATTTCCCTTTATTTAGGGGAAAACAAATATTTGTACAGCGTCAGATTCATTTCAATGTTAAATAGTTTACAATAGTTTGCAAAGAAATTGAAGGAAAGTTAACATTTATTTATTTAAAATACTCCACTTGCTTTGTGTAAGCAACACAGAGCAAGTGTAAGTGCTCAGGTGAAGATGAGTTTCCCCTTTAAGACCCACATCCAAGGGTACATGTGTATGTATACATCTCTGCTCTGTGTCGTTCTGCCATTTGTGAATGATTGACTGTAACACTTATGGTGGCAGCATACATATCACATCATGTTTACTGATTTTCACAGCCTCACAGTTGTACAATAGAATAATCACTGTGACTGTGTCCGACTCGGTTTTTCTGTTCACAGAACAATGATCTTCAGTTTGCATTCTGTGAAGTGTTGAAGCCATGGAATGGAATGATCCAAAGATGAATGGAAGGAGAGCACTGACAGTGTGAAATAAAGAAAGCCTTATTTTCATTCATCCCACCTCCTCACGAGTGCAAAGGTTACTGGAGTTTTTGTAAGTAGAGGTAGAGACAGTGAAACACTGCCTGGCATTCCTTCATTTGGGATCAGCAGGCCAGAAAGTGCCTCAAGAGAATGACTATGCAATCTCTCTCCTACGCCCCTGAACCCACCGTGGCCTCAAACATACTACCAGGTGCCCTAAGGGTGCACCCGGCACCCACCACAGCCTCCAGAAAGAGAAGGGCGGAGGAGGTCAGGATGCAGAAAAAAGATGTTGCAAGAGACTATCAAGATGCATAAAAGACATCTCTGACTACTGCGAAATTATTTGAAGGAACTTTGGATGGAGAATCTAAACTGTAGACTTTCCATTTAGTCCAGCCCTATTGGAAGAGTAAGTGTTTGTGTCAAAAGGGTAAAACTTCAACAACTAAAAACATGAAGTAAAGTGCTGGCAAACCTTTTTAAACTTGCATAATAATTTCGGAAAAGGAAACGGTTCTTTTAGTGACACTGGGAACTCTGTATGAATGTTTCTGAAAGTGTGTGTCTGGTGTGTCAATGTGGAAAAAGGCACTTCTCTGTTCTTTGTTCACAGGCCTAATTACACCAATTTTTGAGACACTCTGAAAAATTGGAGCTACAGTGTGGTATAGCTGCCACAGAATGTGGATTCAGTGGTGACTGTGTGTAGATGAAAGTTTCTAAGGGTTCAGGCCAGTGTGTGAAGTGTTGGGGAAACAGAAATACTATTGATTACAGTGGGTTCTCTGTCCTGAAGCTCAGGACTTCTTTCTAAACCAATTGTACTCAGAGTACAACAGCATGGAGTGAAACTGAGTTTGCTGCTGCTGAACCAACTGGTGTCTGCAAATCTGATCACAGTTCTCTCTCTTCTTCAGAAAGCCTGAGTCATATAAAGCGCCGATGCCCTGCATGGGGGAGCTGCGCTGCAAAGCACTGACCTTGCACATTAACATGTGGGGGGGGTAACTAGGGGAGAAACTGTCCACCCTGCAATTAGTGAATTACCCACTCTACCTCAGGAGTCACTGCCCTCTAATTTCTGTCTTAATGAAACAATGCAGCCCCAGGATAAGCCCCCGTCAAGACTGAATAAATATATGAAGATCAGAACTCCGATTTGATTCTTTCAGTCTCTTTTCTTTGGACCGGTATAAAACAAGAAATGAAATGTTCCTTTAGACCAGTGGTTCTTAAATGGGTGTGGGTGGAGACACGCCAGGAGGTATGTGAGAAAATAAAAACATAATAACAAAAATCACATCCATGGAAAATTCATAAATCATTCAGCGTTTCCTCTCGGTTAACAAGTCTTTGGAAGCGTGGAGCATTTAGGAAACGCAGATATTTCTTGTGCTTTTCAGGTGTTATTATTTCCCAACACTTCTGTCTGCTGGTGTGTCTCTGAGCGTGTGTGTGCACACACATCAGGGCGAAGTTCCACCGTGCACAATACAGAGCGCAGAGGAGAACTGGAGACGCAACCTTGTGGAGCAGGCTACAGGCTGTGAGATTTCCATTTTTTTTTTCCATTTGTTCATCCTGTGAGACCTAGATTTGGTTACAATGTCATTTTAATGTTAACTGTGACAATGAAAATAAAATACATTTGATATTACACAGTCTATAATTATGTAAATCCTGCTGTACAAAATGTTTGAAGGAGCCATTTCCACAAGGGACTCTTCACATGATGTAGAGACAGGAATGAGATAAGGCTGCTTAATTTGTTTAAAAGGACAGGTTGTAAGTCACCAAACAATGCTGCTGAGCACAGAGGGAGTCAAGTGCTAATAATAATAATAATGAATACTTTATTTTATATTTATAAAATGAAAACTAATAAGTAAAACTAGGCTAAACACGGACAAGCTAACTAAAAATGCTTCACATTGATTAGAATAGCATAGACTTAACTGTCATTGTACAATGTGGTCCCTGTGTGTCCCACACAACGTTCAGGGGTCCCCAACACCGATGAACGTTATCTTGTGGGTCCAACACAAACAAGATCATTCAGTTTTTTTTGCGTAATATTCTAGCGCCCCCTGTGATTGGGACCTCTAGGATGACAAAGACTGCCTTACACTATGGCGTAAATAAACAGGAATGGTGGACCAGACCCAAACACAGATTATATTTATATTATATTATATATATATATATATTGTATATATATAACTTTAGGCTGTGGGCCTGAGTGCAAGACGCAGGAACCCTCAGGGAAATAGGGGCTCTGCTTTGCAAGAAGAACTCCTGTGGCCCATGGACCAAAGACGGAGTTCAGTGGAGTTCAGTGGAAGCCTTGGGAAGGATGCATGGGCCATTGAGTTTCACGGCAGGGTGCAGGAGTGTGGATGAAGGCTCAGTGTGGATCTGACAAGGCGTTAGCTGACAGTAAACTCAGGAAGCTGCTGGACATTAGCAGGCATAGACGCCAACTGGACAGTGGAGGTGATGACCACGAAGACCAAATCAATATTAGATGAGCAGCAGACACTGTGTAATGCAAAACAGTTAAAAAAAACGAGACCCAAGCTCTGGATACCTGTAGCTGAGGGGACCACCTATTCCTGGACATGATCCGGGCACAGCTAGATGGGCTATATATCTACAGACTGTGTTGTCCTGCAACTAACCGTACTGCTTTTAAAGATGTGCAGTCTGACTCAGGGACTTCTCTTCTGCAACAGCACCTTCAGTAACACCCACTCAATGAATTCACCACTCTGTGTTTTACTGTTGCTTAAGACTGTGTGTTTCTTCTCACTTAATTCCCTTGTAACTACTTTGGCCCAGTCACTTTAACTGTTTCTGGCAACAATGTCAGTCACTCTCCTTTCCCAAACCAAACTATTACCTGAGAGTTTATCGCCTTCAATTTCTTCCAGATACCATGTAGTCCTCCAGCTCTCTCTTTTCCTCAGTGGCCCCTCTGGTAAGTTAAAAAACAATGGCTTTCTTGATGTGTGCAGAGTTCTGCACAGAGATTCTTCCTCTCTCACTCAGTGATGAATAAGGAATGAAGTGCTGAGCCCATCACTGCAGGGAAAAGATTCCCCTACCAGGTCTTCTTCTTACATGTGCACTCGCTCACACAAATGTGCACACAGGCATTTACATGCATATAGAAATGCAAGTGTACAAATCCACAGATGCTGACACGTGTGCGGACACACATGCTCGCGGGCTTTCTGCTGCAGCCTGCTCTCAGGTGGTAATTATGGGGATGCTGCACTGTATCCTGGGGATTATTTAAATGGTCAAATGAAGTGATGTACCATAGACCAAGGAATAGGCTCGTGGGAGCCTTTGCTCTGGACTGACTGTGATAATGCGTGTGTGTGTGTGCAGCCACACAAGCTAAACTGTGAGTCTGTGTGCCACCATAATTTCCCCTCAAATAAGCTGTGGAGAACATCCCTCTGTCTCCAGACCCCACAGCACTTCATTTGTGTTTCCTTCTGCAAACATTCAGCTCCGATGGTTTCTGCTTGTGCTCTAATCTGAATGCAGGTAGAGATGGTAGAACAGTGCTCTACTTTGTTTTGACTGCGTTACATACTAATGTATGACTTTTGAGTCTTTAAGGTTTACCCACATCGGTCTATCAGGATAGCTCAGCTACTGTGTCTGATGAAAAATTTTGCCTCATAAATGAAACCATGGCCCTTTAAATCCCACATCCCACATCTAACCCTGATACATTTGCTAAAGAAACAGACTGAAGGAGCCCACACACTTTGTCCTTTACAGGGGTTTTTGAGCGCTGATGGATGAGTCCAACTGCTGTCTGTCACGCTGACGGATTAAAAAATAATTACTGTCACTGGCACACGGGTGCTTACAGAATCTGTCTTCAGAAAAAGAGAGATTCCAACTAAACAGTGTACTCTCCAGATCCAGAAAAATGTTTTTCTTAACACAGACATAAACATTTCAAGAAGAACAACATTGTTTCAGGTGCCTGCAACATTTTGCTGCAATGGTCAAATGGAGTTTCCACTTCTGGCTTTATTTACGAATAAACCACAAAAAAGATCCACTGAAGGAACGTGACCAATGAAACTATTCCTCTCACTGAGAAAAGCAACAGCGTTACCACAGCGGGTTAAAGAAGCTCAGAGAAGAAGCACTGCATACTTCCCACACGCCTTAATAATACTGTGAGACACTTGCATGTGATTACAGGCCTGCAGTGTCCATTAGGGGACTAATGAGGAAAACAAGGTCAGATCTCCTGTTTTTTAGTGAGTGTGGGCCTAAGTGAAGAGAATAACAGACCCAGATTTAGTGGTGTAATCCTGGTTTTGCTGTGTGACATCTAAAAACTGAAGGTCCTGATCCAGATCAATAAAATGTGGAATATATATAAATACAGTGAGTCCAGTCAAAGTGCTGCGTTCTGACTTGTAGTAGAACATCTACAGTGCCGTGCGGTTTCTTTATGGTTCAGCCACTCACAGCATTTGAGGTTAAGGTTTAGTCTAACAGAAAAAAAATGAATCGTTCTACACAACTTATCACCCTTTAAAGAAACTCTCTCTAACGTTAACCAAAGCGCTGCTGTGAGCTTTACCATGTTATTTCCTAGACAGTCAACATTTCTTATTTATGCAATTTTCCTTTTTTTTTAGCCCAGCAGTTATGTTAGATTTGATGTATTTATATGTACTAAATTGACCCCTGCTATTGGTGTTAACATACTACTGTATGTTAGCGAGCTACAGAAGTGATATAGAGGAGAGTTTAGACGTGCAGCTAAGTAAATAACTGTGGCAGCAGGTGGGAGTCAGAAAGAAGAGAGCTGACAGCCACTCAGAGCTACGTGGAGGGAGCTGCTCTGCCCACCTGACCAGCACACAGAAATCAGATACCTTCAGGTAACTTTGTAAGGTGTTTCTACACCTTCATATGAGAGTGGAAACATACATGCTACAGCCACCACAACCCCCCCGGAAACTCTCTTAAAACCGAAACTCCCAAACTTCACTCTTCATCCTTGTCGAACATTTTAATGTGATGCTATTCAGATATACCCCCCCCCCTTCCCCCCATCCACTGGCCTATTACTTTGCCCATATGCTGCTTCGTGGCGAGCTTTTAGCATCTAAAATTGTAATGGCAGTGCGCTCTCTTTATAATAACAGGCCCCTGTCAATCATGCTAACTGACGGACAGTCCGTATTAGCATAACATCTGTTCCACTTGATCTTTCCACGTAGGGATGACACATTTCCACACAAAGCCTCACTTTCTGTGATTACCAAGCAGCCTCTCTGGTCAACAAACACTTTCAATGTTGATCGTGTTTTATGGAAATAAGTCAGTTGTGTTGTGAGATTCTGCCCAAAGTTGGGGGACAGGACACAAATAGAAACGCATGGAGATAAAGTAGATGGGCCAATTAGGATTTCAGTGGGGGATCTGTAAGTGGGGGAATAATGCACAGCTTCATTTAATGGATATGTGCTTATTTTCTGCACATTCTCTACCTGTTCAGATTCATATGTGTGATTTATGCTTTTGTGGAAACTTGATTGCCCACATTAGTATACACATTTGTGTGTGTGTGTGTGTGTCTCCTCCCTCCTCCAGAGCAGGGATTAACTAAACAGCATCTGGATGCTCGCTAATTGGCTCTCCTCTCCATACAACCATGAAGAAATAGCACACCTCACCTTGTGTTTGCATGTGTATCTCACACATAAAGTACAGCTTGTGCCAGTAATTGGGGATTACCATGGTAATGGTAAGCCATGTTCACTGGAAAAATTACAATTATGGCAGATAAACACACAATTGTTAGAAATGTCTATTGGCATCTCTTCTGTATCTTTTCTGCTGATTAACCTGGCTCTGCTACCGCCATTGTCTATTGGTGAGTAGCTATGCCACTTGACAATATAATGGGCCTGCTGCCAATATTAATATACATTAGTTATTGCGATGGTAGCAGGGCCGACTCTCAGTCTGTCCACGTTAAAGCCAGCCATATAAAGCAAGGAGGAGACACGTCGCATTATACAGGCAGTGAAGGCCACAGAGTAAAAGATGTGGAGAGCACTGCATGATATTATTTTCATATGTGTATTGATTTATGGACAGTATAGGTAGATACAATTCATTGAATACTGAAAAGTGTGCAGGGGAAGCAGAGTCCCTTGACACACCAGAGCACTCATTCAGATTTTTTTTAGCATTATTCTTTTTACATAATTGAAATATAAGTTATTAAATGACTCCTGAATGAGTAAATAATTACTACAAAGGTAAAGTTGATGCGATTACCATGCTGTAGTCTCATTTTATTAATTCTTTTTCATATTTCTGGGTTATGTACCAATCCTACACTTATCTTTCTGGATGTGTGTTACGTGTTTTGATGAGTAGGACACACATGAGCCTATGGAAAAGAAGCTAGTTTTAACAGTTTACACAGAGATGGAAATGTCGTTTATCACAAATCCTAATGATGTAATACAAGGGAAAATCACTCACACACAACACAAAATAACACATAAATGCAGACAGTGAGCTTGTAGCCTTCATCAGCTCAGTGCTAGCCGAAACATGTTAGCAGGTAAGGAACAACACTGTTTACTGTGTTTAAACAAGAATAAAAAAAAATCACACAGAAAGAACGTACAACAAGAGCTTGTTTGCAGATTCATTGGTGAAACATGGTAAAGTAAATATTTGCAAAGTAAAATATTATTAACAAGTCTTTATTATATTAACATACTGTTACAGTATTACTCATTTTTGCATTTTGCTTATTTGCCCAAATGTTCTACTGTTCTCCTTGTGCTTTTGTAACATGTAAATTTCTCCTCTTGAATCATTACCATGTTTTCATATCTTATCTTAATATGGAAGATCATTTTTCAGGTGGTAAATGTAATTTGAATGTAATGTATGTATGATGTATAATGAATGTAATGTGAAAACAGTTCAGAGGTGTGCTGCCAGGGGCTCACATCACATTTCAAACAGAGTCAAATGTGGTCATTTTTACAGTGTACAGTATGTGTGTATGTATCTTCTTCCTGGTTCTCACATACCAGTGAGCTGTAACGTGGGACCATAGGTAAATAAGCATATATCAAGGAAAAAGTTATCTGCTAATACGGTAATACTATGGCTTTGATTTACATACAATGTGATGCATAATAGAATAATTGAGCCACATGCTTTTAATGATAAGGTTTTCATTTTTACTTGACTAGCAATGTAATATTAGTTAAACTATTACTATAACTGTGTTATTCTAGGAGGTCTAAATAAATCCACAACAAGGTTTTGTTCCTGATTAGAAATATATGTGTCTTTGTGGCCTTATGGGTGGAAATTTCGAATGTATGTTATTTCTGTCTGTCTAAAGCCCCACAGATAATGATGCACCTTTGTTCCTATATATAGCTCTTTTGTCTTATTCCATTAAATCTCACATTACAGAACCCCAGTCATGCCATGTACCAACTAATTTTCCTTGCCTACATTATACATTTATCAATAGTTAGTCAGGTTTATTCTAGACAAATAGTCAGTTATGAAAGAAGTCCAAGTAAAGGGTGTTAGGTTGTCTAACCCTAACCTGCTCCACAAAACACCTATGAAAGCGAACATCTGAAAGAGTACAGTCCTGCAGCCCCATTATATTGCTTTGTTACAAGGTTTAGAAACTCTGAGTATGGCCTTTTACTTTATTAAAAACATTATATGAACATTCAAAATCGCACAGTGTGCATTCACCAATTTTAATAACACTTGAATTGCGTGTTAATGGTGGTCCAGAGAAAGGCTCTGCCAAGCTTCATAGAGATTGAAGTTGTGGTTATGGAGATACAACAATGACCTTTTGTATGAAGGGAGCTAAAAATCCAAATGTACTCTTAGTCATGACATCGCCATCTATTGTCCGTCATGTGTACTTTTCTGTCTTTTATTAGTATAGCATAAGTTTCATGGATAATAAAAAACCCCAAAAAGCATATGTGATGTGAAGCGTTGAAACTGAGAAATACTACAAACCTCATCTTACCCTGACATCAGAATGAGAAATGAGAAAATCAGAGTAGGATGCGTTAGGACAGGGTTCAAATGTAAAGTAGTTTGACTTCAGCTGTGTACGTCAGTGGAGCCTGAGCTTTTTAAAGCTGCCCCTGCAAAGTGATCACCAGCACCCATGTCTCATTTCCACTGACCCACATACGTCCAACAATCTATTTATTCCCTCTACCTATATCTTTATTAATTTGTCATCCACACATGATCCATTTAGGAAGAGCCTCGTCTGATTTGATTAGATGGGTTTGATTATGGTAATGGTGGATTAGGCAACAAGGGAGCTCGGGGGATGTTTGTGCTTGATTCTGCTGCCTCCATCACGGTAAACACAAAGGATGTATACATACACTGTATCATAGTGTGTGTGTGGATGCATGTTTTTTTTCCTGGTGACAGTCACTATTCTTAAGTGCAGATGGATGCAGGACACATTTCAGATGGCATTTAGGTGATGAAGACTCCTCTTCATCATATAAAAATATACCGTAGATAAAGTTAGCATACTGTTTATATTTAGCTCCCATGGAAGAAAGAGAGACAGGTGCACTGCATTAACTCCAACAGTGAAATGTATGGCGTTATATTTGTGTCACCATTCGTACGGACAAAATGCGATATTTTGAGCACAAAAAATGTAAACTGAGCAAGAAAAAATTGATTTTGTGCTCAACAAGTGTCTAAGTGTCTGCTATCAACCATAAAAACACGCATTTTATTAACTTGTCCTCTCGTAACTTTCTTTTCTTTGCACTGAATGCGCCCGAAGCTCGCGCTCAGTGTCTCTCTCTCGCTCAGTGTCTCTCTCTCACTTAGTCTCTCTCTCGCTCGCTCAGTGTCTCACTGTTGCAGCGTTAAAAATGTGCCACAATTCCAACTAATCACAAACCAGATGACGGTCTGCCTCTTCTGATCAAACTCTCTACCGGCTGCTACATAATATAGAGTTATACATTTCTCATGGTTTGTATTCCTGCTTATTTTTACTAGTACTACTGGATTTACCCAGCGTTAATAATAATAATAATAATAATAATGAATACTTTATTGATCCCCTTGGGGAAAAATAAATAATACGTTTTATAGCATGAAACATGACTAGCTAACATAAACAGTTGATAATTTCACAGTATACCATTAAAGAATTGCATTTTTTTAGACGATAAATACATTATGTTGCCAATTACATGTTTGGTGTCAGTTGTTCAATTAGAAAAAAAAAATATTAATTTGAATGAATTTTGCACTAGGGCCATGATGCACTTGAGTCAGAAACCTGGTGTCTTAGGGTTTCATAATACATTTATCATTTAGACAAAAATGTTTCTCTAATGTTATATGGTGAAATTATTATTATTTTTAACTGTTGACAGTAGTTTATATTAGCTAGTCATGTTTAATGCTATAACACATACTATTATCTGAAACGCACACAGGTTGAGTTGAACGAACACAGAAGTGAGACACTGAGCGAGCGAGAGAAAGACTGAGTGCGAGCTTCGAGCGCGTTCAGTGCAAAGAAGAAATAAACAAATGTAACAAATTATTAGGAAAAGTGACATTTTAATTTGATTTTCTATTACTAGAAAAAGTTATAATGTTATAAATAAAGTCAAAATGTTAAGAATGTAAAGTAAACAAGTAAAATAAAGTTTCAATTTGTACAAAATGACAGGATCAAGTCAGAATGTGGAGATTAAAGTGGAAATAATAAAGAATAAATAAATACTCCATAGTGCTGTTAGTCTTACACCATGAGTATAAGGGCAGGTTGAGAAAGTCTACATATATTAAATTAAATTAGCTATTTAAATGTAATTCAATTTAAATTGTTTTGAGAACACCAAACATTTGTAAACAAAGAAAACATAAACAAAAGAGTTAACTAGGAATCATGATCAGGACCATAAATCAATCATTAGTGCACATAATCAGCTAATTCCAATACCCAAGTACATTCTGCAATTTTCCAGAACACAACTTATTATCAAAATAATTAATTAAGGGGCAATCATTAATTTCTCCACCCACTAGATTGCCATTTATTTCTTCCCTTCTGTTTTCCTGGATTGTTTGCAGAGCTTTAGCTGGTGCTGGTAGTTCACCCATTTGCACACACACTCACACACTGATGGCAGAGCTGCTATGCAGCTGAGGACAACTTGCTGTTCAGTACCTTGCCCAAGGACACTGACTTTGGCAGACTACTGCTCTAACTCCGGAACCTCTCTTCTCTTTCCTCTTTTTTTGTTATGTAGCGCCAATTCACAATATTTATCATCTCAGGGCACTTTATAGTGTAAGCTTTAAGACTTTACACATTATATAAAGATATACAGACTAATGGAGAAACACTTGAGCAAGCACTGAGGCGACAGTGGAGAGGAAAAACTCCCTTTAACGGTAAAAACCTCCAGCAGAACCAGGCTCAGGGTGGGCGGCCATCTGCCTCGACCGGTTGGGGATAGTGGACAGAGGAGAGAGAAAAGAACAACAGGCAAATCAAAGAGAACAGCAAGGAGCAGAAGACGAGGTACAGGGCAGGTTGGTTGGACCAGCAAACACAGCTCAAAGGTCGAGGATTCAACCTACAGAGAGAGAGAGAGAGAGAGAGTGGATGAAGCTCAATTAAGAGAGAGAAGAAACAAAGTTAATTACATGCAATGATGTTATAACCGTGGACAGAGAGAGAAAAGGAGGAGAGGAGCTCAGAGTAATGTGGTAGGTTGAAAATAAATCATGCTGCTAAGACTTAAGTTGACCACAAAGGAAATTCCAATAGGTGAAAGCTTCATTGCCTTATGTGAAGCTAGCCAAAAATTCCTTTATGCTAGCTCCTTAACGCTGCAACATGGTCTCTAATTTAAATAAATACATACTTTGTTGATCCTCTTGGGAGAATTCTTGTGTGGACAGGCTGTCCTCTATGAGACGCCATGAATCAAAGTGTTTTTCTTCCATTGTGCCATTCATTAGCTCAAACATTAAGCGTCACATCTGTTTCAAAAGCATCAGCATCAGCTCCTCTTTGACGGCATGGTGGGAAAGTCTTTATTAACCCCATGCAAACGTACCCCCATCTGGAACAACCCTGACCTACTACAAAACAATAAAATGATAAACTTCCCAGATTGGAGTTGTGAAGGTATTAAATACTTAGAACATATTTTGAAAGGAATAGACTTTATTCAGTTTGACAGATTAGTTAAACAATATGGGATTAACAAGAATAGATTTTTAGAATATCAACAAGTAAAATCTATAGTAAAAGGGAAATATAAGTCTAATCAAATAAAACTACAAATACCACCAGCGTGGATGGATTACTTAATCTCAGACACCCTAAATTACTATCTAAAATTTACAGGACACTATCAAAAATAGACGAATCGGTTTCCTTTTCTATGGCGAAATCAGTCAGCTGGGACCATAATTTCTGGTGTCAGATAAGCTTAAAAACCTTTAAACTGATGAGAAATTCGGGTCTACAATTAATACAATACAAAATCCTGCATAGAGTACACTATACGGGTCAATGGATGTTCAAGATGGGTTATACGTCTTCTAACAACTGCTCCCATTGTCGAGCCGAGACACCTGACAACTACATCCATGCTCTTTGGTTCTGTCCACCTGTTCAGAGGTTCTGGTGTGGGGTTTGCGAAGACTTATCAAAGTGTCTGAGATGCACTATTCCACCCTCCCTCTCAGTCTGCTTGCTGGGCGACCTAGAATATGTTACCACAAAGTCTACCACAATTCAGATGGCTTTCACCGCCTTATTATGCATTGCTAAGAGGACAGAGAGAATAAGGATAGGGTTCTCGTCAAACTGATTGACAGCTGTCAAAAATGCCGGAAGTCCCGCCCCTAGATACCGGAAGTCCCTCCCTATAGGATGTTGCCCATATATGGGTGTCATAGTCACACGTCATCCCCGGTGGGTGTCCCCAGGGGAGGGGGGATACGTCACAGCTTGTCGTCTGTCCTTCCGCCTGTCAGCGTGTGTTAAAGTTGATCCATCCCTAAAAAGGTTTTGCTAAACAGTATATATGGGTGTTTGCGTGCATTAAGTTTTGTAGGAAACAAAACTTGTGCCCACAGGTCTTGCATTTGGTGGGGGTCATTCCTGTATTTCTAACCATATGGATAAAGCATGGATTTCAAGCTTCAAAGACTGGGCCACAGAGGTGTGACAGCCACACATTTGCATACAAACTGATAGTATCATGTGGTAGGTGCTGTTGGGGGAAGTTCTCGTCTCTGGGTTTGCAGGAAGTCTGGTTGGGGGGCTCTGATGCTTCAAAAAAGTCACACCCCTCTGTTAACAAACACACACACACACACACACACACACTGTTTCAATCACAAACTATATAGTAATCCCTCAGGGTTAATAAAATGTTTA
>JAUMHJ010000002.1:476092-487431 GCA_032361105.1 Microctenopoma lineatum | reverse complement strand
GTATCTAGGGGCGGGACTTCCGGCATTTTTGACAGCTGTCAATCAGTTTGACGAGAACCCTATCCTTATTCTCTCTGAGGACTGTTCTCATAAGCTAAAAAAAAAAACAATCTTAATATCAACCACTATAGAGAAAATTTGTTAGACTATATTAGTCTCGATACAGCATCTGCCATCACATCAGATCACTCTCTCTGGGCCCCTATGATCGGCTCCATTATGTAGTGTGGGTGGGGATTATGACTCTGTCCCGCTTTGGTCTTTGTTGTTGATGTAGGGTATACGTGTTGGCGTTGGGCATCTGGGGACTCCCTGGGGGCAGGTCTCATAAGTGGCTTAGTGCTGGGGCTGTGGCCCTGGCCTGTACGGGGCTTTGGGGGCTGTTGGATAGGGTTTCTCTGACGGCTACATGCAACTGCTACTGGGGGAGCCTGGGCTGGTGAACATAGGCCCGGTGGCCGTGCCGCTCCTGGGGGGATCCGGGTGGGCCTGGGACCCTGAGTCGACGGCCAGCCCATCCTATCAGGCCCCTAGCCCCAGGCGGTGAACAGATAGAGCGGGGAGGTGAAAAGACCCCACGCCCTACCTCTCTTGCTCTAATATGGCGTTGGTGCGTGTTGTTCTGAAGTGCTTTTAAAACAGGGGAAGGGTATGGCACCAACCACCGTCTGCCAGACGACAGCTGGTGTTAGCTTGGCCCCTCCCGAGAACCCTAACTGTCTATATGCAACTTAAAATTGAGAAGTGGGCACTGGCACCAGAAGTAATATTGAATGTACTTGCCATGCTCTTGGTGCCATTCAGTCTGCCCACCCCCAAGGCCCTGTATGAATGTGTCATGAAAGGGGTAAGTAATGAGAGTGTATAAGTTGTGAATTAAAATTGAAATACAGGTGGCGCTAGGGGACAAAGTAGATATACCTCCCCTGTACCCCAGCGACGCACCTGCACCTCAAGGCCCTACGTGTGTGTTGTTACCCCAGAGTTAAGGGATAGAGTATATATGGGGAGTGTGAGTGTGTGTACAGCGTTCATCTTTGTGTCTCCATATTGGGCGAGTGTGTGAACATTTGTATATGTGTACATGAGGGTGGGAACGTATGCCTGTGTATATGTGTGCCTGCTTGTCTATGTCTTTGTGTCAGGTCAGGTCTTGGACTCCACCTCACTCAAAACATCTTAAGCTCTTTGAGGGGAGAGAGCGTTACTCTCCCCCCACCGCACTCCCTGCCAGTAAATAATCCCCTCAACCACTGGTGTGTTGGTGCTGGATACTCAGGTGAGTACTGACTTGGTCCCGGCGACCTTTTGGCAGGGCCTTGTCCTCCTGGCTCTGCTAGGCCCCAGCAAGGGGTCGGGTGACCCTCAGATCCCTGAGTCCAGGACCCAGTTCATCCTGGTGCGGCCGACTACCGGCGGCACTTGCGTGCTTGCCGCCATGGCCTCCTGGGGCTTCAGTTTCCCGCACACACTACTACACTATTAGACATTTACATGGAGGAACCTTTTGAATACAAGTGCGCTCACACACACAGGTAAAAACAGGGAGGTATAATCAGGTAACTCACACACACTGTCCTGATCAGCTGCTGCCTCTAAACCTGTCTTGTACTATTTATTAATTACTGAAATTAATACAGATATAGGTCGTTGCTGTGTTTTTACAGTTTTGTCTTTGTTCTTTTCTACCTTTTTTCTCTCAACAGATATTGAAGCAGATTGTTGGTATCTTGTCTCCCCCTCTCTCTCTATTATCCTTTTTATGTTTTGTCCCATTATCTGTTGACTCCCTCCCCACCTTATTTTTTCTTTCTTCTCTCTCTCTCCCCTTTTTCATATCCCCAGGTCCTGTTTGTAACTGAAATAAATAAATAAATTATTGAAAGGAAAAAAAAAGGGCCATGAATGATGACAACACAGTTATACATACATGACGTACTCATGTGTCATCTGTGTTACTGACAGGCCGAAAAAAAACAAAAAAAACATGACCTGTAGCCTGGAGGCAGAACCATTTCTTGTGTTATTTTTGGTCTGCTCTTAACCAGACATCTTTGATACTCCTGTATGTCTTAGTTAGCTCAACTGGTAAGTTCTTGTGTTACAATGTGAGAGACCTGGGTTTGCGATTAAGCTGGTAAAATTAGGTTTCCTTTTTTTTTTATTTAACTATTCCTGGGTGACTTGATTCACATTTTGAAATTCACATTTTATTAACTTTCTTTTAAAACTGCATTTGTAGTCAGCTTTGCTGCCAATCCTTCCTACACTAATCTTAACATCTTAACGTATCATCAAATTTATCAGTTTTAAAAAAAGTTTGGGCACACTGTTCTTTACAAAATTATTACAATAATTATAACAGTATTGTAATAAACCAAATTGTTGAATCCCATAAAAGTTATTAACAGTAGATCTGATTTGGGTCTTGTTTAAATCTTGAATCGTCTTTTTATTTTAGGTTTAAGCATTGCAACAGATAATTGAAGGGTTTAAATTTGTTATATCGAATGCAAAATAATTTTACATAGGACCCCCACAGAGCTAGAAACATTCCTGCCTGGATGGACAGGGAATTGAACTGCCCACCCTTTTTCAATCTAAATGAAAGCACGTTCATAACATCACATTCATGTAACATGAGTAATATTACAAGTTGTTTTTTTTACTTGACTACTTACTTATAATAAAATGTCTACACCATCCTTGCACAAATTTAAACCTTTTTCTTTGGTCCACATAAAGTCAGCCATTCAACAAACAGACAAAATGTTAACATTAGTTTCACTTATTAAAAACAGCAGAGCACTATGTTTACTCCACACATTAAATCATGTTGCAAATCAGGTGTTTCTGCTTGTTTTAAAGAAATCTGATATTGTTTTAGAAATACAAATCATTTTCTGATTGAAAACCAGTTTGTTCACTTGTTTTTCTCAAAATAAAATATTGGTTCCTGTCATAACAACCTTACATATGTGTTTTTGTATTTTTCTGTGGAAGGAGGAGTCCACCCTTTAAGTGGAATTCATTAATATTAATATTCATAATGGCAGCTCCATTGTCTTGATTGCCTGACCTGGTGAATAAGTGTTGGGCCCCAGGACTCTCAGAGAGCTTGGACTTAACTATGCGAGTCACAATGCCAGTAAGTGTACACTGCACGTTAACACACACACACACACACACACACACAATATCTGAGCCTCTGTGCAGTTTCATAGCTGCAATTATTAAAGTGCCTCTCAACCTCCAAATTGAGGAATACATCTTAATTCAATCAAATGGCATTTCACTGACAAGGTTCAAGCTGTGCCAGATTATGGATTAAAGTAATCCCACAGGAGCTGGGATGGGGAGGGGGGGGGGTGTTTAGCTGCAAGATGATGAGTTTTCAAGCATTGAGTGAAGCTAACATGGCCGAGGGCTGTGACCAGTAAACAAAACAATCACCAAAACAGGATTGTTGTTGATGCTGTTTTTTTCAAGTCTGACAAGAATGGATTGGCAACCTGCTACTGAAAATGATAGTCCTTCTAATCCCTATGTAATACACCCCCACCCCCACCCCCACAAATAGAAGACCATTATTCACCCATCCCCAGCCCCCAGACCCAGCGCCTGTCCCTCTGTGTTACGTACATTTGAGTCATTTTTCACCAACTTATTTATCATTTTATTAAGTCACTTTTATCGCCGTGTTATTATTGTTGTTGTTGTTGTTGTTATGTGCACTATGTGTGTGTATCCACTGTTTCATATTGCTTTCTCACACACTTTCTGGCTTCAATTTGGTTTGTGGAACTTGTTGGCAGTAACAACCATATGTGGAATAATGTCCATTAAATTTCTATTTATATTAAGCCTTTATCTGTTTGTGTGTGTGGGTGTGTGTCAAAATAGAAACCACAGTTTACGTGAGCAGGCAGAGACATCCAGGCTCATGTTCTGGAGGCAGGTTTATTGTTACATTGCGTTCAGTGAGTGTGTTTGGAAACTCATCAGTTTACACTCTTTTCTTTATACTGTATCTACAGTACAGATCATTCACTGACCCTCAGTGGACCTGAGTCAGATGACAGTTGGTCTGATCCATGAGACAGATCTTATACAACAAACATCTCACAGTGACCAGGTGTCAGTGTGTCAGGTGTCTTTTAGACTAAGGTGAGCAGAACACAGGTGAGCGCTGAGAAGTCGTCGCCTTTCCCATCTGTCCCGTCTCTCTCGCAGTGATGCGTGTGTTCATCCAGCCAACAGAGCGCTCGTGCCCATATTCTGTCTGTCGTGTTCTCAGAGAAGACAAGGATGGTTCCCAGTAATACATGAACAACAGTGTATTAAAAACACTAGTGTAGTAATTAAGGACAACAACACTGGATCCAACATGTGCAAAAGTACACTCATCACCAAAATACCTGATCCTTCATAACAGTGTCTGCTGATGCCTGAAGCCTTTTCACTGTTTTATGGTGTTATGTCACATGCGTACATTTATCTGTGTAACAGCTTTCAAGAGAGGACGAATCAAATAAACGCAACAGACTTAAAAAGAATAAGGTCGTAGGCTATTTGAAGGCATCAATGGTATCCACAGATCCAAAGTCCAATGGGAGACAGTTCCAGAGTTGAAGAGCTACAATCTCAAAAGTACAGTCTCCTTTTGTCTTGAGCCTGGAGCGAGGAACATCCAAACAAGCCTTGATCAGAGGACCTGAGATTTCTACTGGTGATGTAAGGAGCAATTTACATGCTGGTCAAGACTTAAAGCCTGGTCCATGGAGACAGATGTAAAAGAAGATGAAAGAGAGCCAATACTTGATTTCACCTTGAGGACAAAATGTGAAGACAAAAGCAAAAGTACAATCTTTCCTGAACCTTAATTAAACTGTCCTTAAACCTAACCAGAGAACAGCAGCATGTATCAAGAATGTACTTATAAAAACATGGGTCCAAGTCAGTCAATCAGTGTGATAAAGCACTTTAAAGGGGAAGCATCATTCTAATGCTAAAAAGTACATAGATATAGATAGAGATATATTTATATATCTATATATCTCTGCTGTTTTTAGTGACTGACATACAGCTGCTATCTGAGGGTCATAAGGCTCTGAAAAGGTTTGTTCTCATATCTCAGCGTTTCTTCTATTGATATGTGCTCTAAATAGTTATTGCCTGGAACAGATGGAAAATGAGCAGGTCTGTGCTGTGGAGCGCAGAGTGTCTAGTGGTTTTTTGACCTCCAGCATCTGCACAGTCACATGACTGAACACCATGATTGCAGTTTCAGACCAAAAAAAAAAAGCCATTACCCGACACAGTAAGTGAAGCAGTATGCCCTGTAACCTAAACGACTGTAGGTTGTTTGTCTCGATGCCTTTGAACGACTCACAGGATCATTTGAGGAAATAGTTTCAGATAAACTGCTCCTAACTCTTTTCCACAGTGACAGTGCTACAGATAAGATGATGCTACAACAGTTGCTCCTATAATTACAGCAAACACATTGGTCATAAACGATAAGCCTCTTTTTCCTTGCACCACCTTTGTTGCACTTCCTTTTCATCCTGATTTCCCTCACCCCTGTTTCCCCTGTTTTCTCCATCTGACACTTGTGTATTTCTGGGTGTCTATCACTGTGTGAGAGTTTGGCCTGCATGCTGACAGGGCCTCAGGGTTGCTGGTTCAGTCCTCCACATGGACAGGAGGGACATGTTTTGACAGCGAGGAATAAATGCATGTAGAGTAGATTTGCTGGGGCCGTACTGTATGTGTGAGTGTGTGCACGTGAAGAGAACAAACACCTTCTATAATAATACCTTTCTACATGTCGGAATTTTTTTCAACACCCTACGACACATTTGTAGAATCACAGGAGAACAATTAGCTGTGATGGAGCCACCGCCTGACATTATCAATTGCTAACTTTCTTTAACAGGAAGCAGCTGAAAGCCAGACCTCAAAGAGTGTGCTGCAAGAAAGGATGCGTGCACACACACACACACACACACACACACACACACACTCCTTATAACCTGATTTCTCTCCAAACAACAGCAAAGCTCTCTGGCAGCGAGTGTTGAATTCAAATGGAACCCAGTGGCAACAATCTTAAAGGGCAAATGAGTGGCAAGCAAAAGAAAACATTAGCAGCAGTTGAAAGGCATTTAGAAGCTTTGAAGGTTTGGCTGAATTAAAAGGGGATAATGCATTTCAAATGGTTGTTTATTCGTGGATGCAACAGTTCGAAGCTCCACTAGGGGGTTGTGACAGCTACACTGGAGAGCTGTATTCTATGAGAATGTGTCTATGAGAGTGTGTGTGTGCTGGGGGGGTAGGGGTACTGTGAAGCACATCCATGGTCAGCAGGATGGAAGAGCAGTTTGTTGGATAAGGATGGAGGCGCTCATTTCAGAGCGGCACACGAGAAATCTTCAGGGAGCAAAGCGATGCATTCTGCTCTTAGCTGTGGGGGAGTTTGAAGCTAAAACCTGGAGTGGAGCTCTGCAGCAGCAGCAGTCACCAGACAGTGTTGGAAGAGAACACTTTTCTTTTCCACCTTTCAAACCATTGCACTGAATCAGAAAACAATGTAGAGCAACAGTGTACACACGATCTATTTTAGCATGTTTCTGTACTGCTACACACTCCTGCTCCTACTGTGTCTATATAAATAACAGCTGTTAATAAAACTAGCTGCTGTTAGAAAATCTGCTTCTCTTTACAAAGGACCAAGTAAGTGAAACCTTTGACAAGAGTTGTGTTTAGAAGCACATTTAAAACATGCATATAGTTAGAAATAGAAGATAATAAATGCAAATGAGCCCTTTGACAGACATTTTCGTTTTCAGGACAGCCAACACATGAGACACGTTCCTTTCACCAACATGCTCTACGGAGAATGTTTGTTTGGTTTGGGTTCATGGGTTTTTATTAGCTACTGGACGAGTTCGTTTCTTCCTTTGTTCAACCCATCGCCTCTGGAAGTCAACTCCACTGCGGGTTTGTTGGCTGAAATCCTGACTTTCTTTTGAGCTACTATCTGCTGAGAAGGAAAACCGTTGCAGTGTGAAATGTAGCTTTACACGGCAGAGGTGATAAGTGGTTCAGTGATGTGACACTGAAATTGTTGGATACAACCTTGAGTGAAAATGGCTTCCTCAATCACAGTCGCACTATGTTCTGCTACATGGAGGGTGAAGAGGAGAGAGGAGCAAGTGTTTACACCATCTCTAGTGCTGGGGAAGAAATGGACCCTTTTTAAGTGTCTGACAAGAAAGCATCCACGATACTGTAATACTGAATCTTTATCGAAAAACGTGTTCCGCTTTACATGGCAGGTTCGTTGAGAGGCGGGACGTCTCGTTAGACAAAGCTAGGATGAAACAATGACAAAACATTGGCATTAGAGGGATTTATTTCCCAGAACCAGGCAGAGCAGGGTGCTGTGTTCCATTTGGCTGAGCAGCTCGCTGTCTGAATATCGGTTGGTCAAAATGAAAGTTTTCAGTAGCGAGCCATGAACTGTGTAGAGAGAGTGTGGAGTCTTACACGCTTGAAACCTGTCTCAGTGCTCCCTCACTTCTGTTTGGGGCTGTTTTTCCATTTCGCCCCAACGTTCCCAAAGATCCTTTCTCTCTTCCGGTCAGATGAGGCGTCAGCAGGAATGAATGGACTAACATTTAGAGTAAATCAAGCAGTTTGTGATGTTCAGCATGCAAACAAAGAGAAGGGTGCGTACCGGGTATACGTACGGGCAGGCGTGTCCATCAGGGCACGAGCTGTTATGTCAAGACAGAAAGAAGAGAAGAGAGCAGCTGGAGAGACACAGTGAGAGACAGGTGGAGACGCATGCAAGGCCCAAACACTCACAGAAATAAATAGATCACAACAAGATCCACCTTCAAGAACATGATCTACTGGTGAGAACATGTTCAAGCAGGTGTTGGGTTTTATTGACATTGTCCAGTCTCCCCCTCACAGTCCAGACGGGCTGACATGAATGATGAGTGGATGCTTTTCTGTCTGGTTTTATATGTTAAACACTCATCTCTGCTCTGATGTGTTGCAGGATTCTTTCTATGGGACACGCAGTTCCATAGAAAGAGCTAAACTCCTGCAAACATGTTTAAAACACTGTTATTTGCGAGGGTGGACATCTTTGTCTGAACTGATACCTTTGAAGAACTAACAGAGCTGCTATAGATAAGTAAAAAAGAATGTTTGGACTTTTCCATGAGTCACAGTAACTAGTAGTCCTGCTGCAGTTTGACTAACATGCAGGCAGAGCAGTAGCTCGTTATTATGGTAATTATGGTTCAGCATTAATCATGAATAAATAATAAAATCTGTGACGTGGTAAACTGGGCTGGATGTGTTGATTTTGTGTTGATCTTTTCTGAATCTTCTTCTGGAAACACCTACTGACAGACACGGTCCTTCTGTGGACAGAGACACGCAGACATGATGTAACATGCTCATACTACATGAGAAAAGATCAGAGCCGCATCAAAGTTTCCCTGTTTGAGCCCTCTCTTAACCATCCAGTCCAGGGTTAACGTGGCATTCTGGTGCATTCTGGGCAAGATCATGTGTTTTAACAATGAACAATTTAGGCCGCAGTGTTTCTGATTGTCGTCACAGCAACATTGGTATTAGCTTTAAGATAATTGTCTACCAACTCTTACTAGTACTACTAGTTAACGTGACAGATATTGGAACCACGTATCCCATGGAAATAATCCTGCAGGGTGAGACTGATGCTGAGTGGAACCTGTAGCTTTGGTATAAATGATGAAGATGAAGTCTGGCTGCAGAGACCTGTATGTTGAAGTATCACTGTTAGGTCTTTCAGTACTCAACCCGACCAAAATCCTTCTTTAACCTTTACCGAGTGCAGTGCACTGAAAAGAATGACTTTGTCTGGACACATTTTGATTTATTACACCTTTGACAAACTAATCTCTGTGGTATATTATATATATTCTAGGCCAGTCTTTCAGAATGCAGTTTCTCTGCTTCTGTATATGAGCAATTTGCCACCAACATGTATGAATCAACTTTTAACTCGCAGGAATTCAAAGCACTGAGATGACTAAGACCTGCCATGCTGCGGTTTTTCATCCCAACTCACGCATGCAGACTGATGACTGACGGGACGTGATGATGACACATAGGTCACCAGGCTGTCAGAGAACACTGGGCCTCATCAATAAGCCGTCCTTAAGAGGACTTCTCTGCGATCACATTTTTATTCTTAATGAGAACGGTGGTTGGTCCTCTCACGTCCCACTATGTGATTTCTGTCCCTAACACGGCTGAACCAGTGAGAATGGACCGTCCTCTTGAGCTCTATGCAAATCTTAATTGTTGTTTTTTTCTGTCTGACTGTTTGAAGAATCATTTCTCAGAAGCTGATCTGCCTGTTTCTCTATCTGCAGCGTCCCCTCTTTCATCTCCTAACTGTTTATCCTTTCAGCGATGCAGGCACACACACACACACACACACACACGTAAAATATGGAATGCAGACAACGTGAGTCCAGGTCATAAATGTTGCATTTCTTTATCTCTTTGGAGATTTGAAGCAATGTTTTGAGTGCTTTCCTGTCGTCTTTTGTTTCGGACTGGCAGCCTGAGTGACTTTATGCACGTGCGCCTCATAAAGATCTTTGGGCAAAAGGTCGAGCACAGAACACCTTCCTTCCAGAGAAATATGACTCTGGTGATATGCAGCCCTTGGACTCCCTGCCACCTTATCAGAACAGAGCAAATCTGCCGTGTCTTAGTCTGTTCCTTTCTGTCTCACTGCTTTTCCATCTTCCTCTCATCGCCTGCTTTTTATCTTCATTTTCTAACCTACGTTGTGCGTGTTATAGACAGCATGTGCAGACGATCCAGAGAGCGACGATGATCCTGCAGTGTTGTTGGCATTGTTTGACATGGGCTGGTCTCTGGATGGGACACACCAGATGGCATCGACTTTGGCTGTGGATGGGAGCTCAGACGCCAGCGGGTGTCAGCATATCTGCAGACTTTACAAATCTACATTCCACACTTCTTCTTTCTTTTTTTTACAGGCAATTGAGTTTGGGAGCCTTTTATTATGATGCATATCATAACATATGGTAGTTATACTAATAGCGATTCGTCTATAACGATCTGACCCAGAAAGAATAAATCAGTGAAACGTGATGAAGCTGATGAAACACAGCGTCGTCCTCACACTGATCACAAGCATTAAAGAGATGCTTGTGATCATGGAAAGTACAGGTGAAACAGGTAATCGCCGATGGATCATACAGAGACCGTCTCATACTCTCAAACCACTGCAAAATAGATTGAGCTGTTTAAAGGTTTAGATTAAAAATATTGTCATTCAGAGCATTTATTTCCAGAAAAGTGGTCCAGTGTTTTCAGACCTCAAATAACGCCTAAAACAACAACAACACCTTACTAATGTTTTAACTTAGGAAGTAATGTGATCACAGCTCTCATGCAGTGATCTCTTCATTTCTAATGGCTCTTCAGGAACCTTTGACATAACAGCTGATAATCAGCTTTAGCATCATGCTCTTGCTACTGTACTTCAGTCTCAGGATGATGCTTTTCTGTTGGTCCATAAATCCTATTTTACTTTACCATTATGTTCACAATCAAGAAGACATCGTGGCTCATTTGAAGTGTGCCAAAGACCACCTGATACCTTTTTGAATCACTCAAACGTAACCTGTGATATAAAAAAAGAAACACTGTGGTGAAGACCTGCTTTGGACAATGATCAGCCATTAGACGTCTTAGTGAAAATCCAGGAGGGAAAACCTGCAGTGAATGTAAATGCACTCAGCACATTTATGATGAATTAGGACTTCAAATTAGATTTGGAGTTAAGCACCACTTGGGTTTGCTAGATGCACACAGTGAGCGCAGGTTTTTAGACTCTGCACAGGCATCAGAGTATCAGAAAAGCAGCGCAACTGTGATTCAATGCGGTGCATGGTCGGTAGTCTCAGTGTGCCCACCTCAAAACCACAACCTTTACAATACTTTGTAAGAAACATTGTCGTGCTCGTGTTCAAAAAAGTTTCTCGCCGTCCCACATAAATTTGTCTTTATATCGTGAAGATGACACAGCCTTGCTCAACGATCAGACAGCCTCATCTCACAACCTGACATTTAGCCCCGGTGATTCAGACGGATGGAAAACTAACACTAACTTGTCATCCTCTGGTCAACAAAATAATTTCACTTTGAAAACGTGTAATCGTCTATTAGCGAAGGCTTGTGTCTCTCCTGCACGATGGTCTGCTCGTGCTTCACACCAACAGCCTGATAAGGTC
>JAUMHJ010000002.1:420600-442589 GCA_032361105.1 Microctenopoma lineatum | reverse complement strand
AGGTCCGGGCACCGGTGCAAATACGCCCGAGCCTGGACCCCCAGATGGACATTCACCGTGTAAGACGCACCCACTTTCCCCCCCCAGTTTTGGGGAAGAAAAAGTGCGTCTTATATGGCGTAAAATACAGTACCTATTTTTTGTAAGGTCTTATACCTTAGAATATAAAGTGTCTTGAGATGACCTCTGTTTTAAATTGGCGCTATATAAATAAAACTTGATTGAATTGAATTAAAATTACTTGAAAATGACTGAAGTCGGACTATATGAGTAATCTTTTCCACTAGGCAGTTTACTGAAACAATCACATGTAGAACGACATCATAAAGGCTGAAAAGTCTCACAATGATTGCTCATTACAGATGCTATAAAATAATATTTAGCAATTTGCTAAGAACCATTGAGTTTTTCTGGGTATGAGCGAAGGAAAGTGGAACAAGATGGGTGTGTCTGTGTGTGTGTGAGTGTGTGTTCTGATGGATGGATGGATGGCAGGGTGACAGTGAACAGATGGTGGCTGTGATGGATTGCAGGAACATTAAATGTGAAAGAGGAGCAGGGCCCTTGGTCAGAATGCAGGAGATGCAGCAGCCATGCACGCCTTGTCATTCTCGCATTTCAGCACTGCTGCTTTATTGGCATGACTGTTTATCAGAGGCGCTGTGTAAAAGCGGGGCACTGAATGTCAACTGTCAAAACAACAAGTTTGTACAGTCATATCACCTCACCAGTCCATGACGCTTCTCTCTCTCATTCACTCATTTCTAATGTGGTCACGTCACTCAACCTTCGAGATGCAACTTTTTGATTAAATAGTTTTTCAGTCAAATGTTTAGACACACAGAGAAATGACTATGTATTTGAAATAGAAGCAGGTTTTCTATTACATCTAAATTCTAATCTGAAATACACTGTAGACATTGTTAATGTTAAAAATGATTATTATATACAGAGACTGTCAACAAATTTGATTGTTTCTATTTCAGAATCAGTGTTTTACAAGTTGCCAGTTCAAAAAATGACAATTGCATTAGGTGACATTTTCCTGATCTCCCATCTCCAGTGGTACAGATGGTGACTGTGTCTGAATGGCGTGATCATAGAGACACTGTTTTGTCTGTGCACAACAAGCAATATGCTGAAATGAAAGAGGAATGCTGGGTCTGCACTCAGGACCATAACGCAACAGCTCACTGCATTTTGTGTGTTTTTGTTACATACAACCTAGAGTTTAAAGAATACGCGTAGCAACACTCAGTTCCATGTTCCAGAGATACGGTAGATGGCATATTAGGTAAATACTCTCAATAGAAATAGGTCTACAAGTGAATTTAGAAGAGAAGGATTCTGCTGACACGGTCCAGTTACATCACTAAAGGAGCTCACAGGAGAAGGCTTTGGATGGTGATATCCAGCCTCACAATGACATGAGGATTGGTGTTTATTTCACGTTATAGCAAATGATCAGACCTGAATGATGCAATAAAAGGCACGTAGACCACTCCATAGACTTGACTACTAGCTGTGAGAGGCCAGAGAGATGATTAAATGCATTGCAGATACATTCCTCATATAATCAAGTTACTAGTTAAATGCATGACCGTCAGGGACATTACATGTTGGCAGAACAAATGTCACGCCTCTGTTGACCTGTTCCTCAAACGTGGCTTTCTACAAATGTCACATTATGCTCCTGGCAGACAACAGCCCAATCAATGCTAAAGCCTACTATAGCTTGCATGTCAATTTTAGATCAAATCTCAAACTGGCCAGTTACAAAAAAGTAATTTATATTATATTTGCATGACTTTTCTTTTTAGATCAGGTTTAGATCAACACACCTTTTGAAACAGATTAGAAATCTATTTAATTTTGTTGTTAGAGTGCCTTGAGGCTGTTGGAAAAGACCCATAGAAATCATTCATAAATATAATGAATATGGAAGGAAGTGGGAAGCGAGATATAGTGTGTGTGTGTGTTGTGTGTTGTGTGTGTGTGTCCATCCTTTGCCATCTGTTGACAGAGACGCTACCTCACATACCGATCACCTGCCTCATAATCACCTCATCAGTCACAGTTCCTCAGCGTCAAACACGGGAAGAGCACACACACACACACACACACACACACACACAATGAAAAGAAGAATGAACGTACAGATATGTTTATGAGTCACTTCATTCTCTGAGCAGGTTTTACATAACACTTAGTCACTGCCACTACACTGGGCCAACAGATGAGAAGCTTGATTAGCCCTGTTGGGTTTGTTACTCAAAGCAGTGTGCGTCTCATTCCTTGTCACACAGTTTTAGGGGAATTTCTGTCATTAATAGTCCCTCAGTAAGGATACCTGATTACTCTAATAGTTATAAAGTCAAAATCTATGCCCAACCTTTACAAAGACATGTGGTTTCAGTGACGGAAACATCATGGTTTACTTCAAACATGACTGGGTTAGGGTTACAAACAAAGCATTCCGGGTTGAGTTAAGTGAAAAGACAAAAAACTGTTTTTTCTGCTGCAAGACAAAAGGTTTGACACTTCACTAAAACATCTGTCTAATGTGTGTCTGTCCTGGACACACCATGTCATTGAAATATTGATTTCTCAAGGTTAATACTGTAGTTGATTGACATCTCTATGCATCTTCTACCAAAGCAAAGGGGGACATTTTCCATCGGCTTAAGACGCCAAAGGGCTTGACCTTGTTTTATGATGGGAATACGAATGGGGTGTCATGATTCTGTTAGATGAAAATGCAATAGTTTCCTACATGTGCTGTGACATAGAGCATCACATGAAACTATTGGATTTTGGGGATGAAAGTAATGAAAGAGACAGTTGAACAGGTCTATGTCTTAGGCTATTCTGGGGCTGCAGAAGAACAGAGCAATAAACACATGATGTCAGATGATCACATCGGATAGAAAAACCAAAGGTGTTATTGAACCTAAAAACCTAAATCAGTTTAAAGGAAGTGAAGTTAGAAATACTATACCAGGCCTCTGCAGCTTGACAGGCAGAAACTGTTGAGTGAGTGAAGGTTGGACAGTACCAATAATGCTTTGTTTGAGTGCAGCCCATGTGGCCCATGGTTGACTCAGAGATCCTACACACCAGGATGTTTTTTGCTCCTACTTTTAATAGTCCGTGTCCACTTATGTGCATCACAACAGCAAATGAAAGAGATGAGTTCTGCTCCTTAGACAGTTCTACATTCAGTAATCAGTTTCCTTTAGTTGCCTGAAATCTGTCATTTTTGCTGTATGTGTCCTTGTAAAATTAAAATCTACACACTGCACACTAAGGTATGCATAACACTTGTGGCAGCTGACTGTTAAACATATGCACATCTAATTTTCTCCAGAACCTATGCAGACAAAATGAAATTTCCATAACATCTGTAGGGGAACATTTCCTCCCACCGTACTGATATATTGAACTGCTTATTGAGTTTGAAAGACGCTTTAGAGCTGGTGAAAAAAGAAATGGAAAGAAAGCATACTGACCATGAAAACACAGATGACATTACTACTGTTCAGAAAGAAATAAGGAAGCACAGTGTAATGTGAGAAAAGAGAGGTTTCAATTTCGCTGAACCCTGACCCCCTTAAAACTGAGCCATTTATTTTATTATAGCTCATAACCTCAGCACAATCAATGGAAGATAGATAACTTTTTACAGTGGTGGAAAACACATCAACGTGAAACATTTAATTGAATCCGCTCAAATCTAATTAAGCTAGTTTGCTTGGCAGCGTGAATAGTAGTCAATATTTGCTCAGCAGCTTGGCAAAGATGTCTCTATCCTTCCCCTCGCCTCATGACAGAACTGATGAAGTAATGGGAAGGTGAAAGAGCTGGCGTCAATGGGAGATGTGATGAGTGAAGCCCCATCCTCTTAATCACAATATTGGAGAGTATAGTGGAATCTTAACTGTTTTCTCATCTTCGCCCTGAGCACTGCCGCCTACTCTCAACCTTTGCAACTCCTGATGCTTCGCCTCAGCCTAATGAGAGGAGGGAGGATGAAGAGAAAGGAAGATGAGGAACGGACAAAGAGGTGAGGCTGGGTTGAGGCAGACTGAGACTTTGTCTGCAGCTTGACATTAATAGATGGCCATTGTAGCTTCTTTAAGAGGACTCCCACACGCTTCAGCTCTTCTCTCTTCAGAAGCTAGAGTCTAATTAGACCAGACTGATGGCTGACTTCAAACACCAACCAACACATTCATTGTGCTGTATTCTAATAGACTAAATAAGGACAATGACTATGAGTGTTTCTCATCCCTCCTTTCTTCTCTCCCATATATAGCTCCCTGATCTGCATGTATAGTTGTCCTTTTCATAGGTGAAGCCAAAAACTAAAACTAAAAGCAGTCATTTACAACTAGTTCTTACCAATGATTAGTTGTAAATGACTACTGTTGGTGCAGTCCTAACACAACAACGAGTTAGTTTATTGCACTTCTTAAAAAAGTTTTGAATTGTAAATAAGTTTGCCTCCATTTTTGTGTTTTTGCCTTCTTCTCCTCAGCTTTGTGTCTCTGAGGAGACAATTCAGCATGTCAAAGCTCAGGTTTCCTGCAGTGCACTGCTATTTTGCCAATAGCTCTTCTTGTACAAATACTTGGTTTTGGCACAACTGTTTGTTGCGAACAAAACACTGATGGAGGCGGAAAGATGGATACAAATGTGGAGTTTAAACCAGAGACAAAATTTGGCTTAGGCTACATAAGGTGACACGTGTCAGTACAGGTTAGTCTTGTAGAGTTTTTAACCTTTTGAACCCTAGGACATTTTATAGGAAACTAAACTATGAGATTGATTTGAGCCATCTTGGTACCAACATAAAGGCAAGACTCCAGAGAATACTCAAACGTTCTAAAAAGCAACACTTATGTCACTGAGTGAGAGTAAATGAATTGGGAACACAGCAGAAATTGAAAATAATATTTTTTGCCTAAAAAACCCACTTTATAATGTTAAAATTCATTTGAAAGTATCTAGGTGCAGCCAAAAACTTCTACAAATCCACAGAATATGATCTGAACATTTGCTGAACCAAAATTGATGCAAAAAAAATACAGTATAAATACATCAGTTCCTATAATGAACCATTTAGGCACATTTTTTGCACCACAAAAAAAGTTTTTGAAGGTTTTTGGGAAAAACTCACTCATCAAAATGTAACAATTTAGAAAAAAAATAACATAAATTAATTAAAAAATTGGGGCATTTATCAAGGCAAACTTTCCACATTCCAGCCTGAAGTCGTCTAGCAGCATTGACATTTGTGTTGTCAATGACTGTGCGAACCACAGATGGACTAAAGAAGAGCTGGAACAAAGAGCATGGAGCAGTGGTGTGGGCCCAGGTTTCCTAGATGGCATCGGAGGGGTTCTGGTCTCCCTCCTCTCTGTTGTGCCATTGTTCCTTTTGTGCATCATCATCATCATCTCTCTCACTGTAAAGTTACATGAAAAAAATGATGTTGTAAAGATATATTCATTCACAGTAACACAGATAAAGACTTATTTGAACAGTGAAAATAAGATTTTATGCCTTTGTACAGAGGATGTACATAAATATATAACATATATATAACAAATATAAATAACTGTGGCAGCACTGAGCCGCTTCATCAGTGGCAGGCTACTACACCCACGTTGTGGGAAGGAGAGACTCAGAGGGTCTCTCCTTCCAGCTGCTCTCAGACTGTACAACAAAGACCCTGCAGCTGACCACGCGCACAAACAGACTAATCCAACACATCCAATGCACAACAGTGGCTTTCTTATGTGCAATATCAAAACAACATGTGTAGTGTTCTACAGTGTATACTTTACTGTACTGCTGTCTTTTTTTCTCTTTACCTTGTACTGTCCACTTTCTGCCGTGACAACTGAAATTTCCCACTTGTGGGACTAATAAAGGATTATCTTATCTTCGGACTATCTTAAAAATCAAAGTGAAGTAAAGAAAAGAAAATGCGAGTAAAGAAATGTAGACCACTGTGTATGCCTAAAGTCAGTATAACTCACTTATATATATATATATCTTATATGGCCAGTATGAGTTGCATGTCTCAGTTTTGTAAAACTTGCAGTTTTGCAAATGTCCATATGGACAGTTCAGTGAAAAAAACATGCTAAATACTCAGTATAAGGATGAGGAGAACAGATGGAGAAAAAAATCCAAAGCTCTCACATGCTGTATGGGTACTCCATGTGGCTCCAAAGACAACTCGACATTTTTCACACAGCTATTTGATGTTCCTCCAACTCTTCACTCACATACTGCACACGTACAGAAACTGCACATTTTCTCTACAATGGAATAAAAGTCCCCATTTAAATGTAACATTACATTATTGGTTGTTATTTGTTTTAAATTCTGCTGCTGTCCAACATGCTTTCCATCCATTATGGCTCCAGCACAACTCAAAACTGTGCAACTCTTGAAATGGTCAGTATAGAGGTTTTTGTCAAGTGATGCTTTCTGATAGAACTGCGGGGCACCTGTAATACTGTCTGCCGAGGTATTTGTTCTGTGGTTCAAGTTCTCTGCGCTTGCTGTCGGGAACCTCTTCACAGGTACAATCCATTTATGTTGTCTCTTTCAGCGGGGGGTGGTGAAGTGATCTCCCTGGCAGCTGCTGACTGTGCTCCTAAAAGCCAACAGCTACACATTACATATCCATTTTTGTTATTGTATGGGCTGTCATGAAGAGGTCAGGGTAAGACATTTGTCACAAGTGAGCGAGTGCTCAGACTTTTTTCTCTTTGCACATTTGTCTAATACATTAATGTCCTCTTCATCGTCTCCTTACATGAGAATGTATTCATGGGAATGTGATGAGAATGAGAATGGAAGGACACCTGCACAGTCTGTAAAACAGTGCAAACAGCAGAATCAGGAAAAAAAGTTAAGACCATAAAGCTGTCATTCTAGTTAAGCCAGAGACAGACTACGATGTGTCAGACAAGCATGTCTGATCACGGATGATGGGCAGGGTGCATGCTGGACAATGTACCTCCTGTAGCAGGCTTGAAAAATTTTATTATTGTATTTGTTTAACTCTTCATCAAGGAAGTTATGTTTTCACTCCTCTTCATTCCATGGCTTTCAGAAAAAAGCAGCTAAAACAAAAATTGGGAATGTCATGAAAAAGAAATAAACCATTGGTGCACTGAACAACATAAACGGAACAGTCAGACAAGGAAACCAACAACAGATGATGACAGACGTATTGAGAGCAGTGAAGAAAAAACAAAACAAAACAGTAGTGAGTGACAACATTGCAATCCATCATTCACAGAAAACCAGACACATGCAGGCCAGACTGGTCCTCCCTGTGATCTGAAGGTCGTTGTCTCTTTGTTTGACAGCTTCTTCTCGTGGCTGGTGTTGATGTATGGACTGAGTTTTGTATGTGGCTTTTACAGCTCCTACCTGTTTGCTCTGTCACAGTTAGCACCTGTCTTGCACAATTCAAAGGTTTACAGAAGAATTTAGAGTAATTTACAGAGCACTAGAACAAAAGGAATCACACACTGTCAGATTTAATGACAGGTAAGAGGTGAGAGGCTTTGGACTATGCCTGTCACTACCCTAAAACTTTACTTTACTTTGCTTGGCAGACGCTTTTATCCAAAGCAACTTACAAGGAGCTAGCGCTGTGTGTCTGGCTCATGGACACACCTGGTAGGGGATGGACTAGGAGTCAGACTTGACTTCAAATCTGTAACCTTCTGCATCCCAGTCTGGCGCTTAACCCGTGGAGCTACCAGGCCGCTAAAACATACATTTTACCTGCTGTAAAGAGTGAGGGAGAACATAGACCAACAGAAACAGCACATAAGGAGGCTGCAGCAAAAGCAGACCAAAAGAAGAAACTGTCAAATGTTGATGTCAGTCAGGTGCAGGCCTAAATAATATGATAAATTACAAGGTGTAAATGCCATCAAAAACGTCTGTCTCATGTTCATCTTCTAATTTTGAAATAAAGTGACCTTGAAGTTACACTGCTGAAGAGAAGAATATCAAGTGAAAGTATGTGTAAAGAGTCAGGTTGTGGTTAACTTATTATATGTTTTTCATATGCATAGAATATGCTGTAATAAAGCAGGCTTGAGAATGAATATTAGGCAATTGTCATTTAAATGTTTGTGGTGATCTTTTCAATATCTTGCTTCCACTGAGGTTTTCTTTTTACTCAGTAAAAATACTTAAAACAGTTGTGATTTAAAAGCAAGCTGCAGGAAGTGACAACCCCCCCTTACCCCCTCCTCTCCCCCTCCTCTCCTTTAGTTTTTTTTTCATGACATTTAATAACACATTATGTGCCAGAGCCTTTCTGCTGTTTCTCTCCCTGCCTTGCTCAGCCATCTTCCCTCTTCCCTTTATCTCTGGGAAACCAGCAGAAACAGAGGAGAAAAAAGTCTATCCTCCAGCAGTGCCCCCCCACACACTCCAGGCTGCTACACTTTTTAGCACAGGAGAACAAACACCCAATGCATTTTTAAAGTGTCCATCAATGAAAACAGTTTGAAATTGCCTGTGTGTGTGTGTGTGTGTGTGTGTGTGTGTGTGCGCCAGTCGGCCTCTAAGCATGACTGCTTGTGGACGGATGAACCTCAAAAGAAAATGAATGAAGAAAAAGGTTTATGTGTGAGGCTGGCAAAATGCAAACTACTCACAGACACAACGAGCTGATATGAGATTTATGGACTTTTTCCTCTTTCAAAAACTTTGAGCACCTTTTGACGGTAGCTCACAATCACGTGTTTTGTAATTTAAGAGTAACATTCTGTCCTACGGAGCCCCGGAGGAGACATGATTTAGCGGTCCAGATTGGGAGATGCAGCTGCTCAGCATAATACAGGGTGTCGAGCAGGTCTGTTAGCACATTTACACTTAAACTTAAAACGTGTGCATTTGATGCTACGAATGAGATCTAAATTCTATTTTATGTATAGTGAGAGGAACACTGGGATAAATGAATGATGGATGACTTAGAGCCACGGAATGGAAAACTGTAACCTGACCATCACTTTTATTACATTTCTTGTCTGACTGTCTTGCTATGCACTCTTCTATTTCCCTGTCATGTTACACCACATCATGAGCACACACAGTCACTTCTCATCATCCCTCCGTCTCTCTCAGTCCAACGCTCTCCGCTTTAGACCTTCTTATCAGGCCACTTTTGAAATCTAATGCAACTAACGCTTTCCTTTAAATTATTATGTGCGTTATAATTCTGTGAGATACTCCAGTTCAGCTGTGTAGCTTCATCCATTTCTGTCACATTTGATTACTACACCTATAAAATCCACAAAATGGGTACTCAGAGAAACAATTTAGAACAATTTGCTGGGCAGGATTTGTCATGATTACAGGATAAAGCTAAAGTCTATTGATCCCTGTGGGGACACTGGGTTGTTCCAGGAGTAAATAATGACAGGATACAGAAAAAAATACAATATACTGAAATACAGTAAAATGCTACCAGACCCAGGACCTCGCTGATTTACAAGACAGTTATTCCCCCTCCCTGATAGGATGATTTGAGAGAGGTATGTATTAATCACAAGATAAAAAGTTAGACTTGCCAGAAGCCATGGCTGACAGGAGAGGTGCATGGGCTTTCTGAGGGATGGAGGCACAGCCTTCAGGGCCAGTGACACTGCAGGACTAGCAAACAGCCAGAGTCAACCTGTCCTGCGGCATCAGGGAAGTAAAACGAGAGTACGGCAAAAAAAATATCTGGAAACTTCAGCAATGCCAGAAATGCTCTGCTGCTGCTTCATGGTCTCTCCGGCATGACATCCAAAGCCTCACAAACTCTAAACCCCACCACAGACCCGTGACAGTGACTTCACACTGCTCAAGTGCCTAAATTACTTCTTTGGCCGGTGTGAAACACAAAAGAGCACATATCTCCGCCCCAGGCGAGCAGGCCATATGTCTGGTCCCAGCCAGCGTGAAGAGAACCCTCTCTAGATGCACTTTCACACCAACAGCAGTTGGTATGGACCATACGGTCCATTCAGATCAAAAGCTCTTAGTTCAGTTCGATTTCTTTGGCATAAAAACATCAATCGCACTCAGGTGAACCCAGACCTCCAAAGAGCTGGTCTCCGTCCACATGACTCTAAAAAAATTCTGAACTCTAGTTCTGAACATGGACAGGGATCAACTCAGGTTCAAAGTAACTATTATAAATGTGTCATGGCTGGGAGTACTAAGCTAATTATTTAATTGCGTGTTTGTTGTTAGGGTAGGCGACATGGGGCGAACACTGAACTATGGCCAAATGTGGGCTATCGAATAAATAAAAGCCCTCATTGACATCTGGCCGGATAAATACACAAAGAGAAAGTAAAAATAAATTTGACTTGACAAAGCCCTGCTATATTTTATTAGAATAGGCCATGACATAATAAGGCAATTAAAGACTCCTGGAGGTGAGTATTTGTGCAATTAATACAAATTGTTTGTTGTCATATAACAAATTACTGCAAGCTGTCAGTATCAGTTACCATTTTTTTCTAAATAACTCCAGATTGCAATGTTTTAGAATGATCGATGACCAGCAACACTCCCGTACAGAGAGTAAGAACAGCAACCACAGCTTATTACCGAGCAGCCTGTGATCCCCGACATCCTCCCAGTTCGCCCTTTCCTCCTACCTCATCACGTCGTTCCACCCCCCAACAAGACAATCACAGCATGTCATCTACGTATGTTACGTGGCGCTAACACACTTGGCGTAATTTCATAAGAAAATAATATTAAATAGACACATCTCAAAGGTATTGTTATACTTGCTGTTGACATCTTGATTTGTAAAATAATTTACAATCATAGTTTTGTTGCAAAGCACTAAATTACTGTTTGGAACTAAAAGTATTTTCATTTACTTATCCTTTCCTACAGAATTTAACAAAACTAATATTAACTCTCTATTAACTCTGGTAACATTTAATAACAAGTTCTAAGATTTTCCTAAGAATGCTCCACTAATTCTGTGCACTGTTCAAATAGTTTGAACATTTATGCTGTAGAAAAATAGTGACTCTCATCTCTGATGTTATTGAGCTGCTGTGGTGCATTAACCTCTTCCTGATGATCAACTCCCTCGTCTTCATCTACAGCATAATATCCCTCCAGAAATTCCTCATTATGTTCCTTAAGAATTGTGAAACACACAGCAAGCAGACACTATGTGACTGACAAATGTAATGTCAGTTCATTCACAATCTTTTACAAGACAGCGCCAATGGCCTTTTAGGCGGCAAAAGGTATGATCAACCATTAAATGGACTTGACTTATCCTGTGGCTAAGACTCAGCTGCTGTGGTGTTACCCCTCCACCCTCTGGAAAATGCTTTATCAGCAGATTGGCCAAATCCCCCAAAAGAAATAGTGGGACAATTACCCCTTCAAACATTTAAATGTAATGAGGTAAGAGAGTTCCTTCACTGTCCTGCTCATACAGGGATAAGAGGTAGAAAACATGGCCATCGTGTACCTTGCCTGGTCTTCAAACGTTTATATCCCCAAACTTCATTTTATGATCCACTGCAGCCAGCTATATAATTGTGTAATCCGCCATTAAAGTAATCAGAAGAACTTTCAGATGGGGCTCTTATCTCTATGAGTCGGCCTTTAATAGGCCCTGCCGCTTCAGGAAACCTCCATTGGTCTCAAAAACCCTGTGCAATCATCTTAAACTCGGGTGCAGATGGATTCTTAAGATATTTTGGCTTTAAAGTGACATTTTTGGTAGTATTGACTCATGTGTAATTAGTCAACCGATTGATTAACCAACATCAAACAAGTGAGAGATGGACCTGTACTCCGGATTAGTCACCAATCCCCAAATACAAATGGCAACATGAACATCTACTGACACAACCTGTTTATAATTTGAGTATTGGCATTTTAGCCAATGGACGGAAAGTTGACTGCTTCACACAAATGATGGAAACAGGCTCTTTGCATCTGTAAGTTGGACAACCATTCTCTGTCTGTCCAGGAGCTGTAGATATGAAGCTACCAGCCATCAGTTTGTGGGTATGTCCATATGCTCCTGTGGTCATCCCTGGAGCAAGATGTTGTTCCCACATGCTCTAAAGTCACAACCACAGTTCCTGTCCCTAATTAACCCCTCCCATCCAGCTATATGCAGAACTCACTTCCACCATCATGCGGTGTTTTGAGCAGCCAGTCATCCAAAACTTAAATCCATCCTTCCCCCTCCCATTACACGTTCCAGTTTGCATACAGGCCAAACAGAACCAGATTCTGGATTTCAGTTCAGCATTCAATACAATTGTTCCCCAGTAGTTAATACAAACACTTATGATTACTTGTAGGTGCTATTGTTTTTCATCTTTGATGTGAGAGAGAAACAGGAATTTGATGAACCTGTATGTTCTGAACATATAGTGAATTGACAACCATGGTTTTTTGATGATTGATTGACTGATACCCTATATTTAAACTGACTTCATCGCATGACAAGGGTTGCTATTAAATTGATATTTTATTGTTCACTCTATGAAAACATTCACTTGTAACTAAACTGCAATCTCACATCTGTTAAGGAAACTTGTGTCATTTTTAGATTTTATTAAGATGTGACATTTACACTGAAAAACAGAAACCAGTTCAAAGCACTGTGGAGGGTGAAGAATGAGCAGGATCACACCAGTAGACTACTTCAGGTTCAGATCTCACCTGAAGGCATGCCCGTCTTTAAAAACAACTAAATGGTGTTTTTATGGGGACAAATAATGACCTATCATACTACTATAGAGGGCGAGGATCCAGTGCTTCGTGATGCAAGAGGCACGATGCATTCATAAAATATCAATGAAGCTAAAAGGTCTTGCTCTCTCTCAAGTGGGTTTATAGACGTAGAACACACATTCACCAAGATCAGAGACCACGTTCCTACTTTCACATCGATTACAACATTCAACATGCACAAGAATGTTCTTTTTATATCCTCTGAGTGGCCAAACTATTAACCCAGATCTGTTTTGTCAGTGTGCGACTCAGAGTCTTTCCTGGAAGCAGATACTTGATAAATATGTTTTATCCAACACGGGCTCTACATTTGAAAATAATCACAATAGCACAATTTTGAAAGACACACCACATCAGCTCGCATGAGCATGAACGCTTCACTCCAGTAACACAAGTGTTTACCATTTCCTGCGAAGAAAAAAATGCAAATTAGCAGAACACCACAGCTTGCATGTAGGATACTGCCATCAGGGAGCGGAGGAGGACGAGGATGGAGAGAGTGAAGAAGTGGTGGAGAAAGGGATAGATTGGCTGAGCAGTTATTAAAAAGAAAACTAGAAGACACTCAGAAACTCAGAAGGTTAAACTGTGAGCTAATTATGTACACACGTTGAGCACCTCTCCCTGGCATTACTGTGTCAGAATGTGTTTAACAACACCTGCATGCAAAAAGGGTTTCTAGCTCATCGTTGCATTGCATTCACACACACACAGTGTCTGGACATATTTGATTTCAAGGACTCTCTACTTACACTAGAAATGCTTACAGTTTTCCTGGGCTCAGGTCTGTTTTGATTTGCCCAGCAGCTTCTTCATAATTAGCCTCTGGCAGTCAGTAAAATGTTGGCATGACAGTTTGTGGGTCTCCACAAAATTTGGAATTATAATACACAAAGCAATTAAACCTAATAGATACTGCACAGAGAGGTACACCACCAACCCAGGAAGTGCCCTAAGAGCTGATGTGACACTGGAAAAAGAAGAACTACCAGAAAGCAGTGAGACACTTATCGCAGCACAAGAACAGACACCAGGCAACCAGAGTCAGATCAATAAAAGCAGGGGTCCCCCACACCATACAAGACCCCGGTACAGCCAAGCGCTGGCAACATTTACAGAAACATCTGCACCCTGTATGGGCTAGACCGAGTGAAAAATATCAGGGCAAAGAGCCTGTGGGACCTCCAGATACAGACCAAGAGGAATGTAGACAGAGAAATAAAGAAGGCGCTTTAACAGACACATCTGTTCCAAGTGAAAGGAAAATAAAGGCGGAGGAGGAGGAGGATGAGAAGCTGCAGAAATACCAGGGCCTGGAAGAGGAAGTGTGAAAAGTAAAGGTCAAAGTGGCCCCAGTGGAGGCAGGAGCACACGGGCTGTGACTGAAGAGGAGCTCAGTAAATCCCAGAAACAACATCAGAACTGTTGTGAAGACAGCAGTGCTAGGCGCAGCTCCCAAACCCCAGTCCTGTGCTGGAGGAGCAGAGACTTTTATTTACAGTATCACATACCTTATTAAACCTGAAGACATCATCTCCACAGTGGCTGGACGTCTACTCCATGGCATGGACATTTTTATAGATGCTTTTTAATGTGTCTATTTGACAGCAGATACAGAGAGATAGGAACCCAGGGAAGAGAGAGGGGTGTGACCGTCTAAGACTGCATGTGTGTGTCTTAACAATCTAAACTACCAGAGCTCATAAACAAAGTCTTTTTTTGGCAAGCTGTGATGACTAGAAGTGACAGTGATACAGGTGTTTTTGATGGCTCCTACTCTTTCACATTATACTAATCTAGACTTTATCATCACCATAGCTACTCTGACCTTTGAATCACCTCTTTCATTAACACTGCACATTTGCAAATGGATGACTTGGCCCCATTTCCTCTCTTAGCTCAATCATCTGCATTTCAATCAGGACTCACTTTGAGGATTTTTCAATATGTTTTTTTTAAACCATTCTCACTTTGAAATGTGCTTGAAATGAATATCCCACTTTGACACTTTGATCTAGTCTTTGTATTGACTATAGTCACAGGTTACAGTGCCGTCCATTCACAGTTCTACGCTTCCACCAATAGCCAAGCCTTGATGAGGACACAAGTGATTGCCTGGCAGAGACACACACATTCATGTATTTCTTCTCTTAACATCTCCCACCTCTTTTCTAAAACACACACACACCCACCAGCAATGAGTCAGACAAAGATTATCCCACTTAACTTTTGCACCATTGTCATTTTGCAAGTTAGAATCACAGCTCAAACTTAAATAGATGAACACTGGTAGGTCTCAGTGTGTCCAGCATACTGTCTGGTTCACTATATAAACCCAGTCCTGGATATCTCACATGAAGGCAGCTGACACAAAGGTAAGACTTATCCACATGTTTCAAACTGCTCTTTTCTGCTTTACAAACAATAAGCACGTCAGTCTACCGATGACTGTGATGGAGTCATGTACAAACAGTACTGCATGGAACATGGGTCAGGGTGATTAGTACAATCACCGCCCTACCAACAAGCACATTACACTATTAAACAGCCGTTTAACAAAGAGGTGAGGCAGGGTTTACAAGTAATTCTTTGTAAATGTCAGAGATCAGGGACAGAAATCTGCCTTTTTAATGGGATGATAATGATGATAAGGTAAGATGCCATACCTACTGGATTCATGTCGAGATGCCTGCTCTAAGAATCCACATGATGTTTACCAGCCCAGTTTTCAGGAAACTGACTGAACCTTTGTTTATCTGACAAAAGTACAAAGAAGTGATTTTCAGTGTTTCTCCTGAGCGACTTGATTGCATTTTTTCTAAGTATTGATCAGGGTGTCATGATTGGATAGAATTGGTGCGGAATTGGGTTTTGTATTTCCTGGGCAGCTATGTGATGTTTTAGTGTTGGTTCATGTATAAAAGAGCCGCCTCGACTTCAGAGGTCACTGAGAGCTCAAAGCCAGTTACACTGTGCTGGAGTTGTCTACAGAGGTTTTCATTTCAGTAGCTTAGTGCCAAAGTCAAAGCTGGGCTTACTCAGATGAATTAAGTAAGAAGACAATGGCGAAGAATTTGGTAGATGGAGGAGCACTACACGACAGGAAAGTAAATCTCATTGGTCATGACCATTACCTTTACATTCCTGTTGAGCTGTAACATCAGAACAGAAAGGTCATAGTTCACATAGTTCACTTCTGTGAATAGAAACAAAGCATGATGCTGTTTATTAACGATGCCACTACTGACAAAAGCAGTGGCCTTACATGCAGCATACATGCAGCGTGATGACGTCATGACACTAAACGTTATTATTTTATGTTAAAATCATCTTGTGATTTGCTAAAGTTGTACGATGACGCCCCGTCTGAACCGTTTCATCAGTGTTGTATCACTTCACCTGTATAACATCACAGAGTGAGCACTATTAAAGTGAAGTTAACATTTACTGCAAGAAAAAACAGAGACAGATGAATCAGTCAACAACTGATACTGGTAGGTAATCTCACATACAGACACACACTCCCGCTGCCAACACGTGCACACACAAGCTGCCGGCTATCACACAATCATACACGACCGTTAGTCGCCTGCACTTGTATCAATATTTTGTTGCATACAAATGTGCATCTTGCTTCTGTCAGGGTCCCATTATTTGTGAGGCAAATGGTCTCTAAGTAAGCTGATGAATGCTGTGATGAATGAGATTGTCTCCCCAAATTGCTGAGAGATAAAATATGCCAGAAGGAGATAAGGTGTGTGTGTGTGTGTGTGTGTGTGTGTGTGGTGCTGGTGACGGGGGTGGTGTTGTCTCCCCCATTACTCGGAGGAGGAGACAATGTTAAACACATTGAACCTTAATAGTTTATGGCCTGATCCAGTCTACAGCCAACAGAGGTTTTACCATAAAAGTGATGTGCTGTCATATTTCACAAATGTTTTCATTTGTGCCATCACAGTTATGGCTACATATTCAATTCAATGCATTTTATTTGTACAAATCATACTAAAGGTCATTTCAGGGCACTTTACATAGCAAGGTTTAGGACCTTGCAAAAAAGTATATATAGAGTATAATGGAGAAAAATATTTGTGACATGCACAGTGCGATATGCAGCGAAATGCTTAGACGACCTTAGAAATGTTAACAATAAAATCACAGAAAAGATCAAATACAATGTGTAAGATAGATTCTAACATTATTCAGGAGTAGAAGGCATGTCTTGGAAACACCTCATCTTTATTCTACACTATGATCTGAATAAATATGTACACATATCCATTTAATAGGTAAGCAGGCCTGAGGGCCTAATAAATTCTTTACTGAGAATATGTGCAGCCTAAATGGATGTACACTGTGTGGATATTACACAATTGTTTTTTATTCATAAACACTTCAATATGGTTACATAAATATGTTACATAATAGTAACTGAGCTCGAATCACTCTTAACAGATTCTGTCAAATCTTTTTTTTTCTCTTGGCGCTTGTCTAGCATTTTTGTTCTAGTTGTCATGGTTTCAGAGAAAAGAAAGAATTGCTCAGATGTTGTTTGTGACCTGACTGACCCCTTGAACAACCAGGAGGTTTGCCATGGAACTTGGCACGGATCTATGCTGCCCATGGGATTAATCCCAACCTATTAACAGGTTGAAGTGCACTATGTGTATGGGGTTAATATCTATATTCTATATATAGCATCTTCTGTTACCATGTGAACATGCTAATCTTTTACTATACATATTTCACATGATTTGTCTCCACTTTATAGATATCTATTTGACAGATATGAGCCATTCTATCAATGAAAATCCACCAAACTATGCACAACAGCCCAGTTACATTCACAGTGATGCAGTCTAAATTACAGCAACAATTTTCTTAATTGCAGCACTATTACAAGTATCTACATTCATTTCTGACAACCTCCTTTCTATGAGAGAGAATTGTTTCAGATCCAACACAACAATGATTGCTGGAGAAATGCTAAAACTTTAAAATCACCTTTTCCCCCGTAGACTAAATTGCTAGATTGGAGCCCGGTTGCTAAATTGCAGCTGTAATTGTTATCCATTGAATAGCTTTCAGAGGAGAGTTTTAGTGTAGCCTTGTGTAATTGCAAATCACATCATATGAAGAATTAGAATAATGGATGTGACAATTTAGATCCATACTGTGTATTTGTACCATAAGCCAGGGAGTCAGGAGGAAAGAGAAGGGAAATGAAATGCTCCTCTCATAACCTGCAACATGTAAAAGCCCTGACACAAAGTGAAGACCAAGAAACAGGGCTGGTTGCATTGGTTGCAGCAGCATTGTTTTCCATGTCAGCACCAGTAACATATGGATGAAGCAGTCAGAGATCACAAAGGCTAGCCTACTCAGGACATTTGAGTTGAGTTAGGAAGATGAGTCGACGTTGATTAATTGTCTGGGGGCCTTTACCTATGCAGGATAATGATGAGATTTAAAACAGGCTCAGCTCACTGAACTGACTGGATCATTAATGCACTGTTTTATTGATAACTGTCCTTTGACCTGCTGAAAGCAGACGTTCTCCATCCATGCAGAAATCACAGATTAACTTAGAACTTGGGTTCACACGCGTAACAATGCAGACTGGTAGTACATACATCTTTAATCACAGGACGTTCAGAGCTTTCATTCATTTTCATTCATAGCTCAATCAGCTGAAACATACAGTTATATAAACTCTGATTATCCATTTAGTAGCCCTGGAATTTCTAAAAATGTATTTTGACGGGCCAAGCCTCTGAACCTCCTGTTGGTGATTAAGACACACTACAGCTAGTAGATTCTCTGTTCTCTGGGTTGAATAAAACACTGACAATAGGAACTTATATAATTTCCAAAGAACTATATATTCCATAGTCATCAACCCACACGTTATACATTTTTATAACAGTAAATGTGCCGTAAATCCTAACATATTTAATTCAGCTCTACCAACCAGAATCCTGCCACAAGTTTGCTGAGAGATGTGCACATCCCTGCGTGCACAGCCTATCAAAAAGTTCCATTATAAATGTTTTCCAATTAAAACTAGATGTTTTAGTTGCTCCCGAGTTGATCTCGTTCCTGCACGCTCTTGTTCGACAAGCCTACTAAATGATTGATATTAAAAATATCAGTATGTGCTACATGCTAGTAGTACAAATCCTGCAGATGGTTCAGAATGCAGCAGCTAGAATTCTAACAACATCCAGAAATCCACCACCACCTTCCCTTCATATGCTCCCAATCCATTACGTATTAGACTTTGTGGTGTTTTTAATGACATATAAAACCCTAATACCTGTCTGATATCTTTAAATCCTACATTCCATCCTGTGCTTTGCCTTTTCAGAATGCAGGGCTCCTGTAAATCAGCAGCTGTAGGGCATTTTCTATGTTCCCCCTGTCAGACACATAGAGGCTTTAAATCCAAACTTAAATGGGTGATATTATACTTCTTCACATTTTTTCAGTGTTGTGGTGCTGGTGGACCAGCGTTTTAAAACATTTGTGATCTGATATGTTAGATTTGAACAATAAAACATGTAAATATGTTCTGATAGATAGTAATCTCTGCTAAGGAGCGGTCCAGCATTGTACCTACTGTCTAACACTAATATTGATTTCTATACATTAACTTTGATTTAATAAGACTTTAGCATTGTGACAATACTTACTGTGTTACATATACAAGAGAAGAACAGCAGCTGGATAAATATACACATTTCTTTCCTAGACAATCTGACATCTCATTCTTGTTTATGTTCTTTCTGTCCACCTGACCTGTCAGCTACAGTATTTAACGCTCTGTCGATTTATCACTCTGTGTCAGTAACACAAATGACACATGATTACGTCATGTATGTATAGCTGTGTAGTCATCATTCACAACCCCTTCTTTTCTTATGTATTTATTTATTTCAGTTACAGACAGGACCTGGGGATATAAAAAATAAGGAGACAGAGAGAGTGAGAGAAAAGGAGAAGGTGTGGAGGGTGTCAACAGATGGATAAGGTGAGAAAAGATAAAAAAGGATGAGAGAGAAAGAGGGGGAGACAAAACACCGGAAAAAAAAGAACAACCAAAAAAGAAGAAACACAGCAACGACCTATATCTGTATTAATCACAGTAATTAATAAATAGTACAAGATAGGTTTAGAGGCAGCAGCTGATCAGGACAGTGTGTGTGAGTTACCTGATTATACCTCCCTGTGTTCACCTGAGTGTGTGTGAGCGCGCTTGTATTCAAAAGGTTCCTCCATGTAAATGTCTAATAGTGTAGTAGTGTGTGCGGGGAACTGAAGCCCCAGGAGGCCATGGCGGCAAGCACGCAGGTCCCGCCGGTAGTCGGCCGCACCAGGGCGGACCGGGTTCTACACACAGGGCCCCGCCCCTCCGCCCAGGTCGAGCAGAGCCGAGAGGATAAGGCCCTGTCAAACAGTCGCCGGGAGCGAGCCAGTACTCACCCGAGTATCCAGCCCCGGACGTCGAGAACCGTCAACACACCAGCGGCTGAGGGGATCATCCACTGGCAGGGAGTGTGGCAGGGGGAGAGTGAGGCTCTCTCCTCTGAGGGAGCTGGAGGTTTTGAGTGAGGTGGAGTCCAAGACCTGAACCTGACACAAAGACATAGACAAACAGGCACACACATACACAAGCATTTGTTCCAACCCTCATGTACACATATACAAATGTTCACACACTCGCCCAACATGAAGACACAGAGATGAACACTGTACACACACTCACACTCCCCATATATACTCTATCCCTTAACTCTGGGGTGTGAACCAGGAGGGTCACCACAGCCCCTGCAGCAGCCAGGAGGCCCACCAGCGCAGACAAAGAGTCAATGGCCAGCTGATCCTCTCAGCCCCCAGCCCCAGACGGGGAACAGATAGAGTGGGGGTGTGAGAAGACCCCACGCCTCGCCTCTCCCCCTCTAATGTGGTGTTGGTGCGTGTTGTTCTAGAGTCAGTCACTCTCAGCATCTTCTTCATCTTTGACAAAAGTGAATGTATTGTTATATGTATATTTGCCTTTGATGATGCAGTTAAATATGAGAAAGGGAGTCCATCTGGGGGACAGATTTTTCAAACTGGGATTTTACTGATACCAGGATTAGTTATGTGTTCAGATGCAAAATACAGTGAAAGCAGTTTCATACCAAAAGTGCTCTAGACAAGGATTCCCTTCCCCGCCCTCTGTCGCAGACAGGGGACATCGATAAGGCAACAAATCCATAGGACACAAACACATCGATGCTATCTTTCTACTGTCAAGCCACTGTCCTTTTGTCCTGCTGACAGACAAAAAGAAGACTGGAGCTCAGAGTTAGTCTGGATCGGATGGAGTGCCACTACAGATATCCAGTTCTGGGATGTAAGTTAAAATAAAATCACAACATAGAACTACATAAAACATTTTTCCTTTCCGTCCTTGAACTACAGAATGCTCTTTGATCTTTTAAGACTGCTTCCTAGCACATTGATTTTGGATCATTCTGACCTTGCATTCTGCTGGAATAGTATTTGGGATGTGCAAGTGGGATGCCATTTGTAACCTAATTACCAGCTCTGCAGTGAACTGAAAGCAGTCAGCTGCAAGTTCTCATGTATTTGTTCAGAAAACTATTCTGAAAACGCATTGAACCAGGGTTGAGTATAGTATTTTGCCAGTAAAAGAACCATTGCATTGTAAACAGCTGTAAGGTGTGAATTTAGAGCTGGCTCTTGGCAAACTAGGCGTCACTCGCTGGAGAGGGCGCAGTTTCAAGAGCTCAAAAAAGTTCCTTGAAAATATTGTTAGTTGCAGGTTTTTGAGCTGGATTTCTAAAATGTAGTTATTTATTTGAGCTTTTCTTCCTGCATGAAACCCCCCGTGATTCTCATTCTATGTGGCTGGGCATGATTTTCTTGTTATCATTATTATTGTTATCGTTATTAAAATGCATCTCAGTTTTATTACCAGTGTTTTGTAATAATAATTAACCCTTTGCATTCTTAAAATATGTTTAAATAAGCAGCGGTACTGTTACTGCTGCATCAAAGTCATTTACACAGAAACCTTAGTGATAAGATTAGCCTTAAAACCTTCCTTTTTGATAAAGCTTATAGTTAGAGGTGGATCAGGTAACTGAACCATCTCTTAG
>JAUMHJ010000002.1:383908-406717 GCA_032361105.1 Microctenopoma lineatum | reverse complement strand
CTGACAAAGGAACTGAGGAAGTGCAGAGGCTTAAATATGGAGAGGAGTGATTGCTAATAAGGAACAGCTGGAAATAAATAGGGAGTGAAGGTGGAGAGAGAGGGGAGTGGTCAAGGTGAGGGAGGAACAAAGGACACATGAGGGCTGGAAGAGACATGACACTGACATGAATGAGCCGACCCCCCCAAGTCATATTAATTATCATATTCCCAGAAGCACAGGACGAGGCGGAGGAGTTGCTGTTTTCTGAATCAGAAAATGACAGATTTTTAATTTAATGTTACATAAAGTATTTAAAAAAAAAATTGCTGTATTTAACTGGACATGCCTGCGAAACAAATAAAGATGATGCATTCGTCATGGCAAATTTCTGTAAAAAAAATTAAATGGTGGGCGGCACACTGTTGGTGGGTGCGGACATAGCAATCCTGGTTGTGTTTTGACTGAAACTTAGAATAATGTTTGGGTTCAGGTACGATCTGGGTCAATGTGATTTAATTATTATCTTTTAAAACAGAATTTAAAAACTGACAGATTTTTTTGAAAGTTAGCTATTGAAACAGTGGAAACCCTGATATGTGATATAGAAGTTTAGTATATGTACAGTAATAATGATTGTTTCTGTGTTGCCATGTTCACCAAAACAAAATCTTTCCCCAGTAAAATTAAACAATTTATTGTAACTTTTTAAATCATTTTAACTTTGCAGAATATTAGAACCCTGCACGCCACTCTGCAGTATTAGCAACCCATGTCACTTTCTTCATACGTCTCTTTGTTTGGCTTCATCCTCCCTCCGTTCAGTTTCACACCACTTCAACGTCACCTTCTCTTCAGCTTTTTCTTCTGTGAAAACCATGTGTTTTTTTCCCCACACTCTGCCGTACCCTCTGCACCATCTTTGTCATCTGATGCCCGATGTTTACCGCCCCTCCATGTCTGATTTATATGGAACTGCACAGCAACCAAAATGTCAAAACAGTGACACCCTAGCTATACCTGAAGCCTGAGCAGAGGTTTGCTGGTTTGCAGGGAAGCAGAGAGAACTTGGAAAAAAGAAAACAAGGCAGAAATGAAGAAAAGTGACGGAACGTAGCATTTCTGTAACAGGACACCTTTTCTCAGATGTAATTCTGTTGGTTAGTTACATCACAGTGTTCCACATTCTGACTTTCAATCACTGAGAGCAGATCTCAGAGTAAATGAGACAGAGTGGTTTTAAGCTTTCCAAGGGAATGATGAAGGTAAACACCTCAGTCAATTTAGGATTAAAAGCTTGGATTTCAGTGTCAACCTTCGAACGTTTAGCACACATAACGTTTTTTTTTTGTCTGTTTACTATCCACACCTCTGTTCAGTGAAGGCCCGCCCTACTTCCTTGATTGGCTGATTCTTTCCCTCACCCTGACCAGTTTCTATCCTCATGCTTAAAACCAATCAAACCAAAACTGCAACTACAAGGACACCAGAGAAAGGTAGGACGAGCCTTTTGCTGAGACAGACACACTGTCAGAAAAGAGCCTGTCAAAATGTAATTGCCCCCAAAACTGACTTTGGGCCCAGACAGGACAGTTGAGGTCTTCATTGTGATTTGATAAACACTGAAAATACAGTGAGCCAGCAAGGCTCAGTCTTGTGCCAAATGTGAGATAACCACAATAACTACAATACATTATTATAGAAAACTATTATTCTTATTATTACTAATAATTATTATTGTTGTTATTTCACTTGGCACAGTCTGACACTGTATTCAGAAACGCTGAAAATCTATTACGCAAGGAAGCCAAACATCAACACTTTATGGTAAGGGTACATGAATTATCATGCATGAATGCATGAAAAATCCTGAACTCATGCATGTAATATTACATGAACTATCAGGACTTAAAAATAACAACAGTATCTCATGAATAATACACTAATGCTACAACTAATGTATTTGAATCATCATGAATCATGTTAGCTATTTATGATGCGCATGTTTTCTGCATCACCGTCACAGTGGTTTCATTGCATGCTCATTCTTTCACACTTTCTGCACACATTTCTGTCTTTCTATCTTATATTTCATGTATCAACCAGTATTATCATACTACCTTTAAGTAGTAGTATAAGACACTTATTTAAGAAGTCATAAAAACGGGATGATGATTTCAGTTCTTAGAACTATTGGACATATTCTGTAGCACCTCCCTTTCTTTTTGTGGCTCATTCACTCTTCGGCTATATATGCTATATTATATTAACCCAGCAGTTCATTACAGCAACACATTTATTAATAATTTGTGAAATAAAAACACTCCGCACAAACATACTGTCATCTTCCTAAACCCTGGTGTGTTCACAGTTCATGGACAATTAACTAATGAAGTTGTGTCTTTGAATTGATTCACTGCTTGATTTGAAACTTTGCTACTTATCTATGAACCATAGCTTTGTACTTTTATTGCTTGTCATGTTTTAGATTGTTCAGTATTTGTAATAAATGTGTGTAATCAAATTGGACTTGTCTGTGTTTACTTGCGCTTGCATCTTAGCTGTTTCATCTTGCAAACAATTATTAAGATTCATTAAAGAGACTTGCTTCCATAAAATTAACATGAAGAAGTAGAATGACTCTCTCTTAGGTAAACAGGACAGGCTGCACATTTATTACAAATTACTTATCAAATCAGACTTTTTTTACACGTTACCACGTGTACGTGCATGTACAGTATGTTAAATGCAGCATGTTCTCTTAATTACTGCAGTATATGTGCTTACATTCTGTAGTCTTACTCAGAGCTGTAATCAAGCGTCTGCATCCACAAAAGTGCACTCACGCTTTCTTTTACACGATCTTTGCTAAGGATATCCAATATTATCGGCCTACCTGATTTTGGCATTAAAATGTAATATCCAAAAATATCAGTACCGGTTACTCCTTTAATGATACAACCTTTAAACACCATGCACATATTATACATCAAACTTATCAGCTACTTCTTCTCTCTCTCAAAATGTCAAAATATCACATATTCAAGGTGGGGTTTTGAGATATTTTTGTTTGGCACACCTTGAAATACTGTTTAAAGTTTAAATGTGCTTGATAGGAGATATGTGATGTAAGTTGCTTGAAATGATTTAGTTTTTCTTTTTTATGAGGAGGGGCAAAGCATAAGGTGTATTTCATATATGATTGGGGGTCATGAGGTTTTCTGAAACTTTATATATAAAGGTTTATTTTATAAACCAGATATACGAATTATTAGAAGTGGAGCAAGAAGCAGGAACAGCAAGATCGATCATGAGGGACACAGATTAGAATTAATAAAGGGACCAGGATCACCCAATCTGGCAGGGGAATGGGGCTGGCAGAGCTGCTTTTAAAGGGAGGAGAACATAAAAGTAAAGAACAAAAGGAGAGCACCATGGCAGTTTCAGTGTTGGAAAATGACAAATGAAAAACCTATCCATTAAACTGAGAATCTAGCACAGTCACATTTACTCCTATTCATTATTTGTTAGTTTCAACTCCGACAAGATTCACTAAGGCACCATTAATGTTGGAACAGTGAGATAACTCAACTCTAGTCAAGAGGCACAACACAACCCAATGCTGAACTATCATTTAGCAGGTGTACGTGCAAATGAACTGACAATGCACGACAAAGGTGTGGCCTTTACAGAGAGTCATCCCTGTAGCATATATCAAGCTTTAGAGAGGTTGGCAGCAGGGCCAACGAGAGGAGAAAAGTGAAAGAGTTCAATCACTGAGTTATCGTATCGGCTTGCTTAGTCTAAAATGATTCACTCTTGTTGTCCTATTCATCACATTACTTTTCTGAAGTATGTTTCATTTTAGTGTACTGCAGCTTTTGCATTTCTTTGTATCTGAGTCAACACTACCACAAACAGGTCATTATACTGACTTCCTGAATTCACTTGCAAAAACTTGGAAAGACAAGGAGGGTTTCCACTGGATAACAGGGTTCCTCTAATGTAATCTGAGCTTCAGATGGAATTCCGGTCTCCCCACAGGACCACATACACACCTATTCACTAAACATTAAGTGGTCTGCGATCCCAAACATATAATCACAAACATCATGGTAGAGAACCCAGGCACGGATAAATGCTCACAGAGCTGCCACCACATGTGGCTGTAAGCAGATTTTGGGGGAATGTTGCTATTCAGTAATTTGTGCAAAAGCAGGATTTCACTTCCTCAGGTGACAATGTGTGTATCCTGTAAGTGTGAGAGATTCAATCCTGCACTGTGCAGCTGATGAGCTCTGGTCAGGAGGGTGTGAAGCGGAACAATAACGATCAAGACCTCACTGATGAAGAAGCATTTCAGCATGAATGGGACATGAAGAGAGGTCATCAAAAATCATTTCATATAAAACCAGATTGAATAAAAACAGAGCGGTCAGGAGAACTTTGATTTCTAATAATGGGAAAGTAAATGGGCCATTCAGCCTCATTAAATCAGCCCAAACTGCACATTAAGAAAACAGATTTTTCACTCTCGTAAAAATGTCTCTGTCTCTGTTTGGATACTGACATTATTTTCAATCAACAGATCAGTGATGCTTGTGAAATGACATTTTGATTACAGTACAAAATGTTTTCAAGTAGCCTAAATAATGGCGTGCCGTAGATGAGGCTCAGTGGAAAGGTACCATAAGTTAGAGCTCCAGCATTTTATTGATTCGTCCGTTTTGAAAACTGAAAAAAAGCAAAACAATGAATTCTAAAAAGCTTAACGAGTTTTCTCTGCTTGGAAAGAAACGCTTGTTTATTTGCCTTCTGAGAATGGCATACTTGCGGTTTACAGTATTTGTAACTGAACACCTTGTATCTTTTTAGTTTAACAGTGCTGTGATCCATTGGATCAAAATACTAGGTGTTATAAGATGATTTGTTTTTGCAATCACACACATTTCCATCTTGGATTAAATGTGTTCCTTTCCATTCCTTATCCAGTGAATGTATTAGAAACAGTGTAGGTTAATGCGAGAGGTAAACGGGGTCTGTGTTGCTCTTTTAGCTTCATTTACTCCTGCCCTCTGGTCCCAGCTCTCTTGGTAACTGTCTGAAACTTGTATTCCTGGTCTTCCCGGTGACTAACGTGTCTTCAGGCACTCTGTTAATTACAGACACACTGGCCTCCTATGGCTCTCCAAAACCAGGCTGAGAGGAATGAAAGAGAGAAGAGGGGAGCAAAATCCCAGCTTGGAACAGAGGACAAATTCCTACAGCCCAGACTACCACAGGCTATCAGCCTTCCATGAATAGCTACAGCACTGACTTGACCTCAGAATAGACCAGACTGTTGCAGGTCCGCATCACATGAGCATCACAAACTGCAGCAGCGCCACAGTCACACATTAGCCACCAAAAATAAATAAACCTGTGAAACTGTATTTGCAGCAAATTATTTCTTCTTTAAATTTGCTTTAAATTAAAACATTTAACAGGGAAACAAACTGAATTAACCACAGCATCTTCAAAGTATCAGTTCAGTACAGTACAGTATGTATCATATTATCATCATAAGCTCCTTAACAGCAACAGCAGCCGAGAGATTGAACCAGTGACAGTGAGGTACCCTATGCCCAAACTGGGCAGCCTGGCCTGTCATGGCGCAGCCACTGTGCACTAATCGGATATTTATAATGTGAGTCAGCTGTGTTACTGAAGATGATTAAAGCCCTTTCTTTGTCCCAACATATGAATCAGCCCTCATGGATTCTCTGAGAGGGGACTGCTGCAGGCCACCAGAGCCTCTTACAGAGAGCAGCGCTGTCTTAATCCCCCGTGCACCCACTCCATGGAGGAGCTGGCTGAACCTGCTCATCAAAAAATGTCAAAAGCAAAACCAGGAATGTTTCACACAAGAAAGTCCCAGAGCTATGCAGAGAACAAGTGGAATGAAAGGTGTTGCAAAATACATACATTTGTCTTTTTTTACACTGCCATCTTTTCTGCCGTGTACAGAAACAAGCACACATCACAATGCGGAGAAATTCTGGCACCTTTTCGCTGAGATCCTGTGGATCATGTGCAGCTGCAGACTGTGCCTGAGGTGTGAATTAGATTTTGCTGGAATGTTCTCTCATTTGTTAAATGGGACACTTCCCACCCCGGATGCTCCTGTATGTATAGGTGTGAAAATCCGATGTGGCATTTATGTGTTATTTATTTATTTATTTAGTTGGTTCATATTTGCTAGATGACTGCACACGCGTGGAGTCACCTTCTGTGATGTCAGAGGCATAGGGTTTGTGCTCACCGTTTTTTTTTTCAGGCAGCAGTGATTATGGGCAGGACAACACAGGCTGTAGGACAGAAGAGAGGAGCTTGCTTTTATTAGCTTTGCTATTGATCATGCTTGCGATAAAATAACATGTCCAAGAGAAAAGGGAATACAATACATCCCACTTCATTCTGTGGCCATTTCCACAGTCACATTGTGGCAGTTAATATATTATGTCTGAACCACAGCAGGACTAAAAGGGTGTTTGACAGACAAGGAGGCAGATTGTGGCTGGCACGGCACACTGTGGTCTCTGCCCTGTGCACAGAGCCGGCTCATGGCAGCGCATGTAGCTGCATTGCCACTCGCTGGAGAGGGTGCAGCCCCCCGCACACTCTCACACATATTCATCTTAACCTGACAGATCGACACAGTGACAATATCCGTAAATAAGTGGAGAAAATATGGCAAAACACATTAGAGTTGTAGAAAGAACAAACCTTTTATATAGACGGATAGAAATGAGGCTATAAAGAATCCTGTCTCTCAGGTTTGACCCCAGGATTAGTCCTAGATTTGTGGTTAGGAATAACTGTATGCGCTTGCGCAGCGATGGCAGAGGAGAGGTTGCCATTGTTTCCTTTCCGTTACTTTGCTTGGCAGACACTTTTCTCCAAAGCAATTTACAAGGAGCTAGTGAGTCTTCCTCAAGGACAGGAGCGCTCCAAGGGTCTCTTGGGGCCCCAGGCAAAAAATTCCAAGTGAGCCCTCAAACTAGGTTTTATCATGCGCAGCCCATATGATAGCCCACACCCACCCCCCACCCTCCTTGTCCTTTGTCCCACATGCGATAAAACTGTTCAACACCTCCAGTCAGCTGGCACTGATAGGGGGGGTGCAGGCAATTGCCTGCCTTGCGTGTCCACTAGGAGCGTCTCTGCTCAAGCACACACCTGGTATTAGGACTGGGCTAAGAGTCTGGGCTGGGATTCAATCCTGCCACCTTATGCAGTCTGATGTTTGTCCCATTGAGCGACCAGGCCAACCACTGCAATTATAGGCAATTGATTATGTGCGCCAAGTAATCTCAAATAGGGTACCAACATGGGTTGGCCCGGTTCTGCCTATGCAGGTCAAACATGTTCCAATCCATCTTCCAAACCAACACATTATAAACATCAAATGATTAATGAATCCTGTATAGGAATCCTGAGAACCAATCAGAAGTTAAACACAAAAAACTTTTCATCCTATATGACGGGATGTACAGTGGGGTGCATAGGTTGGATTACCATTTTCATGATTGATGGTTGGTTTATAATTTTCCTGTATCGTTGGTTGTTATGATAAAAAAATATATAAAATATATCATATAGGAGACACACACATAGTGATATTTGAGAAGTAAAACAAAGTTTATAGGATTTACAGAAAGTCTGCAATAATTGTTTAAACAAAATTAGAAATGACTGGTGAGAACAGTCAGAGTCAACCCACAGAACAGCACCAAAGACCTACAACATCATCCTGCTGCAGACGGAGTCACTGTGCATCGTTCAACTATTCTGGTACTTTACACAAGGAGAGGCTGTATGTGAGAGTGATGCAGAAGAAGTCTTTTCTCCGCCCACAGCACAAACAGAGCCACTTAAAAAATGCTAAAGCACATTTGGACAAGCCAACTTCATTTTGGAATGAAGTGCTGTGGACTGATAGAACTAAAATTGAGTTATTTGGGAATAACAAGGGGCGTTATGCACGGAGGAAAAAGAACACAGCATTCCAAGCAAAACACCTGCTACCTACAGTAAAATGACTTATTGTTAATGTTTGATGCTGCTCTATGTCAACGTGGTGGCATAGACAAACTGGATGGCGCTCGTATGGATTTCAAGCACTTTCATTAAAAACAAACTTTACAATATGTTCCAAACTTGAATGGATTCAATAATAGTGACTCTTACAATGCTCCTGGAATCTTTTGGAGTCATAGTTAGACCACCAGGAGTGAGCGGTGTTTTGGATCTGTAGTTCTTGTGCCTTTATCACCTTATATAGGAGTCCCAGAGACAAGGCACGGATAAGCCCCTGTTACTTCTTTTACTTCTGGTTATTATACTGAAATCATCTGGTCTATTAATCACTAATTTGACCATACAAACGTGGCAGCTCACTTAACTGCAGTAGTGAATTAAACTCTACACAGTGTAACATTACACAGCTGTGTCCAAACCCCCGCCCCATTCAATATATAAGGTATTAAATACAGTTTTCCATTGTGTAGTGCTGTATGAGTGTGAGGAATTCTCATGCTCTACTTAGTGCACTGATCCCCCAATGTAACACCGAATGTAGTAGACATGACATATCGACCACTTTCTGCCATCAACCACAATGCACTGCTCACTGTTGTGTGGCTCAAACAGTCATAACACCATATGTTCTTTTGATTGATTATGTATTGACATATTATTATGTCTGAAATCTTAAAAAAATCTCTTGTCATGTCTTGCTTGTGCTACTGAGTTCTACCTGTCAACAGTCACTGTTGATAATGTTTTAACACTCTTTTTAGATCAAACTGTTTTTTCTGTCCACAATTCTACCTTAATTTAATCTGTCCACGAGACAATTTCCCAGTAATGTATTGAAATGTCAAACTTCAGAGGTGCTGCCGTCTTTTTTGGGAGAACCATGGTTTAAACAGCTTGTGATAATATGTGTTGTGAGATCTGTTATTTGCAGATATGGCTTACATCAACGGATGCTGCATGTGGATAGCTCACTGACAATGTTTTCATCAGTCAAGGAAGGTGTGAACCACACCTCCGTTCTAAGGCCCCTCCCTGGACTCTAAGATGTGACATCACACTTTGTTTTTCCACCATGACTTTATATGCTTAATAGGTGTTATAAAAGCCAGGAGAGATCAAAATGGTTTTTAATATAAGAAATATTGTGTTTGTTTATGTGTGTGATCAGATCACATTTCATGACCAGTTGCTGCAGGGAAACCAGGAAATTGCAAATCCTTCACTTACTTGCTGCTGTATAGGGTTATTGCAGGGTTTTTTAGTGAGATCAGTAAAATAAAGACAAGAACGAACATATGCATTGTTTTGTTAGATTTTGACTGCACGTATTGCTTACCATAATATTGGTATTGATATTACTTTTCTCTTTTCCAGGGCATCAGTTAAAGACTCCGTCATATCCTTTGGCATCTAATACTGATGCTACAGGTCCCTCTTTGCATTGCTATTTTCTCATGAGGTGTTGTTACCTCACCGCTCGTTGGGGTAAGGGAAGCAACATACGACCCCAGGTGTTAAGGGGAAATTAGGATAGATTTTTACTGTGAGAGCTAACCAGGCGTATTTCACCAAAAATAGCGGTAAACATCAAAGTTAAAGGCAAGACCACCTCAAAAACCCGTCTACAGAATCAATAAACTATGATGTAAAAGAGTTACAAACGAAGGCAACGCAAACTTATATACCAACAAAAGGTGACTACAGTGTATGTATCTCTCTCTGGCAAGGAAGAACAGCTGTGTGCGGAGCGGTTCCAGTCCAATCAGCGATCGGTATAAGCGGTGGCGTCCTCAACAACAATCACCGCCGACAAATCCAAAAACTGGTCGTGGCTGTAACAGGTGTTCATGGTTGGATGAGTCAACAACACACAATCCAGTGCGAAACATAGTGTAAATAGAATCTTTTTTTAGGAATCTAGGATTTAGCAAATACTTATATCTATTTCATTTTGGGATGAAAATAATGCTATAATCATCTACATTCCACTCATGTGGCACCATTTCATATCATTAACTTTGTGACTTCTATCTCTCTTGTAATTGTGCTTCATCCTCTCATCTCTCTCACTCACTCTGTACCTTTTATGGCCTGTATCCCTGGCCTCTGAGCTGTATGATTCCAGTTTGCACTTACTGGCACAAACAACATGCCCAGTGTTTTGTCTGCTGTATGTTGTTTTCATTTTTTTTGCTCTGTTCCTTTATCCAGTCACCGCAACCAGTGATGGTCACCGCAGATGTGCACCCACCCTGCCCCAGTTAATGGGAGTCTTTCTCTCCACTGTAGTCTAGTTCTTGCTCAAGTAGGACTGTTATTGTTTCTGTGAAGGTTCTCAGTCATCCAGGTCATGGTTCTCATAAAGGTTTAATCCAAAGCGACTGGACTTGTTTGGTTCCTTGACAACGTCAACCCTTCCATTCCAGAGGGCTTTCTCACATCAGACTTCTTATGCCGTGTTGCTAATGTATAGACACCATTATTTCTGTTTGTTGGAGTTAAATAAATGTTCTGTTTTTTTAATGTGTGACTTTTTTCTTTTTAAAATCCTGCTGAATGTGATGTTGGGATAGCAGCACCTGTGGTGACCAGTGTGATAGCAGAAAATGTTTCATCCATTTGAAATGTCAATAGTAAATGCCAGGCTTTGTTGTCAGTCCCTTACAATTAAAGAGCAAACTGCTTCTATCTGAAGCTGTCACTTTTCACTGATGTTGAACAGTCATACAGACAGAAATCTTTCACAGAGCGAGTGAGAAGCTTCTCCACTTACTGCCTCTTTCTCAAATGGGATGCTTTCACAAGGCATGTTGTATTAAAATAAAGACATTTATGTGGCTATAGTCACATCTAAATGTTATCACAGTGTAATATTCTATTCTCCTTATCTACGTGTTTACTGGAGCTTTTGTGGAGAGCAAAGTGCACAACTTAAGCTGCACCTTCAGTTATTTTGCAACACTTGCAGAATGAGAATAGCATGAAACCTTTTGTCTCTTTTCCATTTGAGGGTCTGTCTCATGTGTAGAAGAGGTTCACGAGGTAAAAAAACACATTATTTAACAATCATGTTCGACAGTAAATCAGCATGTGCAATACAGAGACCTTCAAGCTACAGAAAATGAATGGATTCAAGCATCATTTATTTTGATGTATATATGTTCACCTATGCATCCTACATTGTGCTAAATATGGTAAATTACCGGTTGACTGAGGTGTGCCTGGACTCTGTTGTGCAGCATTATAGAGCATGTAAGAAATAACCATCTGTACATCAGTTTTGAAAATGGAGTGATTTTGGAATCAGTGGCTTCAGTTCATCCCACCAGCTAAAAGTCTCCAGAGGGAGGAAAAGAACTCCATGCTTAAGAGTTTGAAAGTGTTTGATCAGCACTGGAATTGCCTGGTGCATCACCAGGGTCACTGTTTACTGCTGACACATCATGCACTCCTTCACACGTGAAATGTGACAGTGCCTGCACTTTTGTGTCTCCCAACCAGAGCAACTAGAACTGAGATCTTTCCTCATCCTCCCCTTTCCAGCCTTCTTTCCTTTTCTTTTTTTTTCCTTTCTTCCCACTTCCACTACTAAACCTTTCTTCCCTGTTGTTTCCTTTCTTCTCCGTGGCTCCTCACTGTGTCGTCTCTACTCTGTTTATTCTCCAATAAAGTAACACTGTCTTGGATAAGGTGCTGCTTTTTGTGAAAAAAGCACAACTTTCACTGCACTTTAAGGGAAAAAGGTTGTTTATTTCAATATAGGTTTTACTACAGCTACCTTAAAAGCCTGTAGTACATAGCCTGTTAACAGTCAATCTGACTAGCTGACTAGAAAACATATCTCTGAGGTTTTTACGCTCAAATAGAATGAGCTCTGTCTTGTCTGAATTAAGGAGTAAGGAGTTACAGGACATCCGGGCCTTTACGTCTGTTGAACATGCTAGAAGTTTGTCTAATTGCTTCGTTTTATCTGGTTTCATAGATAAGTATAGCTGGGTGTCATGCACCTAACAATGGATTTTTTGTGTGTGAGGGTTTCCTTATAATTATACCCAAACACAGAATCCTGAGCAGCTCTATAACTTACATTTGTGTGCAAGGAGGACCTATCATTAATGCCATCCGGGTCATGGAGGTCTCAAAAAAAGGTTTTCCCATAGCACTAGACTTAGTTCCTTGTTTACGTTTCACCCTTCCACTGCAGAGGACTTTCTTGAGAAAAAGTTCCAGTCTATAAGAGAAGATCACGTCTAAGAGACATGTAGAAGATTTTGATTAATTAATTACTGAAATTAACTCTGCTTGATTTACAGGAAAGAGGCAGTCTGGTATGACTGAGGTCCCACAAACAAATCTAGAGCTGCTAGGCAAGCCATGCATGTCAATTGCAGGGTCTGATCATATTTTTTTATAATAACTACTTCTATAACTATCACTCTATTTCAGCCTGGCTACAGTGCTGAAAAGAAACCTGGGGTTGTTCTTATGTTAAACAATTTATGTGGAATAATATATGTGTAGTGCCACCTCCTTTCCAGCTTTCGTGAAATCTGCTTTAAGCAGTTTGGATCTGAGAGTCTAAGAGTGAGGCTCTCAAATAAATATTTGAACCAATTTTAGGGTGGGGGGGTTTAGGAGGTTGATTAATAGGCTGGAGTTGTAGATTTGACATTTACAACAGACATAGTCTCTATGGGGTGGTGATAGTTTTTCGGGGGGGGGGCAGCAGTAACCAAGCTACAGAGAGGAGTGTAAGACTGCGACTCTGCATCTTGGGCTCATTTCTGGGATACCTCTTCTAACCACCCTGTCGATATCCTAATATAACTAGACTTTTCTGAAATCTAGAAGATATAACAGCACTGCTACAACTGACAGGTAGGAGAGAGAATGTTGTCATCCCAGGCAACACACTGGGACGAGAAAGTGGTCCACCCCAAGGACAACACATCACAGACACAAACACAGCAGTGTTATACAGTATATGCAGTCCAATGCAGTGAGGAATGTACAGATCTCCACAAAGGAGAAACTAAGCAGCAGCTCCATACATCTCTTGATGTAATTTTTATTCTGTTGCACCCCCTTTTCCCTCTATCTATTGTTCTCACTCCTTGTCAATTCTATTTTGCAGTCTTTCTTTTCCTCTTGCCTCCTATTTTTTCCCCTCTCCTTTTCTAGGGCCACTTGCCAGCATCTGCTGTTTGACCCAGACCATGCTGTTTTTCCGTGGCTCCTTGGGGCCTCACCACCGACAGAAAGCAAATCACTCATATGTAACAGGGCCAACCTCCATCGATCGCTCTGCAGACCTGGCCTTCACGCTCAGAAATTCTAACATTTGTAGCGTTCATAAGCGATGTCTAGTGATGTCCCTGAGGTACACACACCACAGACTGCTGTGGTCCTCAGACCAGTTTCCACCGCTGTCCTTATATTTTTTCCAGCTCTTCTTCCCTTCCTGTTAAACATTTGCATTCATCACATCCCATTTTTCACAAAAACAATATATTTTGAACCTTCACACACAGCAACCTGGTAGCTCAGTGATTAAGGCAGAGGGCTGGGAAGCTGGGAAGCTGGGAAGCTGGGAAGCAGGAAACCTGGAATCGATTCCTAGCTGAGTCACCCAGCCCATCCCTCATACCAGGTGTGTTCCTAAGTGAGACACCAAGCGCTAGCTCCCCGAGCGCCGCCTGTGGCTGCTCACTGCTCCCCCCAAGGGCAGATGGGTCAAATGCAGAGAACAAATTTCGTTGTAACATGTGAAAAACTGTAATAATGACTACAAAATGGATTTGTCTTCTTCTTTAGGGTTATTGGCGTTGGATTCAAATATAATTAAATTAAGATTAACATATTACTTTTGGTCCAGACATTACATAATGGATTAAATCCAGCATATTTCATTACAGATTTATAGTTGCAGAATATAGATGCATATATTTGATATATCTAAATATAATATTTCCCGTGATGTAATCATCTCACAACAGATAATAAAAGGCTTGATGATAAAGCAAGAAAATAGAAGAAATATTTAATGTCCCATGATGCTCTAAAGGTGTAGTAAATGCAGATCATCATTTAAATATATGTCCCTTTCACATTTACTAAGCTCTGTAGTTAGGCTGTAACAGTTTAAGTCCTTTAGCTGCTGATGACGATAGACCGACCTTCGGTTCATTCAGTGTATGGTGCTATGGTCGAAGACACTTCAACTAAAGAATGAAAAGATCTGCAAAAGACCAAATGGTGGACACTTACCACCACTCTGGTTCAATGTAAGCTAGTGCCAGTGCTTAGTTTAAAACCAGTTCTTTTTGTTGGTTGGAAAGGGACTTGTGAAGTTTAAGCAGTCTAAATATAACAAATCAAAATTATTTTAGACATTTTTAAATATGAGAACTTAAACAGGCACACTCTGACATTAGCTTACTGTTTAGATATCTATAGCAATCTAAAACATTTGAGACAACGTTTCCTATAGTTTTCAACTGTTTTTGAATGAATAAAGATGGTGACTTGTCTATGACAGACAAAGACTAATAGATAAAATATGACTAATCCAGAAAAGTAGAAAAAAGTTTTTTACAAAGAATAAAAATACATTTATAATAAATCTGTACTTATCAAAGCAAAAATAAAGAGTTTATAGAGTAAAGCTGCTGGACGTTTCATTTGATCCATGGTGCCTCCCAATAACTTAATGCAGTAAAAAGGGTTAAGATCCAGATTAAACTGTTGCCTTATTCGCTTGTTGGCATACAGTAGGTTTGGTAACCGGCTGACTAGTTGGCTGCCTGGACATGTTGGCCAGTAGAGTCTGTGACTGGCTGCAGTGACCAGCTTTGTCTTTTCAATGGATTTATTGCTCTGTAAGCCTGCTGCTACATAATCATCTCTCCTCACAACTGTCTTCCTCACCGTTTCTCTTCATGACCTAAACAGTTTTATTACATTTGCATGACTGAAATATATGGAGCGTGGAGAGCGACACAATAAAATAAATGTAATAAGCATTTAAATAGTCAGATAAATAGCTATTTAAAGACAAGCATTCAACAAAGATGGTTAAGGGGGACAACATGGTTCAGTGTTTACATTTAAAACTGAGCTTGCTTGCTTATAACAGGTCTTTATGTGGACTTTTATGCACTATCAATATTGTTTATAAAAAAATACATTTTATCTGATTACTCGAATAATCGATAAAAAAAATCCCAAAATACTCAATAGTTGCAGGCCTACATCAAGTCAACAGATGACTGTCATAAATTTCTGTTCTGTTCAAGTAGCATTAGCAATTTAATTTAAAACTGACTGACTTCAGACTGTTCTAGACACGTCTTTGTAGTAATGACATCTTTATATCTGTGTTACCAGAGCACATATGTGGAGTTTGTGAATATTTATTCTAAAACACTGACTTTAGCGAACAACAAGAAGTAGTGCATGTGTTCTGTAGGTAACATTATATTGCTGTGATTTTGCTTTGAATTGTACTGTGAATGCAGTAACAGTGTAATTATATTTATGTGGACATAAGCCTATGTGTTTAGTGTTACACCAATTGAAATATACAAGATGTCCCCTGCGCAGGGGGCTTCTGGACTTTTTATTGTAGAAAGTACATTTTCTTTACTTTAAAAACAAAAAAACAAATATGAAATGGTTATGAGATTTTTATGTTTGTTATTGTGTGGCAATATTTGTATATGCATGGATTTGTTTAAGGTTTTTCACCATTTTGTGTGCAACAATAGGAATTAAGGGACTGGTAAGTCAAGTTTAAGAGCAAATAAATTCAAATGAATGGAAGACGTTTATGCCTTGGGTGAAATCCAGGGAATTCGTAATGTAACTGTCACTCAGGTGAAAAAGAAATAACTCTTGCTGAAAAGAGGGAGCATCAAGTAGTGAGAGAGGGTCTCACTGCTACTAAACTATGGGAAGCCCACAATGAAGGTCATGAAGGAGTGGCTGGAACCCTTCTAAAAAGGAGGAGGGAGGCATGGGTCATAAAGGAAGGAGAATTGCAAAACTGGTTGGTGGTGACTGCATGATTTGCAAAAAGGCAAAAGTAAGCAAATCTCAACAGAAAATGGGAAACCTGTGTAGATCTGTTTGTAGATCAGTAGACCTGTTTGGATCAGGTGATGGATGATGTCAAGAAAATGGTAACACTCAAAGTCTGCAAGTCTTTGATTTTCCGCATGGTGAGCAGAGCCAAGTATCAAATGATCTGTCAACAGAGCGGTTCTTAATGGCTTATCAAAGGTTTACTGCTATCAGGGGTCATCCAAGAGAAGTTGAGATTTAGCCAGCCGATCCTAAACACATAAATGGTGCTGTGGAAGATATTTTTTTAATAAGTGGCATACTACACAGAGAAAGACGAAGAGGAAGAATCCACCTTATTGTCAGTGATACATTTTCTGCATGTTACAACAACATTTCTTCTCTGCATTTGACCCATCCCCTCTTAGGTGGAACAATGAGCAGCCACATTCAGCACTCGGGTGTCTCGCTCAGGGACACAGCTGGTACAGGGACAGGGGGAAACTTAACAAACTGGTCAATAGGGTCAGCGCTACCCTGGACTGTCCACTGAAGTCCATCGAGCAGGTTGGGGAGGAGAGGGTGTTTAAGCTGACATCATGGACAACACCTTCCACCACCTGCATGAGACTGTATGAGCACTGAGCAGCTTGTTCAGCACAAGACTTTTACACCCACAGTGTAGGAAAGAGCGCTACCGCAGGTCATTCTCACTTGCAGCTGTCAGACTCTATAACACAGTTTAACATGGGTACTTTACTCACCACCTGTTTAATTGACATATCATCTGTTTTTAATTGCTGTTACTCATCTGCAGCTTGTTTGTACACTGTATATTTTGCCAGGATCATTCACCCTCCGCTACACTCTTGTGTACATATCTCTGTACATTTTTATACATATCTCTGTACACATTTATCTGAACATATAGAATTTGGTTGCTTATGTAGATAGGGCTATGTGTGACTTCATCTATATTCCTGTGTAACACCTAAATTTCTCATTTGTGGGATAATAAAGGTTCTATTTAGACTTGGCAGAGTTGTCAGTGCTAGCCCGAATAGCAAAAACATTTTGAGAAATGTTAGTGTCAGGGTATTCTGTATACTTGTGATAGGGTAGGTTCTGATATGGGTAGAGTCAAGGCTACTGTACTTCACATTTCTGTTTTGAGCACATTAAAGAGCAGATAGAAATCTATGTTAGTCAAAGGTATTAGTGAGGATCAATGAGTTTGCTTGGCCCTACAGTGGGCAATTTTCCCAGTGGTTCCACGGGCGTTTTGAGTGGGAAGTAAGTTAATTAAGAACACAGCAGAAATTGAAAATAATAATTTTCGCCTTAAGAAAATCCACTTTATAATGTTAATATCAATTTGAAAGTATCTAGTTGCAGCCTAAAACATATAAAAATCCCCAGAATAGGATCAGAACATTTGCTGAACCAAAATTCATGCAAAAAAAAAAATTATAAAAAAGTTGGAGAGGTATTAGTTGATAAAGACCCAGGCGGACCCTATAATCGACCATTTGGGCACATTTAGGCAAAATTTGTGCCATTTGAAGTTTCTCAGGTTGTTTTCTCTACTTTAATCTTATGTTAGAAAGTAATTCCACCAAAACAATTGTTTTTGAAGGTTTTTGGGAAAATCCATCCAACATATATATATTTACCCATTCAAAATAAGGGAAAAATCATACATAAAAACAAAATTAACTCAAAAGCAAATTTATTGACAGTAAAATGTAAAAATGGAACAATCGTGGAAAAATCAACTACAAATCTATAAAAATGGATGTACATTTGCTAAAAATGCAAAAATATAACAATAATAATAATTGTGTTAATTAATTAATTAGGGACTGGGAAGTGAAGTGTAAGAGAATATAAATTGAAAGGAAAGGAAGAATTTTATGCATTGTGTGAAATCCAGTGACTTCTTCATGTAGATGTTCCCTATCAAGTGGGTAAAATAAAAAAAACTTAACAATAGACTATCTCATTTTCTATTCATCCACACCCCTGTTACTTTGGTTACTGCATCCACCTGAGCCAGCACGCGCTCCTCCTGCCCACATGCACAGACGCACACAACTCCACCTGACAGACCGTGATTAAAATATGGAAAACTATATGAAAAAGTGGAAATAAGAGATTACTGAAATATTGGCTCTGACCCCGGTACATTTCTGCAGATGTGTAAAATATGAACGCACCATGCAGATTTAATACAGCCGATCAAACAGACTTGATGAAGAGCAGTTATTCAAAGTATCTGTCTTATGTAGTAAATTAGAATGTTATATTTTCTTGTCGTTACATTATGCTTGTAAAAGACCAACCGTTTACAAGGCCCACTGTTTCCAAATACAACTACAAAGTATCCAGTGACCATATCAAAATCTATCTGTCATATTGTGGGAGCAGTCAGAATTTTCTAAATCTAAAATTTTACATCTCTAGTATCTATATGTATATGTGTATATCTATATTTGTGACCAGGCTATCCACCTGAGATATAGGAGCCAGGAGAATAAACTGTTTTGTTCTCTTAGTAGCAGGGTGATAGCATGAGAACACACCAACCAAGATTGGAGACAGAAATATTGGAACGGTATTTGGGAGTAGGAGGCATCACATAAAAACAACGGTCAGAGACTAGTAGATCTGAGAACAGATTCAGTAACCATCACAATGGCAGAAATCATTACTATAATTATTGTATACCAAGAATGATTGACCGAAGGCCAGACAATCCTATTCATGCAGAACCTCCAGAAAGGAGCAGATCTACCACGCTGGCCAACTTGCCCTTTGCACAACGAATATTAGAGGAGTGAAACACAGCTACAGGTAGACAGAGCAGTCACTTAAAACTTCAAGTGCAGATAAAACAACCTGTGAACCACCAAGATTGACTATAAAAAAGCCCATGATTTGATGGCTTCTCAAATGCTTAGAACTCTACTACATCAACAGGCCATTATGTGCCTTCCTCAAGGACTCATGGACTGTATGTCCGTGAATCTTCATCATCATCAGTCATCTAGCTCATGGTTATCCCAAAAAGTTATTCAGTGTAGATTGGACTTTTTTTCTTGACAATGTTTCACCCCCATTCCAGACGGATTTCTGAATTCTAATTTAAGCAATTAAGTGTTCTGAATATGTCTGTACCCCCTTATTCAGATAATCATCAAGACTTGTTACAGATGATGACTACAGAAGGGATCAAACAGCCACATTCCTAACACGAATGTCAAGCTGTATGCCAGCTGATGCTCACTGATCCACACCATTGGAATGACAACACAGATCCACACACGACAAAACCCCACTGTACTGAATACCTGAGGCAGCAGAAACTCAAAGAGGTAGTCAAGAAGAACAGGAAACATCATGACAAAAACAATGTAACATCAACACATAGAGAAGGTGGGTGACATCAAAAATACTAAAACGTTATAGGGAAACTTTGAAGGTGTCTGTCGCCTTGTGCCCGTTAATGTCAAAGCCATGACGCTGGTAAGAAAGCAGGATTTACCAAGCTGGTTGTTTTGATGTATAATGTGTGTTTTAGGAATCCCCAGTTTATCCAAAAAGGGTGGGAACTTTGTACTGTCCTCCACCCAAAGGCAGAGGGAGGCTGCACTCTCGTGCATTAGGGAAAACCCTAATGTAACTACACCTGCTCGGTGCCTTTCACCAAATCCAGAGTGGAAAAGTCCAGCCAGTCCACAGGGGGAAATAATAGTGAGAAAGCGAAAAAAGGATAACATACCTGGAGGGGCTTTCCAGCTCTCCCACAATAAAGAGAGGGAGAGGATAACATACTTTGGCGAGCTTTCTAGCTGTCCCAAAATTAGGAGTAGCTGATACAGAATATGTGACAAGTAAAACAGGAATATAGTGAATTTCTTGGTGTTATTAGCCTTGTGGTCTGTAAACAGCAGGAACTGTATGTGTAGTTTTTTTATTTATGTGGCTAAGTGCCGCAAGCACTCTCATCACACTCCTTCTCACCCTGCCATTAGCAAAGGCCATTTTCAATGGCAGGCACAAACTACCAGTTGCTGGACAAAGCAAGATATGTGAAGCTCCAGAAATATCAAATGGCTGAGAGAAGAGCTAGAAATGATGCAATCTTAAGAACAGCTTAAATATTGTGTAGGACCCTCAAGCTCCACTATGACACACTATTTCATTTAGTCACTATGATATATGTCACCACAGCCACTTTGACTTCTCCTTCTCCATGGCAATGAAGAAGCCCAGAGGTCTCTCGAAGCATGGCAAATATCGATCTGCTGATATTACATGTAAACCTCTGAGGCCTAGCTCTAATTCACAGGTCATTGTGTGAGTGACCAGAAGACTGAGAAAAACAATGTAGGATAGACTAGTGAGCAGTAAAAAAGGTATGAGTGGGCCGGGGACTGGTTGTCATGAGGGAATTGAGGAAAACAGGAAAAAGACAGATATAAAGAAAAGAGGGTTTTTATTCAGCTTTTTTATCCTTCATGTCTGGATAAGCAATCTGCTGCCAGTGCCCTCCACATCTATCATTGTTATAGCCAGTGAGGAGAATGTCCGGCTCAGAGCTGGTGCGCGTGTGTGCGGGCATGACTGAGCACTTGTCTGCATGCCTGTAAGTGTGCACATGCTCATACACACACTAGAGGAGCAGTGTGTTTTTTCTGTCTCCTATGCTTACAGGTGCTACAGTTTCTCACAATCCTGCCACAAGCACTGGAGCCTGACTGCATGAAAAACATCCACCCTACCACACAGTAAACCCCACAGAACACTCCAGGATTATTACTGTGCGTCTTATTTTTATAGATTCAGTCATCATTTGTTGCTTTTAAACAGTGTACTCACTGAACTAATGCCTAAGACATCCTCAAGGAACATACTTACATCAGTACAGCGATGCTTTGCTTTACCCAGGCTACCTGAGGCCAACACCAAACAAAATATATGAAAAGCCATCAGTCTCTTTCTCTATAAACTTTGACTGATTCTCAAAAAATACTGTATATATTTTTATGACTCAAGTTCGCAGTTACTGGTCCTACTGACCTGTCCAGTGCCTCGTCTGCTGCTCCTTGTTGTTTGATCTCTGTTATCTGGTTCTTTTCTTTCTGTGTCAGCACTAGGTCGAACGGTCGACCTAGTGCTGACACACTTAGTGCTGTTTAAGTCCATATTATTCTGTATTTATTTACATAGGGTTTCACTGTAATGTCTTAAACATTACAATGTAAAGTGTCGTGAGGCAATTTCAGTTGTGTATTCTGCACTCTAAGCTGGCAGACAGTTGTTTTTCATTACCAATTCATGCTCAATTAGTTTGCCAAACTCATATGTACAAAAACTACTAGAAACAACGTTTTGTTTCATGTACATGAAACAACTGAATGTATATATGAATGTGCACTGTGACTTTAAGTGTGCAGCAATGTATGTTCTCTTCCACCAATCCATCACCGCCAGGGCCCAGGATATCGACTGACTCAGCATGAGTGGTCACAGCCTTCAGTTTCATCATCTCACCCGCACTATCACTCAATTATTTGGCTGTACCATCACTCAATTTTTCAATATATTTTACACATGGGTAACAAATTAACGGAAAACCCAAGGTGTTGGCCCACCATGAAGCCCTGGAAAAGTTTTAGTGTCCTTTGATAACTGTATATAGGCATATTTTCTTCTCTGCTAGAAGCAACCATGTAATGCTAGTATGAATGCACACAAATTCATATTCCAAGTGAAACATTAACTCTCACACTAAATGTTGTATATGCCAAATTCACAACAATCTCCACTCATTTAATATCTGCTTGACGGGAAAAAACAAATATATATTGGTTTAAACAATTATAAGTACATTCAGGCTGTAAGAGGCTAAGAAGTGATCTTGCTTATTCAACACAATATCTAGTTATGCCTTTCTATATGCTCACTCAAAACCCTGATAAAGTGTCCTGCTGTTTAAGTTGACTCCATGTCACATAAGTCCACATAAAACATGAAGTGGAAGTCAACTCAAGTTACCAGTGTAGTTTTTAGGTGAAGCTTTTCTGGCTCTCAGGTTACACTTAACCACAGCAGTGTGCGTCTGCTTTTTATCACTTGTGTGTGTTTGTATGTGTGTGTGGTCTAGGCTTCAACCTACCACATGCATATTTAGATTTCACCACCTAGCTGCTCTCACTCACAGTCAAACAACCAGTGGCTGTATCTCTCTGTTTGACAGATGAGCAGCAGTTCACCTCATGTAGGTCGTCTGTGGGATCCAAACACAGAATACACTTTGCTCCCTACATGCACCAGACCTCTTTAGTTGGGAACAGACTACTGCAAAACCTGCATTGCTCACATCCCTAAATATCTGTTTCCAATAACTGAACTTTTAGATTTCACTGTTCACTTGCTACCTAATATATCTTGACATGACTGAGGTGACACTGTAACAAGAGAACCCACGTCAGTGGTTTTAATGTTGAGGCTGATGACTGTATAAACACGCATGTGTTTATATTGTATATACCAGACTATCTGTCTTGTGGGTTTACACTGTCTCTGAGCTCTGCGCTTTATCACTCTCTGTTATTAGGTGCCTCCCATTCATTTTAATGGGGGCACCTATTATTATCCACCGCTAAACGGCTTCTTTATTAGGTG
>JAUMHJ010000002.1:361783-378887 GCA_032361105.1 Microctenopoma lineatum | reverse complement strand
CGTTCAGTTGAACATTCAGATCTTCCGCCAAATCTCCGGCGTCTGACGTCACCTACAGCATTTCCGTTTCCTCTCCTCTTCCTCTGTCCTACAGCTTGCCCTTTGTCACCGATTCTGTTCATAACTTTTATGGACAGAATTTCTAGGCGCAGCCAAGGGGCGGAGGGGACGCTGTTTAGTGACCTCAGAATCTCGTCTCTGCTTTTCGCGGATGATGTGGTTCTGTTGGCGTCATCCAGCAGCCATCTCCAGCTCTCACTGGAGCGGCTCGCAGCCGAGTGTGAAGCGGCAGGGATGAGAGTCAGCACCTCTAAATCCGAGACCATTGTTCTCAGCTGGAAAAGGGTGGATTGTTCTCTCCAGGTTGGGGACAGAGTGCTGTCTTAAATGGAGGAGTTTAAGTATCTCGGGGTCTTGTTCACGAGAGAGGGACGAATGGAGTGAGAGGTCGACAGACGGATCGGTGCGACATCTGCAGTAATGCGGACTCTACACCGGTCCGTTGTGGTGAAAAGAGAGCTGAGTCAAAAGGCGAGGCTCTCGATTTACCACTCGATCTACGTTCCTACCCTCACCTATGGTCACAAGCTTTGGGTAGTGACCGAAAGAACGAGATCACGGATACAAGCAGCCAAAATGAGTTTCCTCCGAAGGAGGTATGTAAATTCAATTCAATTAATCTTTATTTATATAGCGTTAAATCAAAGAAAGTCATTTCAGGGCACTTTCCATAGCAAGGTTTAGGACCTTGCAAAAATATATGTGTATATCTTTACAAAATAATGCAGAAAACCCAACAGTCCCATTTGAGCAGCACTAGGCAACAGTGGAGAGGAAAAACTCCCTTTAAGAGGAAGAAACCTCCAGCAGAACCAGAAAGAGTGCCCAAACTTTTTAAAAAATGGATAAGTTTGATGATGTGAAGATTTGTGTAGGAAAGATAAGCAGCAAAGATGACTTACAAATGGAGTTTTAAAACAAAGTTAAGACAATTGGGACAATTTTATTTTTAAAATCAATAAATAAATAAAAAACTTTATTTAACCAGCCTGCCTTACAAACCAGGGTCTTCTGCATTCTAATGCCATAATTTACCAGCTGTGCATTACAGAGCAAACATAAGCTGAGAGACATTTGAATTACATGTAATTCTAATAATACAAGCAGTAGCTTGAGGGCCCCCAGTGGTCGCGGGGCCCTATGCCCCTGCATAGTCTGCATAGCGCAAGAAATGGTACTAGTGGAAGAACAAGAAGTTCTAGATATTTCTTTAATGTAGAACGTATAGAAAATATCCTGGCAACAGAAACAAGCTTTGTTGTTACAAAGCTAACAAGCTAAAAAGCTAATACCCAAAGCATAACATTTCTAAGAACAAAGATATGATAAAAACATAAATCTTATAATGGACTGTTGTTCTCCCCCCTCCCCTTTACATGGTCAATAAAGTATCAATTATGATTTTAATTAATGACACCTATACTAAACAGGGGCAACTAGAACACACGTTCATGTCAGGAGGACAATGAGTTTCATCAATAAAAAACAGAGCTATGAGTATACCACCACCTTCATGTGGAGGATCTCTGTGTGTGGTAGATAGTTCCTCTCCCTGTGTGCACATATGTGTGTGTGTGTGTCACAGTGTCAGTGTTCACTGGAGGCTCAACAACAATGCTCTGTAGCACTCTCCCTCTCTCTGTCCATCATTAGTTGTCTGGGCACTCCCTGCTGACTCAGGTGATGAGTGCCACTTTCTTACTGCTGCTTGCTTGCTGTTCCTTCATTAGCATCTAAAACAGGTCTTTTTGTACATCACACCCGGAAGCACACAAACCCTGCTGTGTGTTTGTTGAGGAAATAAAAGGGTGCAGTAAGGGCAAACATGACTCTGCATGTCCAAATACACTACATATTCCCCGTCACTGCTTTTTTCAAAGTGAGTTGTGTTGTTTTGTTTTTCAAACAACCACATTTCTCAGTTTCACCTATGGATATGTTGTTTTTCTATTTCCTATTTCCAGAATGATTATTTCTATTCCACAAAAATACTGATGGTTATAGGCAATCTTGATCACTTTATCATGCACAGATGGATCATAGCAACACGTTTAACAAACATTTGACTAGATGTTATTTTAGTTTATAGCTTTAAACACAACTAGAATAAGAAGTCATCCCCCGTTACCATTTTTGTTTCTATAGAGAATAAATTATTTATATAATTTTATATTTGCATGTCTTATTTTTTAATGCAAAAAAATGACATTCACTTCGCAGTTTTTGTTCTAAATCCAGTAGCTACTTCAATACCCTGTCAGTGCTCACTCAGCAAGCTGCTGTGTGCACTGTATGCTCTGACGCTTGTCGATCATTGCCTGCATTTTCCCATGCTGACCCATGTCCACCAAAACAATGAAATAACGCCTCAACAAAAAGTTCACACACTGGATTGTTCTTTTATGAACAGAGGGGGGTTTGCTCTCCCACTGGACTGTTCTCTGAAACACAGCCCGTCATGGTGATAGGTGTAACAGACAGACGTTCTAATTGCAGTGGTAGTCACATGTAGTCTGCAGCAGCAGCAGTGAACCTTTGTCATCGTGGTTACAATTAGAAACATGCAGCTGAGCATGCTACTGGTTCAAATTAAATGAACCGCGGGCTTCCATCTCAAACACATCCACTGCCATTTATTTACCACTGTCTGACTCTGTGGATCAAGTCTGGTTAAGTTCTGACTCAACATATATTGTTCACCCATCTGTCATGAACCTACTGAACCTGGCTCCGCTCAGTGTTGAAGATTAGTACAAATCCAGCATTTAATATTCAATATCCGCTGAACAGACCAACGTTCTTAAAAAGCAAACAGACACAGGAAAAGAACTACGTCACATGAACAGGGTGTCACTTTTTACTAATCTCATTTCACTCCATGTACGGTTGACTGAACCTAAATCTCGATCCTCATCAACAAGTGTTTCACCAACATCCCTCACCTGCTTTCCGTGAAAGGTCACTCGGTCCTCACACTAACACATACTGTGTGCAGTTACAGTGTCAGTTAGAGAACTGGGTGGGTCTCAGTGGGTTTGAGCAGGCTGTTGTTTGAGACAGATTAAATATTGAACTGGAGCTTTATGTAAGTATTTACATTTCTGGGGCTGTCTCAGTCTCATAGGCAACCACACAGTTGTTAAATCATATTCAGTTTACAAGGATAATTCCATGGATTGTTTTCCCTCCCCGTCCCCAGCCCCACTTCTCCTGCCATTCCCTTCTACAAGCCACGTCCTGCCTCTGGCAGCTTCAGGGGCCACCAGGCCCGCTGTGCCCACTTTTCTCAGATTCATGCCTTTTAGACAAAAAAAGTTGACATGTTTCCAAGTTTACCTCATGTAAATGTTGAGCACACATTCCAGTGCAAGGGGCTATTTTATTTAGATTTGTGCAAGGCTGGGTGGAGGCAGCAGGGGGAGGCAGATGAAGCAGCAGTCATCTTCTTAGTGTGTGGCAGTGGTATCGCTGTAAGTGAACGGGAGCTCTGCTGAATGTTTGCACTGTGAGATGAGAGCTAAAGAACAATGTAAAGTAAACAAGGGAAATCCTCTGGGAACATGTGGTAGCTAGGACCTGGATCTGCGTGCCTTTCTACTGGATTTAAGCCAGAGCGCCTGTCACCATTAGTCCTCGTTCGAAACAAGAGACAGAGGCAGATTTAGAGATAGACAGAGGCTGAGTAACACAGATAAAACTGCAAACGGAGAAAAAACAGGTGAGTGTCAAAGGCAGAGATGCAGGGAGGGAGGCTGAGTGTGAAAATGACAGAGAACAGTAAGCGAGATGGTGGATACCAAAGACACACTTTGTGGGAAGCGAGATCAGTGCAAGAGGCAACAACAAAGCAGCTTTCCCCTGTTGAGTGAGACAACAGTGTGAGTAATAAAACTGACACATGGCTGTCTGTGTGTGTGTGTGTGTGTGTGTGTGTGTGTGTGTGTGTGTGATGGCCCCTGACGCTTTGGCAGCCATCCAACACGAACCACAAGTAAAGGAATCACGCAGGAGACAAAACAAACAGCAACACCAGAGCCGCTCCTCTCCACGATTCTGCCAACCACAAACATGATTCACAAATAACCTCCCGCCACACTAGCAGGCAGCCTGTGAATTAGGTTTTTCTACAAGAACTTTCTCTTTTCTTTGTTAACCTGTCATACTGTACAGTCAACAGTCAGCATATTGGCTTTTTGCCTCGGCACTCTGAGGGGAAATAAAAGCAGCCTGGAACACAGAGAAATAGCTTTTAGATAGATGATTGGGCTGGAATTTTCAAAGTGTGCCCATGACATGTTCAAAAAAAAACCTTTTTATGCTCCTCGGAGCAGCAACCGTCTCCATATGCCGATATGTTGAAAAATCTGTGGTATCGCTAGTGTTATAGTGAACTAACTATGCTGGGCCAGCTCCTGTCTAGGCAGCGTTTCTACTGCTTCTGTACCCCCAACACAACATCAAGCTAGAGAAGCTAAAAGCTACTCTAAAGCCCTGTGAGTGGCCTCTAGCCGCTCCACTGCTCATTACGCCCTGTAAAGCGGTAAAAAAAAGGAATTTGTGGCTCAGGACAGTTTTGAGTTCTGGCTCCTCCTGTCAAGAATCTGAACGCAAACAGGGTCACAGAATCAGGTCAGCTTCGCAGCAGCTCCACAGTCAAAGTGTGAGTGTGTGAATGAGAAACAGTTTAAATCGCTTTCAGTACAAATAAGGGAGCAGGGTCCTCTACGAGAGCAGGTCATTTATCATTTGTGCTCGCACCAAGCTGTCCACATTCAAATCCTCTGATGGTTCTCTGCTACACATGCTACACTGTTGTGTTTGAGTACCTTGAAAGGTTTTATAATGTGTGTCGTTAGAGATTAGCATTTGGAGGAATATGTTTTAATTCTGTGTCATGGTTCAGTATAGCATGGATACGTTATTCTTACAGTGCAATTACAACGTAAAGAATTTTGATACTAGTAATTGCTACATCAGATTTGATCCACCTCGTTTTTTATGTTCTAGTTTTTCCACTTTAAGTTACTACACAAACCTCATACAGTTTCATGGTTGACAAAAGTATGATGGTGGTGATTCAGTTAATATCACTATCACAGTGAATATCTTACCATGTGATACACACTATAAAGAATGTGTGTGAGAATAGCCTGAGCTATTTTGTTGTAGTTAATTAGCTGCTGATCTGTGGAGTTGTTACTGGGGTTATGCCACATATCAGGGAGAGAGTGTTCACATGCTTGGCAACAAACTTTTGACCTGCTGTATTCATGGTGCTCGCACCTTAATGATGCACATGAAAATCAGACATTTCTTAAGCATCAATGGTAGAGGGCCAAATGTATAGTAACCAGCTTTACATGAAGACTCAACTAGATGGAACCACTACCTTCTCTTTCAGTTATTTCTCTTTATGTTTATTATTTTCAACATTGTAAAACTAAAGACCTTATATCTGTATTTATTCTGTTATGGTTTTAAATATAGAATTATGTAGTGAACAGAAATGTGTTTCAAATGTGTATTTAATGTTATTATTTTATTATATTTTTGTGTAAAGTAGCTCCTAAAACAAGGCATTCTCTCTCAGATTCTTACTCACCTGGAACAGTTTTCAACTTTCAATGACTTCAATCAACAGTTCATTTGTGATATTTCTTGACTTACTAATGAGCTTTAGACCATCAAATGTCTTGTGCAGAGGACCAGTGACTACAAAGTAATTAGCCCCATTAGTGCTACTACAACTACGGTACAAATCCATATTATGGAGAGAAAAATCTTTGGCTGTTTTTGTCATGTCTAGATGTAGAGAGGGTGAACGGACAGTTCCTGAATGTGTGGTTGTATGGAGGAGGAGGTGTGATGGTGTTAGGGTGCTTTGCTGGTGACACTGTTGGTGACAGAATTAAAGGACTTATTAATCAGCATGGCTGCCACATGGTGCGTGTCCACTGTCCAGGTGTGTTGGCACCCAGGACATGTGGCTTTAGGGGGCAGTAGATGTCCCCTGTTCTCCTGAACCTGTCCATGTGGACTTCAGATTCCTATGGGGCATTGCTGTCACTTCTCAACCCTTGGGTTAGGGTTAGGGGTTAATACATTTCATGATAAACGCACACACACGTAACTTTCATGAGCATTCACACGTGATATTTTTGTATGTTTGTTGTCTCACAGTAGCACTATGTACTGTATGTTTTTTATCTTTTGGTATTCTCATTACAAGTCATCTTTTCTTTGCCTTCCTACTTTCATGTTTCCTCTCTTTACTTCTTTCCTCCGTTGGACACTGGGCAACAACTATGTCTAACATTGGGTATATGTTGAAAATAAAGTTGTCCTAGACGGGGGGTGGTGGTGGGCCCAAAAATGTCACTGCACTACTTTAGAAGGGTTTTCTTGCCATGTTGCCATCACTGCATCACCTCCATCACTACACCCAAATAAGCCTTGTATGCAAGGACTGCAGTGACAAACCAACCGTGATACATGTAAGATTTGTTTGCACTGACAGAAAAAGTGGATGTTCACACTGTCAAGTTTAGAGAGTTTTGATGAACATAATTGGTCTACGTCTTTATACAAGTGTACCCTTGGTGTTCTCAGAAGACCCAAGTGTAGTTTCATAATGACAAACTGTCAGACATTTCAGCTTTATTGTTTGTAGGTCTGTGCTTTGTCAACCTATTTAGTTGTACTGGCACTAAGGAAACGATTTCTAAAACTTTAAAGTTGTGCTCACTGCACAGACTAAATTCCCTGTTTATCATCACAATCCGTCTGGAACAGTGGAAGATTTCCCCCAGGGTACACACACACACAAATTGGATCAAGTGGAAACAACACATAAGGTTGTTGTTGGCATAAAGAATGTAATGATTACAGTAACATGTGCAGTGGTAGATAGAAATGTGGAAAAAGAGTGATGTGTTGGTAAAACTCCTCCTCCTCCCTCAGCCTCATTTAATGAAAGAGGGCAAATTGATTTTGTGTTTCCCAGCAATGCACATACATTTCCATTTCCCATTTTCCTAAAACTGCTAATAATAAGAACTCATCTTTACATTTTTAATAATTGACATTTGAATGCAGAACGCTCCCCGTGATTGCTTCCAAAGTGAGTCTTTAGTGACACTTTCAGTGGGAAGAAAATATGAACCCAATCTGTGCTTTAGTAGCTGTCAATGAACTCATTTTGCCTTTTGTGGTCCTTTAGGCAAATCCAATGTCAGCCTTAAAGCACTATGGCATTATTGGAAAAGATCATTCAAACCCAGGCGATTAAAAGAAAAGCAAAGTCGAAACTCTGTGCACAGAGCAAATAGCTTTGGCCTCCATGTGACTCACAAAAAAGCATAAACAAAAACAGAATAAACAGAGAAACTGAGCAGGAAACTCCTTTATATCTGTCTAAAAGCTATGTGATGGAAAAATTTTGAGTGCTGCCAAATGCAGGGGAGGGAGGGGGTTCTCAGTGATTGAACTACTATGCTACCAGAGTGCGGTTCAGTTTTGATGAATGGGTCCAAACCAGAGGGGAGCAGAGGTGTAGTTTTGTAGGGCTGTGTCAGTGGCTGGACCGTGAGTGGAGGAAAAGGTGATGCATGGAAAATGTGATGCATAAACGTGTGTGTGCGCCCGTGCATGTGTGTGCTAAGAGCGCATGTGCAGGTCCGGGGTGACTTCTCAGTGGAAGGAGAGCCAATCTGGACGGAAGGCCTTCAGCTATTGATCTGCTCCTGAAAGGCCATCAATTACTCCTCTTACAACCACACTCCAGCCACCACACCCTCTCTCCTCCAACACTGTCTCAGCCCTTCGGTAGAATGGTGAATGAGAGCAGCGAAGGCACGGAAGCTGTTAGGCTTAGCTTGTTTGGATTCAGGGAAAGTAATTAAGGAAGTGCATTAGTTAAGTAATGTTCGCCCTTCAGTATGCGCACCGCTCTCACTTTGTTTACCTGCTTTGATTAATGCACACACTTGTATAATAGTATGAATGTGGCATCTGTGTTGTCTGAAAGGGCGGAAGAAGGAAGCTAATGAACATAAAAAGAGGAACAAGATGAAGCAGGTGAGCTAAGGGGAGAAAGTCCAGCCAAATCAGGCATTTTGTTGCTGATGGCAATGGCCGTCTGCCTCCCTGCCTTATCAGCCATGCCTTGAAAAGTAACCACCTGTCTCTGCGCACCAGCATGCTGCAAAGCATTCCCTCTTCACTGGGCCTGATTGCAGTGCCTAGAGTGGAGGGAGAGAACAGAAGATGGACTAGATAAGGAGATGTAATAGTGGCGGGGAGAGAGCAAATGAACACTTTCGTGGTCCTCTTATGAGCCTGCCAGCAAGTACATGTTAAGGGAACGTATGGGTGTGTATGTGTGTGTACAATTATACAGTGCAGGGATACAGTGGGGTGCGTACGTTTAGGTTACCTTGTCAATGTTTAGTATTCTGTAATAAATCATTGGTTGTTACGATAAAAAAATTCAATCAAATATATCATACAGGAGACACACATATGATATTTGACAAGTGAAATGAAGTTTATAGGATTTAAAGAAAGTGTGCCATAATTGTTTAAACAAAATTAGTCAAACCATCACTATTGTTGTTCATTAGATGTTGTTCATTGTTCCTGCTTCCAACACATAAACTGCTGCCTATGTATCAGTCCCATTTCACTTTTCCAGCTCACCTGTCCCTGCACATCAGTCAATGTTAAAACTAGTGAGACCCATCTGGTGTATAGTTCATTCCACAAAACCAGGACGAGCGTTTTAAATATTTTCTAATGATTAACTGTCACTATCAATAGCAATAGGCCCACTGATGAACATGCCTGGATTTCCCTTCATCATGTCCAGTTAAATTATGTATCAAAAATCACACTTTGTCTTCCACACATCATGAATCGTTCTGTATTGCCTGAAGCAGTCTGGGAAAGCACCAGCTTCTGTGATGGCCAGTCCCATGTGGGTTGGCTGTGCCGGGTACATTTATTAATATAATTGTGTTATTATCATATTAGAAAACAAATATTTTTTTTTTACATTTTATAGCTACAGTCAGTGGGATTCATTTCAAATGCACCCAAATGTTTAATTAAAAAAAGGTGCTAATCACTACAGAGTCAAAAGTACTTTTCTGATGCCTGTTGATGACCCGACTCATGCGTCAGCCTGCTCTGTGAAAAAGACAGCCTGGTGTAAACGGTGTTTGTTGGAGGTTGATGAGAATGCAGCATGATGACAGGGGTGATGACTCATGACGTCAATCAAACGATGATGATGAAGTGAGAGTTTATTTGCAGAAATGCTGTCTACCTCTCTATTAATCTTTCTCCAGGCATCCCCGGCCTCAGAGCTGTGAACTGTGTCCTTTTTCCACTCACCCAACCAGCTGAGGCAGTTGGCCGCCCAACCTGAGCCAGGTTTTGCTGGAGGTTTCATTCAAGAAGTTGCCTGCTTTCTCAAATGAGATTGTTGAGTTTTCTACAATTTATTATATTCTCTGTGATTTTAAACCTTAAACTGTAACATACCTTGAGAAGACACTCATTGTTATTTGGCACCTAATAAATACTCTCTAGATGATCACTTTGAAATCATTAGCATAAGGTTTCTTCCAGGTTTCTCCTCTTTAAGTTACCTTTGTTTTACAAACCTTCTCAGAGCTTCTCAAGCCAATTTACTCCAGTGCTGCTGGACAAACAAGTTACAGAACACAAATATTTGGGCAGGCTGACAAGCTGAGCCCACAGAAAGACAGCAGTAATCTAAATGAAATTCTGAGATATACACCAAGTTACGCAAACTTGAAACACTGTGGCTGTTTTATAATAATACACATCAGCTTTGATTGATGTTGAAGCTACTGCATGAATATTATTTTGGAATTTTGTTTTAGTAAAGATATTTGCCACAAATTCTGGAGAGATGCTGTCACAGACGTGAGGACAACACTGGCCGCAGTGTTAGGATTTTAGAGTGCCATATGCAAAGTCAAACCATGTGTGTTACATACATAGGTACCTTGCCGTCAGTGAGACAGTGACAGTGTGTAGATTTGATAAGATTTGGTAAAGAATATGGTGTAAATACTTACCACATATGAGTAAAAACATTTTTATCACTAGTTATACGATAAGTAGAACAAATGTAAGGTTGTTTGGTTTAAAGATAAATAATCTTGTATGAGTGATTTTGAATTGTAAAGTGCCAAATCACAATAAAAATGACCTTAAAGCACTTTACATTGTACAAACAAATACAGAATAACAGACAATTTTCACAGACAAATGTGAAAAATACAACAGCCTGAAGAACTAGGCGACAATGAAGAAGTAAACCCCTCCCCCAACCTTCTTTTAAAACATCCTTTATTGACAGTTGCTCCATCATGTAAACAGAGCCCTGCTGTGCCCAGGGCGCTCCAGTTAAAGAGCAGCCATTTCCCCCACACATTGTCCACAGATAAATTACACACCACAGCCATCTTCTCACACATCCAAACACTTAGACTGTACCACACACTGCTTCAGATGACTAAGCTACCTGCTTTCTCGCTATTAAAAGGACAGAGAGTGATAGAGTCAGAGACTAAAGGTGATTCATACTGCTTATTTTACAGTATGCACTGACATTTATATAAGTGGCGTAAGTTATGTAAATGTTATTAACAGAGCCTGTGTCTAAGGGAGAAAGTACTTTTTTATATTATTTTAAATTACCTAGTTGGTGTGATTCTATTAAATGCTCTCATTTGTCTTCAACATCAGCACAGTGGAGGGAAATAATATTTGACAGTTACTCACACTGCAATCCTTAAATGGCCTCTACATTCAGAGATTTTCATCATTTATAAAAAGCAGCAGCATGGCTGTAACCTGCAGCTGAGATAATTACTGAAACATGATGAGAGGAGCATCTGCTGTTGTAAATGTAAAGGGACTGTGCTGGATTTGTGGATGAAACTTCTGACTCTCTTTCTCCCTGTCTAATGCCCAAGCAGCCCATCAACATGATGAAGGGTGTGATAACTCCCCAACAGGTCATTTACGAGTGGAGACAACAAAAAGACCGAATATAAAGTTAAGTATGTTCAGATAAAACTGTTGTTGAGTTCTGTGTCTCCCAGTGATACTGATGGCCACAGTCAGCCCCTCCATGGACACAATTTGCCATCACAGGTCAATTACAGGTACAAAAGTCTGGATGACCAGTGTCCTCTCTACCACTGACTTGCCTGTGAGCTTCCTGGCAACTCCATCGGTCATCTACATCATTTGATTACGACAGACCCCCAACAAAGAGCAAAAGAGATCGAGATAGAAAAGAGGCCTCTCAAAGACAAACTTAAAAGGAGATGCCCTCAAGCTTAGTGGAGACGGTATTAGGAAGCGCTGCTTAATTATGAGAGCAAACCTTTGTGGATGGCCCCGAGACATTCATTTTAGGAATTAATTTGGCACATAAAGAGATCATCAAATCTAAACATCCCTATGGCGTAGGAGGTCTTATCCACACAGCAGGCGGATATTAGCCCAGGCTTTTCATTTCAACACATTTTGGTGATGGATATCAGTCTACAAAATCAAAGACTGATCATAAGAACTCTGAATTCATTAGGAATGAGAGAAGACTGTTACACGCTAAAGCCCTAAAGGTACATGGACAACCAAATCTAAACTAATTTTACATTAACGGAAATGGTCACAACTTTCATATAGAATGCATAATTTAATTATCTGCCAAACATCTGATCATGCCATACAAGATTCAGTTCAACTGTTTTGGGTTCAGGCACTCATCATTCAGAACAAAAACAGTAGAAAGACAGACAAGCAAAAGCTCAAGCACAGGAGAACAAGCAGGCCGAGCAGGAGAAGCAGGGAAATAGCTAGGAGGGTCTCAGGTGGGTAGCCCGAAGTGACCCAGTGACCATAGACGAGAGTTCAGGAGGGCCCCAGATGGGAAGCCCGAGGGGAACGTGTGAGGGTCCAGGTGAGCCGGGTGCACAGACCACTCTTGAAGCCAAGCAGAAACCCAACGATGAACAAGGTCAAACCCTCCAGGGTGTCTCAGGGGAGAAGCAGTGGTGGAGGCGTCCTCGACTGGAGCGGGAACCAGGGAGGCAGCAACAGCAAAGAAGCCATCCTCAACATCATCCTGCCAGGTAACAGGAACCCGAAGTGAAGCGGTGGCGCCCATATCAGTGTGTCCTGGAACAGGAGCAGAGTCAGAGGCCGCAACATGAGCGAGGTCAGCCCGATGCAGAAGCTGGAGCTGCTGCGGCTGGAGCTTATCACATATGGGTGGCGGCCTGGTAGCTCCGAGGGTTAAGGCATCAGGCTGGGATGAGGAAGGTGACAGGTTTGATTCCCAACCCAACCCCCATACCAGGTGTGTCCTTGAGTAAGACACTTAGTGCTAGCTCCCCGGGCGCTGTCTGTAGCTGCCCACCGCTCCCCCCAAGGGGGATGGGGTAAATGCAGAAGAACACATTTCACTACGTGTTGTACACTGTGTAACTATGTATGTGACAAATAAAGCTTCTTCTTCTTCTTCTTCTTCTAAATACATTCTTATGATTAATTATACTATAAGTAAGGTAACAAGTGTAAGGGCATTTGGTTTAAGATTAACTATCTTGTATGATTCTTTATGAATCTGACACCAGTTTCATTTTATAGTGCCAAATAACAACAAAAAATACTTTGAAGCACTTTACATTGTAATAAGAAAAATACAAAAAATTAGAAAATTTCCATGACGTCATCCTGCCAGTGGAGCGGTGGACCATATCGATGTGCACATGAACAGGAGCAGATTCAAAGGCCACAACATAATCAACAACAGTGATCACAACAGAATCGAACCACCAGTTTTCCTCAAAGCAGAAACAGGGGCAGATGTTCCAGGAGCTGTGGCAGCACAGGTCGATGGACAGGCCAAAGCCGCAGCACAACAACAAGCTGCAGCATGGGCCAAAATAGGAACAGAATCAGAAGCTGCGGCTGGAGCTGAGGGCAGAAGGAGCTTGCCTTAACAGGTTATCTGAGTCCCACTGAGGGTGGCAACAACTGCAGCCAAACGCGGAACAGCTTGAAGCTGAAACAGCCAGGGTCTCAAGAACAAAATGCTCCCCATGCAGGCCATGGTCTTTTCTCTTCTGGGTTTTGCACACCGCCCCATAGAGCAGAGTGAGAAGATAATCTGTCCCTCCCTTACCATGTCTGAGGGCTTCATGGCTAAACACACCAGAGTGCTGGGTCCTAGTGGTCGGGTTATACTGTAAGGGTTTGACAGCTAGCGATTAAATAACAGCATGCGGCTAAACATGTCATCACTGATCAAATTAGGAAGAGGACAAGAGGACAAGTATGAAAATAATGAATGTGCAAAAACAGTATGTATGTTAAAAAGAAAAAATGTGCAGCAGACTGAGCAATCTAACATTTATTAATTACCACTGACATTACATAAGCTTTTATTTCACTGAATATATCATAGTTAGATTATATTTACATAAAAAAAACTTTGTTAGGATGTTCTTGAGGAAGAAATTAAATTCCATCTGCCACTATGAAACGGAACATAACCTTGGAACACTGAGCACAGATCACAGTAACTCTGCCTGTGAATAGAATTCACTTAACTTCACAATGAAAAATAAATGCAAACAACTAAAACTGCTTCTTTGATTAACTCTGCTGGAGGAGAAAATCAAGAGCAGACAAGTGGTACGCATGCTGAGAATGTTCACAGTAACAGAATGTGAGGCTATAGGGAGTCAGAAAGGAGGTAGCGGGGTGTGTGTGCATGTGTGTGTGTGTGTGTGTTGCTTTCACCTGAAGCTTAATCAACCTGCTTCTAATGACCAATGACAGAGACAAGCATATCTTTCACTGCCAATGTGAGGACACACACTCACACACACACACACACTGTCGCCTCAGAGCTGTGGTCATCTCTGTGTTCATGTATGATTCAGCATGTTAGCAATATTGTACTACGAGATTATCTCAGGCTGGCTGAATTCTGACAATTGGTCAAATCTGATTGGCCACTTCCTGTATTTAATAGCTGTGCGCCCACAGGTGCATCCTCTTTGTATGGTGGATAGTATATTATATTATATGAAATACATCGTATAAAAGTAAAACTGCCTATTGTTCTATAGTTCACCAACACACCAACCTAATATATGTTTGACAATAATATTGAATATTAACATAAGAAACAGAGTCAGAGGATACAAGTGTTTCAGTGTATTAGATCAGTATATTCACTTACAGTTAACTTTTCTATAAAATGAATCTTTAGCTTGTCCTTTTATTAAACAAATTAAACAGCCTCATGTAATTATCTTTCATTAATGATTGTTTTTACATCGTTTCTCATGCACTCCCTGTAGTGTTCCTATGTGCACCTGCATTTGAGAAACACAGTATTTGACCGATCTTAATGGACATTTCTGTAGGCAAATATAAAAGTTACAGAGATATAAAATATTCCAACTATACTGTGATCAGGGACGAAAAGACATATAATACAACAGGTGTATACTCAGTATACAATGTAATCTTAGTATTGCAGAAAACTAAAAATATAAGCTTGAAGTGTTGCATGTTTAGCCTCTTGACTTTTGGTTTCATCATTTGCTTTCTAGATGAAAGGCTGGTCTTCCACACAGGGGGAAACTCTGTTTGGCTCAGCTCTGCTGCTGTCTTTTGAGTCCATTAACCTCCCAATGAGCCTGTGAACAACTCCCCAGTGTTTGTTTGCAGATACATTCTCAGAAATATGTCACACCCACCTGACCTGTTAAACTTGCCAGAGACATGTTGGTCCAAGTCTCTTACTAGCTTATTTACCACCAAATTGTCATAACTGCAACAGCCAAATATGGCAGCCAGAGAAAGCTGAATAACTGACAGCCACACCATGCATCGCTAACAACTCATAATCACACCATGTACAGCGATCACAGATCTGCTCATTTCCATTCAAACCAAAGGCCATCTCAGTGACTACAGGTCTAAGGTCAATGCTGAAGTCAGACTAAATGACACTTACTGTATGTGACGCCACAGCTATTTTGTCACAATAGATGATCATGCCCCTGTCATTCAAAGGATATTACAGACACATTCCAGGCTTTACAATGGACTACCGCTATTATTATGTGGTTTTTCATGAGAAGGCAAAGAGTGTCACCTAATGTTGTCCTCACTATCAAGCAAAAAAATCATCTGCATGGTTTTCTACCTCTCTCTACTGTCTGAATGATCTCGTTGGGACGGCAATAAAGTGAGATTTGGATTTGCTGAATTAAATCACTGCCTCTGTAAACGGTCATATTTTTTTTGTGGTTTTATGGTTTATACTTTCTAAGTTCAATGTAATTGTTTAGTGTTTAAATTAAATTTGCTGCATATACCGTAATTTTATTTTGATGTGACTTTTTTTCTGAAGTTACAAATGTTTGTACCAATCAATTTATGTATCAATTTATTTCCATATTTATATTCTACTTGATTTATAATTTTCTTAATACTGTGTGTGTTCAGTTTTCATGATTGACTTCATGAAGTCTGCAAATAAACTGAATATATATATTAAATAAATTACAGCCTCATCATTCCGATCAAAGGTGCCATTCCTGCATCACAAGTTCCACCATTGATAGTGTATTGCTGTTTCATATCTGATGTGTTATATGAGTGGTTCTCAAACTTTTGGTGGTTTCTCAATCATTCCCCACTTGGCAATAAGAAATATTTTTTCACTCAACTAAACAATAGAATAGACACAGTCTAACATGAAACTCATTAACATCCAAAGCTGTGGAGCGCATGAGCTCCTCAGCTGTTGTGTGCGGTTTCTTACACTGGGAGTGTATGCCACTTGTCACTGTGTATAACCCTACCCCTAACCCTAACCCTTCTGTATGCCACTTGTCACTGTGTATAACCCTAACCCTAACCCTAACCCATAGTGCTTTGTTGATTACTGGTGCAAACATTTTTTTTCCTGCTGATGGCGTTCCACAAGTTTTGGATGAATGTGACTGGACTTTGATATCTTTGTCATTAGTTTGTTAATATTTCCACTCTACAGATGACTGACAAGGTGATGGTGACAAAGGTGACAATGATTTCATTATCAATGTCCCATAATTTCTAGCATTAAATAACACATCTCTACAGTCTGATCTTATGTTTAACTTGTCACAACATGACATGAAAATACAGCCAAGCTTTATCTGCACACAGGACCTCTGAACATCAACGTTTCTCCACATGTGATCAACATTATTGATCCATAAACCACAGAGAACAAAAGATATCATCATTTCTGTTGTCCAAACAATACTTTCCCCGAGGGAATTAATAATGTAGTAACTATTATTATATATGTTACAGTAGACTGATTAGAGATTTACAGATATATAGACATAGAGATAGACATATCTAAAGAGAAATTTAAGACAAAAGGGAAATTAATATTGCATCACTGATTTAGATCTAACTAAAGACACTCACAAGCTCCCACCAAGGCGTCACCACCAGTACCTTCCTCCCCACCTATGCAAGCAGCCAATAGCTGTTGGCCCATCTCATACCACTCCCTTTCATAGCCATCTTTTGTCTTCCTTTCCTTGTCTTTCTGTTCCTCCTTCATCTCAGCCACTCCCCTCTTTCCTTTCTTACTCCCTGATTGCCCACCGCTGCACTTTATTTCTAAATTTACTACCTTTACTATTTAAGCCCCTGAACTTTTCACTTTCCTTTGTCAGTTCATCCTGTCATCAGTCTGATCGATGCCCCTTCTACCCGTCATCTATTTATTAGATATGAGCAATGTTCATGATGAGCCATGGTACTACTTTTACTTTACTTTGTAGACCCTTTCATCCATAGACAGGCATGGGCTAGGAGTCTAGGCTGGGATTGAATCCTGCCACTTTCTGCGTCCCAACTGGACCCTTAGGCCAGTACATCTCTTTTTTTTTTTCTTTTTTTTTTTTTTTTTTGGGCT
>JAUMHJ010000002.1:350982-361683 GCA_032361105.1 Microctenopoma lineatum | reverse complement strand
ATTTGTCGTTCAGTTGAACATTCAGATCTTCCGCCAAATCTCCGGCGTCTGACGTCACCTACAGCATTTCCGTTTCCCTTGCTTGGTACCAATCCTATGTACGTTGACCTGGCCAGTACATCTCTTTGGATTCTCTATTCACTCCAAGGTAAGTTGGTTTGGGCTTGCTTTCTGTCCTATCCCCAACCTCCTTCTCTCTTTTTGTCTCTTCATGTTCTGTTTCCGGTCAGCACTTCTTCCCTACAAGCTTCTCCTCCCTATTAGCATTTAATTATTTTTTCCACTCTTTAACCTCCCTGTCTTCGGAGAATATTTTAGTGTAGTAGTTTTGCCTCTTGCAGAAGTGATTTTCTGTTCAGTTTTATTTCCCTCTATGTATAGATGTGTGTTATTAGAGTCCTCTGTTATTAAAGTTGTTCGATTGTGTGAGTCCTCTCTTGCCGTGGTCTGCGTTTGGGTCTTCCATTTGTAGACACCCTGCCACTCCCTAATTGTTGCTGTGATTGGAGTAGAAAGAGAAATACTAATCAGTGTGGCAAAAGAGAAGGGTTCCCCACTGGGAGGTTCTACTGACTGATGAAACTTTGTGGTTGTTCTTACGTCTGAATGTTTAGCAGCAACAGGAGAAATCATAGCAGTGTGAAATCCAAGCTGTCTATCCTCATCCTTCACAGTTTGCCAGGATGTTAATTTTTTTTGTAGCCAGTACCATCCAGTGTATGAAAGAAAAAAAATGCTGGGTTTATTACAGCACAGCTGTCTAATGAACAGCACACACCATGTACTCCTCTATGATGATGGATCATTTGGTAAGTGCTTTTAAAGTCCTGTCTCATGTATAGTAGCTTCTTAGTTCTTAATGTCCTTCCGTTCAAAGGCTTCGGTTGCTTTGATGTTGAGGTTTTAATTTTAACATGAAGTTAGATTTAACTACTAATGAAACAAACCACAGCTTCCTATGACATTGTTTGACACTTGTCACTTCCTTCTGTCCATCCCTTTATTATTTCTTTCCTTTCCTCCATTTATTCCAGCCTCCAGTCACCTCTGATGCTTGATGTCTAATGTCTATCCTCACCCTGCTACTGTTTTTTAAGTCCTCCTTTTTTTTTTTTACAGTTCTATTAATTTATTAAATAATTCATTTTAAATAGCATTGTAACCAAATCTAAGCCTAACAGTGAACAAATGAAAAAGATTATCTACCCCTGTCTCTGTGTCAGGGATGAAGATTCTTGATGAAGAATGGTCATAGACCACAAAGTCTATTAGAAACCACACAATAATTATGTTAGTGGGAAGTTGGCACACATTATACTGTGCTTTACTACTCCCATATATGAGCTGTTGTGTAGAGGTCAGTAATACACAAACAATAAACATAATGCAGAAAAAGGTCATCAGACTAATAAACAATGCAGGACACAATGACCACACAAAGGTAATCTTTATTAAAACTCAAGCAACAAAAAATTCCAAAGTTTAAAACTGCACAAATAATTTATAAAGCAAGAAAGAACATACTTCCAAAAGACATCTGAGGACTGTTTACAGAAAGAAAAGAGGGATATAACTTAAGAGGGAAGTAAAAATACACAGTGCTAGAACAAATTTAAAAGTACGTCTATCTCAATGTCAGGGGTTTAATTATGGAACGGATTAACAGAGAAAATACAAGAAAGTAATAACATTAATCAGTTTAAAATAAGCTATATTAAAACAAAATTAAATAAATATAGGGTTGAAGAAAACAGGATTAATTCAGGACAGTAATTGAAGAAAAAATAGATTTTTCCCTTTTGCTTTGTTTCGTTTCTTTATTTGTAAATCTGCTATTTTACATATCCTGTCTGTTATTTATAAGAAAGACATATATTGTTATTGTTATATTTGTTTTGTTTGTTTTCTTCTTGACTGAGAGAAACTAACTGTGAATAAGAGATGTAAAATATGGAGCGGTAGGGCTCCTTTTCATACAAAATAATGGAATGAGAATATGTAATGGTGATGAATGTACACATGTCTGAAATATAATTTCACTAACCTAAGTCACAACATTTCTTTCTTTCTTTCTTTCTATGCACGCACACCTTGCACTCAGTGATATCTTAAGGATATGTATATATAAGTATAAAATATTTACCATTGTGTCAATCTGATGCAGATACCAACCTGGTAATACACATTAAGTCATAAAATGTTTAAGCTCAACACATACTTATGTAGGTATACATATTTTTAGCAATTCATTGTCCTTTCCATATTTTCTCCAACCTTAAAAGCCTTTTTTTCCCTCTGTGCATGTGTGTGATGGGGGGGGGGTGCACGCTGCTGGCCCACTGCCACTCCCTGAAGTAGTGTCTTGGCTGGCAAAGGTCTCTGTGGTCAGCCAATCAAACACCCCACAGGTTAAAAGGTAGAATCATATTGGTGTAAGACACTCATCATCGCACTGGGCCGTCTTTCCCTGAGCGACCACAGCTCTCATTTAGTGAGTGTGCGTGTGTAAAGTGTGTCTATGGAGATGCCAAATAGAAAATTCATGCTGATCTGATTGTGCTCCTGTGCTTTTGATGTTAACCATGATAACAAGTGCCAATTACAGAGACTCCCGTTTGGACAAAACCAGCATGTCAGCTGCATTTGCTCTGATGTCAGATTATGACAAGAATACAGATAATGACACATCTGTTTCCCTGCAGTCTTTGCTGAAGTCTGTTCTCATCAATGCTAATAGAGCATTCTAGTTCTTGACTGTAGGCTCTGGGTTATTCTTTATGTGTTATAAAAATATCAAAATGATTTCTAATTGAAGAAGAAAAAGAAGAAGCTGCTATCTGTGTAATTAAGACAGTTGGGTAATTGTGCTAACTTTAGTCTTTTACTGCTCTCCAGTGCGTCATTCTTTGTCACTGAGCTGGCAGGGCCCGATTCCAGAAAGCAAACAACTTGGCAAGCTCCATTAGAGCATATTAGGAAAGATTAAGGCCACCATTTCAACCGTTTAACGGAGGGGATGCCCACATGCCTCGGTTCTCATTTCTGATGACTGACTGAATTTCTGCTTATGGACAGCAAGAGGGATTAGACAAATGTTTCCACCCCGTTTCCCTCCTTCCTTCAATCCTGCCATCTCCACCCCCAGCTCCTTTTGGCTACCCCCCTGCTCACAGAGATATCTGTCCAGCCACGCACAAGTTAGCTGGTTGTGAATATGCTCAAAGACATAAAAATCCTCCGCACTAATCTGCTCCCTTTTTGCTCCATATCTCCCACTGTTTTCTTCATGCCAGTGAAGTGAGGAGGAAGGCATGATGTTTGGTGAATTATTCAGATCCAGGGATCTAAAGGCTGCTGCAACATAGCAGGCCTGGCCCTTTGACTGGATCCCCACAGAGACATATTAAAACTAGCACAGCTGTCCTCCCTGCCACACACACACACACACACAAAACTGATGAATGCAAAAAAGAAAAAAGAAATATGTGAAAAAATATGAATTAATAATTTGTATGAGTGACTTTTACATTAACATCATGGATATAAGCTCCAACCGAATGGATATGTCCAGTATGTTACCATAGTCAAGTTCATCATTTCTACAACTCCAGCTGTGAATAAAATAGAATTTTTACAGTTGATAAAAGTGATGTGACACAAACATTGCAAGAGGACACTGCCACTGCACGCACAGCAACCAGAGCTAAACCATTTCTCATCACCACGCCCACTCAGTCACAGAGAGCGGCTGCATTTACACATGAGCTCAGTCAGACACTGCACAGACTTTGTTCTAGTAGCCAAAGTCTAATTTCATGATTGGACTAACTGCCCCAGACATTTGTGTTCTCATATGCAGCTCCTCTGGGTAATGTCTAGTTCAGAGTTGCAGTCCTAATGAGCGTGTTCTAAAATGAACAATGTGACCAACAAACACTCTGCATGGACATAAGTCATATACTCAGAAACATGAGGAGACAAAAGATTTTTGTAGCAACTCTCTGCTGGGATTCTCTTCCACATCTATTCCATCATTTCCTCATTCATATCTTTTCTTCCTGCTTTCTCAGGCTCAAGCATTACACTGTGCATAACAGTCTTTTGATCTGTTCCTATTAGAATGGGTTTTGATTGTGGTGGGAGGATTTCTAAGGCTTCACACTCCTAACAGTGAGGGTTGTTAATCACTTGCTCTTACACAGTGTTTGAACAACACATTAGCATGAGTCTTATTGCCACATTTGTATGGTTTAAATCATTTTGCTGTGTATACCTGCCCACTTGTGACTGAAAGAAAGCTGCCGAGTGTGGGCAGGTAAATAAAACCTGTTTGAATAATGTATTGATGAGGGTGAGAGCGGCTGCTGACTGACACTGTTTACTTTTTCTCTAATGCACCGACACCCCAATGTACCCGCAGGCAGGACTTAGTTCACACACACACACACACTGTAGAGTGTCTGAATCATTAGGAATAAATGACAGTGATAGAAAAAGCAGCTTTTTGAAAAATACGGACGCCTCTCTTTAAGGTCAAGAACAGTGAGGAGAAGCTGATTACAAAGATTTGTACATGTTTGAGTTGCTTCCAGAAATATATTAATGTTAAAAGAAAAAAAAACACTTTAATGCTCCCTAAATGCACAAAAACTGGAAACAGAAGCTTTAGTCAATAAGACAATCATTTTTTCCCTCTTCTCTGTCCACTCAACCCCACCCTGCAGCCTCCACCCTCTTCTTGCTGTGTGTGAGTGTAACTGTGTGTGTGTGTGTGTGTGCAGGCTGCAGGCAACTTTTTTTACGACATTACAAATGAGCCCTAGCACTCAGCCCAAAACCTCCCTCTTAATCTTTTGCCCTAAGAAGGATGACAACATTTATTAGTAGACAGGCTTGGACACAGCAAGAGAAAAAAAACTCTTCTCCTCTTATTGACGCTGCTGAGTTTCACCCTGCAGCTAAAAAACAAACACATACACACACGCACACTCGCGCATGAAAGAAGACAGAAATATGTCTCTCAGCCTGTAGGTCTGGCAGATGAAGAGTGGATTTTCCTATGCACTGCAGAGTTTTCTCCCTCATTTTCTTTATTTGTCTTCCAGGCCGGGACGCTTTCATTTCCTGTTGGCCCTCTCGCTTTATAAAACATGAAATATGTTTTATTTAGCCTTTGCCGATAATGTAGCGATGGTATCAGTGGTGAATGGGTGGCCACCAGGCAGCTATGAGGGCCCGTGAGTAGGATAGTTACTGCTGGAACCTGCTTTCCCACTGAATCCAAAGTCACAAATCTCCTCTGTCAGCCACATGGAAGATTTCAATGTTTCCTCCCTTGTAGAGAACATCATCCACTGTTCATCTTCCACTGGGAAGCGATGGCTCTGAGGGGAAATCACTTGTTTTAATCAGAATTATAAATCTGCTACAGTCTATAGTTGCTATCTCACTTCACATCATGCTCCATACTTCTTCAGCAGAGCCGCAGAAGACAGGTTAGATTAGAAAGGAGGTCTATCACATACACAACAAGCCCAACACAGAGATTCTATATATTTCTCCAAGAGAAACACCCTGGCTGGTAGTCCTTATAGGAAGCCCTTAAAGGAATGTTTTCACTTCATCTTCCATGTGAAAAATGATAGGCAAGGCGCAGAGAAACGATTTCCACGTCTTCTTTTTCTTCTTCCATTCACACATATAATGTATATATACATATCAAAATATTTGCACTTACATTAATGTGTCCTAATAAATCTGTAGGAGACAGTAATTGAACTGAACTGAATTCCATTTTTAGTCTTTGCAGGATTCAGCCGTACTCAGAAAAGTCTATTCACTTCTTATCGTTGCGTTCATACAGCTCAGGTGCTTTTTGTGTGTTATGTAATGGATAAGGTTCAGCCACCAACCTTTGGGGATGGCAGGTCACAGTACGCAGTAACTTAATGTCTTCCTCTGATAGCTTTGACTGTTAGAGACCACCTACTACAAACATTAACTGTGCACATTTGACTGGAATTCACTGTGTTTTTAACGCGATAGTCACTTTGGAAGAAGCATGACTCTTACTATGATGTACAGCTGGCAGCAATAATGATATTTACGAAAACTTACAGTATGTGGAAGACTCGACTTACTAGGTCAGTCTGCACAAACACATCATGATGAAAAATGGTGAAATACAAAGATAAACAACAGACAGTATGGCAACTGCCCAGATACGCTTGCACCTAGCAGGAGCAGTGAAACTAACTCCCTCCAGTGATGTCAATTAAAGAAAAAACCTCAATAAATCCTTAGTTTTCCTCTAAATTATGTCTCAGAAGCTTTTGTGTAACAGCTGTAAGAAATAAAACCCATACAGCATGCATTCAATCATGTACATTAAACTTCTTTTTAATTAGTTAAAATTGTCAATTAATTGTGAAATATAATAACAAAGAATGCTCTTTCATTTTGTAATTTCCATGTGTACTAATATACAGCATGTTTCTTGTAATCTTCATCAATCATAGAAGAACATGCAGAATGAATCACCCTGCCTCGCCTGGTGTTTAAATAATACTGGTACTCATCATTTATCTTCAAATTCATAGTGCTGAAGTAGTATATTCAAGCCCGCTTGTGCATAAATGACTTATGAAATGCATTATAGATTAGGTGTGTTGCTGTCTGTGAAACCCTAACTGTCTGATGCACTTCGGTGTGGCCTACACAAAATGAATGTTGTTGAACGTTCACCCAAAAAGAATGGCAGGATGAAAGTGCAAAAGAATAAAATATTGAATTATTACTTTGTACAGAAATGTTTTTTGTGAATGAATTAAATGCATTTATTACATGTATTAATGCAAAGTCATTCAGAAGGAGGTGGTTGGGGAGAATGGACGGTGTACACTGGGCAGGGTTGGCATGCCAGAGACCTGAGTTTGATACCAAAGGTTGGGTTTAGGCAAGGAAGGGCTGAGGTTAGAGTTCGAAAGAAGAAATGCAATGTTAATTGCAGATTAGAAATTTGGCCAGACAAAAATATGTTTCCTGTAAACATATGATTATTATGTTCACAGAAAATAAAAAAAAAACATAATCAGTTCTCTACAGAAACCTAATCTGGAATGAAGTTTAGTTGTCATTTTTAAGCGACCAGGTGTCACGATCCCGCCCAGACCGACCTGTCCTCCCGCCGTGTTTGTGTTTTGGTTTTGGTTTATCAGCCTTCGTCAGTCACGTCCCCGGCACTGTTTCCCGGTCACGCCCCTGCTCTGTCACTCACTTGTTACATCCCGGTTTGTTCTCACACACCCACCTGATCACGCCCGCTCCTGATAATTATGTCCAGCTGTTTCCAATTACTCACCTCACTCCCGTCATCTCCCGCACCTGTTTGCTTGTTTGTGTTCTCTTTATATTCTCCCGTAGCCCGTCAATCCCCGCCGAATTATTGCACTTACTCCCGCACGTATGTCCGACCTTGATCCTGCGTTCTCTGTTCTGCCATTAGACGTCTGCCGCCCATTCCTCGGTCCGTCCGCTCCTGGTGTCTGTCTAAACCTGCTGTCTTCCTGGCGTCTCCCCCCTGCATCCTGCTCTCCTCCTGTCTGGGTTAGTCGTGGTTTTTGTCCTCTCTGGTCTGTCGTCTTCTGTCTCCTTGTCTTTGCTTTTGCCGCTGTGGCTTTTTCCTCGTTACGAGCGATTATTAGTTTATCACTGTTTTTCCTCCTCTGTACGAGTGATTTTTAGTTTCTCAGGTTATGCCTTTTGATCTAGTTAGTTCTGTGTATTTAAATCTGGCCTTAAGTTATCTGGTTTGTTTTGCATTTTATGGTTTATATTTTCCCTCCTTTGGAGTGGTTTTCGGTTTAATAGTGCTTGTATACTCATGTCTGATCATTTTCGGTTATTAAACTCTCTTTAATTATTACAACCCTGAGTGCCTTTTTGGGTCCACAAAATCGGTTTCCTGACACCAGGCTGAAAGTGTCAGAGACAAAAACCAGGGGAGCCAACAAAAACAAAAGGGGGGACCGAAGAACAAGCCGGGCGGGCAGAGGGGGACACGGAAGGAGGGCCAGGGACCGAACAGGGAACAGGCAAAGACCAACACAAAACCAAGACGAGGAAACGAGAACAGACACAGACGGAACAAAAGACAAAACGACAGGGGCACAGATTCCAAACAACAGCAGGGCAAAACGGCGAGCACAAAACCAAGGAAAAAACCCATGAATCAGATAAGTAGGTGACAAACCGAAAAACCCAAGACAGGCAAAACCAGAGCCGAAAAAACACAATCCCCAAAGCCCAATGTCCCCAAAGCAGGAGTCAGGGGAGCAGCAGCCGCGTCGGTCTCGGCACGGCCCCGCCCGAAGACAGAAGCAGGAAACAGGGCTGAAGGGGCAGTAACCGCGTTGCCCTTGACGCAGCCCCTTCTGGAACAGGCGGGGCGGTCTTCGAACAGCCCCGTCCGGAAATAGGAACAGAAACAGGAACCGGAACAGGAGCAGGAGGGACAGCGACTGCTTCGACGTCCCTTGGGACGTCCTCCGAACAGCCCCGTCCGGAAACAGGAACAGGAACCGGAACAGGAGCAGGAGGGATGGCGACTGCTGCGACGCCCTTCGGGACGTCCTCCGAGCAGCCCCACCCGGAAACAGGAACAGGAACCGGAACAGGAGCAGGAGGGACAGCGACTGCTGCAACGTCCCTTGGGACGTCCTCCGAGCAGCCCCGTCCGGAAACAGGAACAGGAATCAGAACAGGAGCAGGAGGGACGGCGACTGCTGCGATGCCCTCCGGGACGTCCTCCGAGCAGCCCGTCCGGAAACAGGAACAGGAACCGGAACGGGAGCAGGAGGGACGGCGACTGCTGCGACGTCCTCCGGGACGTCCTCCGAGCAGCCCCGCCCGGGGACAGGAACAGACTGAGTACTGGCGTCGACGAACTCAGAGACAGAAATGGGAGTGGTCTGAGTGGTGGCGTCGACGGCCTCGATGTGGCCCCACCTTGGAACAGGGACTGGAGGGGCGGCGACGACGTCCTCGACGTGGCCCCGCCTTGGAGAAGGAACTAGAGAGGCAGTGACGACGTCCTCGACGTGGCCCCGCCTAGGAAGCGGGACTGGAGAGGAGGAGATACGGTACCGCCTCGGAGCAGGAACTGGAGAGGTGGCGCCGGCGACATCCTCGGTGAGGGACGGCGGAAGGGCAGGAACAGGGTCTAGCGCTGCAGACCCAGCAGCAGCCGAGGCAAGGTCAGAGGCCACCGGAGCAGGTGCGGGGTTCGTGTTGGGGGCTGCCAGGCCCCGCGAAGCCGCATGTCTCCGGCGAAAACCCCATAGGTAGCGGGTACCCACATACCCCAAGGCTTGGGGGTGTATGGCCAGACGGGTTCCCCAGTATGGCGAGACAGAGGGGGGAACCAGGGCCGAGTCCAAAACCGCAGCCATAGCAGATGGTGTGGTTGGAGCTGCAGTGGCATGGGCGGTGTCAGGAGCGAAGCCCGAGGCTGCAGCAGCCGAAACAAGAGCGGAGTCCGAAGCTGCAACGGCCGAAACAGGAACGAGTCCGAAGCTGCAGCGGCCGAAACAGGAACCGAGTCCGAAGCTGCAGCGGCCGAAACAGGAACGAGTCCGAAGCTGCAGCGGCCGAAACAGGAGCCGGGTCCGAAGCTGCAGCGGCCAAACCAGGAAGGGAGCCAGAAGCTGCAGCCGGCGGATGAGCTGAATCGGGAGCTTGAGCTGAATCGGGAGCTTGAGCTGAATCGGGAGCTTGAGCTGCAGCGGGCGGATGAGCTGAATCGGGGGCTTAAGCTGCAGCGGGCGGATGAGCTGAATCGGGGGCTTGAGCTGCAGCGGGCGGATGAGCTGAATCAGGGGCTTGAGCTGCAACAGCAGCCGATACCCGAGCGGAGTTAGGTGCCGCGGAGTCAGGAGCCACAGAGTCGGGAGCCGGGTTCAGGACGGCATCTATCGCTGACCGGAGTGAGCGGCATGGACCAACATGGCTAACTGGGGAACTGCCGGGAGGTCAAATAGCCAGGGCCGGGAAGACAAAATGCCTTCAATTCGAGAGAGGGTCTTGTCTGCTATTACCGGGTCAGGGGTTTTGCACACCGTCTCATGCAGCTGCAATAGCAGGCGCCTGATAACTTGCCCCTCCCTATTTCTGTCTGCAGCGGGCATTGTGTTACACAAACACCGACAAGCACACACGGGTACAGGAAGAGAAACAGGCGGAGGAGGAAAAAAAACGAAAACGTGCGAGTGCTGGGTCCTAGTGTGGCCGGATTATTCTGTCAGGGGGTTTGAGGTAACGGACCCAATAGCACTCGGAACACAGAAGGGTTCAAGGGAAAGAGGTTTATTAACAGACACATATAATAACCACAACCAAGGAAAACAGATAACTGCACATAAATAGGTCCAACCAAAAATCAATCCACAAGGGAGGCACACACTAACACGAAGATAAAGAAAGTGATTAACCGTCAGACCTAAGCTGAGCTGGAACAGAACTGAAAACCACTCCAAACGGGAAGATAAATGCAGGTACAGGGGCCTAAACAAACGACTACAAACAGGTGATGAAAACTATGCACAGGAACGCAGTGAGGAAAACAGATTGGACTACAGAGATAAACATTACATACCAGACAGAACTTACGGGGCAGGCGGGAGGACGGAGACAGACTGGGAGCAG
>JAUMHJ010000002.1:310641-332326 GCA_032361105.1 Microctenopoma lineatum | reverse complement strand
TGCCCTCTCTCCAGGACCTGTACACCTCAAGGGTCAGAAAGCGGGCAGAGAAAATCACCTCAGACCCCTCACACCCCAGACACAACCTCTTCCAGCTTCTGCCCTCTGGCAAACGCTACAGAGCTACGTTTGCTGGAACAACCAGACACAAGAACAGTTTCTTTCCCCAGGCAATTTCTGTTATAAACAACTGACTCCTACTGCTATATGTTTTCTATCTGTACTGTCCTAGAGAAGCTTCAAGAGACCAAAGCAAATTCTTTGTATGTGCAACATACTTGGCGAATAAAGCTGATTCTGATTCTATGTGAAGCAGAGGCAATCCTGAACAACCGCCCTCTCTCCACAATATCCTCAGACCCACATCACTTGGAGCCATTGACTCCAAACCATATCCTTTTGTTAAAAACCAAGCCCATTTTGCCCCCTGTGGTCTTCCAGGAGTCTGACCTCTATGCTAGGTGCCGCTGGAAACAAGTTCAGTACATGGCTGATCTTTTTTGGCGTCGTTGGACCAAGGAATAATTTTTTTTCAATAAACCATGAGCATCAAGCAACATTCAAACTCCTTTTGTGGACACGGCGTCTTGACACTGCATCACCTGCCTTCTCCGTATGGTTCAAATGGACAAAGAAAGTTACTTAAGAGGAAAGGAAGCGTTGGTATCTGTTTGTGCCATTACATGCACTTTAAGGACAGTTTGCCGGTCCACTAGTCATACTACTACTCGTTCACACCTTAAATTGTAGGGCTTAGGGAATCGTGTGCCTCTATCTGAGAAAAAATTTATCATGTGGGTTGTCTGTAATTAATTGCTTTACATCGTGATCCCCCCATTGACTTTGAATGGGGCCATGAACTGGGGTGTAATGCATGTTATCGGTCACCTGATGGGGCAGATGCTCTACCCCCAGTAATTGCTAAACTCTGCCCCTTCATACTGGATTGGTTGTCATCAGCAATACAATGCTTTACTTATCAAGGTAATGTTTTCCACGCCTACCTAATGTGATTGGTTGTGAAGTGTCTGTTGCTTGCGTATTTAAGATGGGCTTGTCTGTGTTTTCAACTTTGAGACTAACAGTACAACAATGAGATGAGCAAGTCCTGTGCAGACTTGATCACCAGTGAATCGGTTGCAAACTCCATATGGTACATCATATGGATGGCAAATCATAAACGTGCTAAGAGTGCTACAAACAATCCCCCAGGCTCCGCCGACCAAATTCTCCCTACCTGTTAGCATGCTAAGAGCCTTTAGCAAATAGCTTGCTAAATAGCATGCTAAATGCAATGAAAAAAGGATATGGCTTGTGTTCGCCCGCAGCGAACGAAACACTAACACTACAGCTGAAATAACCGAATGAAACCATAACACTTTTGCCATGCCAATCTTAAACAGATTATCAGTTGTGCTACTGTGTCTAACTTTGCAGAGGTGAGCTAAACGTTGTCAAACACGTACATACAGTCGGATTTACATGTTAGCATGTTAATAGCCTTTAGCAAATGGCATGCTACATACAATGGGGCATACAGCTTATGTATGTTCGGCTTGTGCTTCATATCTGTATTATCAGCGCTGTGCTGTAAAAAAATAGTGGCCTGGTAGCTCAAAGGCTTAGCGCTTGGCAACCAGCAGACTCTTGACTATACCGGGGTTTCACCTGGTGAGTGCGAGCCAGCACACGAAGGAGATCGGCAAGATGAACATTGCGGGGACCTATTGCGGGACGTCTTGCAAGTCAGGATAATTCTCTTTTCAGAATTGTTTGTGTGCTTGGAAATTATACTTGCAAAGCTTTTTGTACAACTAGCAGAAGTAGTTCACATGTACTATGGCAACTTAACCTCGTTCTAATGCTTCAGAGTTTAAGCCGAATTGTTTTACATTGATGTGATCATTTAAAGCAAGCATGTCCATGCCCTGGGTCATTACAGATTTAAACGACATTAGCCGCTAATGCAGGGGATACGCGGTTATAATTCTGCTAAATCCGCTGTGCGCACACAGCAGCAGCTGTTATTTTACTTTGACACCAACTCATACTTTATCATTATTGATCACACAAGGGGGAAACTTAAAAGGTGAACAATACACTGCTATTAACACTGTGTACACAATGTCACAATTTTTTACATATAATTATTCAATTAATACATTTATTTTCAAATTTATTTTTAAAGTTTAAGATATATTTATATTTTGTTATTTGCCTATTAAACACTTTTCAGAATTTCAGTTCCTTCTGCTTGATTAGAAATCTTTTGAGCTTTTTATTTATTTTTATTTTATATTAACAAAGCCAGGTTGTAGCAGAGCATGGCAGAGCAGGGACAATTGATAATTGAATCTCATGGCATGTCTACCCAAGTTATGATTGTTGTTCTCCCCTCTCTCCCTTACTGAGGGAGGCGGGGAAGGAATTGTAGAGTTTGATGGCCAAGAAATTATTTCTTGTGGCGTTCTGTGGAACACTTTACACTGATAGGTCTGTGGCTAAACGTGCTCCTCTGTCCAGCCAGAACACTGTGTAGGGGGTGGGAGGAATTGTCCGGGATCGAGTAGGGGGAAGACAGATTTGATATAAATACACACACACAAGAAAGATGAACAGCTGCAGCTGAACTTAGTCTAAATTAGTGTTAAATGACAGCACCTTTTGTTTCACCTAAGACATAGGTGTCCAAACTTGTTTAACGAAGACCTGTGTTGGTTATGTACTAGGCATGACATTTTTTATAGCAGGATTAACATAGACTGCCAGTGAAATGTTTGGACACACACTATGTTTTTCATAAAGAGACAGATGACTTCATGTGTGTTACCATCATTGCACATGGTTTTCTAATGATCAGTTAAATAAATAAATGTACATTTGCAAACATAACATGCTGTTAGGAGAAGAATAAAAATACATTGATTTTAATCATTGAATATATTGTTACATGTTACAACGAAATTTCTTTTCTGCATTTAACCTATCCCCCCTTGGGGGGAGCAGTGAGCAGCCACAGGCAGCGCTCGGGAGCTAGCGCTGGGTGTCTCGCTCAGGGACACACCTGGCATGGGGGATGGGCTGGTTGAGTCAGCTGAGAATCGATCCCACTATTGCTGCACCACAGCCCTCTGCCTTAACCACCAGGCCTGGGCGCCAAGGCCTGGTAGCAGAAGGCAGTACTAATGTTTGCAGAATTTAGACCTCTGTATATTTATGTTCATATTCCTTTAAAAATTCTAGCTACAATAGTATATTGTATGGATGGAAGATGGCGCGGCTACGACCGGACGCCTTCCCGACCGCTCTGCATAGACTGTGCTTTTGTTTTTTTCTTTTACCTATTTGTTGTTTTGTTACATTTACCAACAACCGCTAGTTTAGCAGCATATGACAGAAGAACGGCCCGGCCAACAGTAACAACAACAATAGACGGGACGACCACTCGAGGAGAAAATCAAGGAAACACCGGGGAACATGCGCTGGCGTCCGAAACAGGCTGAGACAGCAAGCGCACAGAGCTCCGCTGCCCAGTATCTTGCTGTCGAATGTACACTCACTGGAGAACAAGCTGGATGACCTGAGGGCCAGAGTCACTTTCCAACGGGACATGAGAGGCTGTAACATACTGTGCTTCACTGAAACATGGACACTGTGCTGGAACGTGCCGTAACTCCGTCGGAATCATTCTCAGTGTTCCGATGGGAAAGAAGAGCAGAGTCGAACAAAACAAAAGGTGGAGGATTGTGTTTCATGGTTAACACCAAGTGGTGCGATGTTAGGAGCGTTTCTACGCTCTTCAGCGGCTGCTCGCCTCACTTGGAATACCTAAGCAAAAAACCAAAACTGAGAGACTCAAGAAGCGCTTTTACCCCCAGGACATCAGAGTCCTCAACCAGAACCCCGCCCACATAGCATCATAGCATCACATACCCTTTACATACCTCTCACTGCACTATCTGGACACAATGCACCTTAACAAACATATCATTACATTAGCACATTGTACATACATAACCTATATGATTGACTACTTTTACATTATTTAATGCACTTTTTCTTATTTTGAACTTTGGAACTTACACAATCGTGGGGAGTAGTTACAGGGTGCATTTCATTGCCTGTTGTACCAGTATAACTATACATGTGACAACTCTAACCTTTGATCAGCAGCAATAGTTTGATTCTTTTTAATATTTCTCACTTTACTCTCTCTTAGAACCCTCACACTTTTGTTTCACTGTCTGTCTGGCTTCCTTGCTGTTTAATTTGACCAGCTATGCTTTTTGTGTGCATATTTTTGTTTTCCGGAAAGCAATAGTAAACTATGTTGATCAATGAGAATGAGCCATAAATCTAAATGGAAATGTAGCTATTACCTCTTAGTCTGCAAATGGATGTATTTTCCTTGGTCTCTAAAAGCACAGCCAGGTGAATTATAGGATGCATTGGGCTGTGTTGCTCTGGGAGGCCTGCCTTGCATACTGAGCAGGCTGACAAAATGCCACAGACACTGGACATATGGCATCACTTGCATTGGCAAGTGGACACTCATACGAGGCAAATATGAGCAGGTAATAAACACATATTAAACATTTGCATAAGTGCACATAAAAATACAAAACATTTAGGTTTTGAATTAAGTCAAGACAAGACAATACTTTAAGCATACAATAGTGCTACTGTTCCCTATAGCTAACTGTCAGTGGTTGGACCATGACTTGGTATTGTCCTATGCAGTGTTACAAAGGTGTCTTGTAACAAGATCCAATATCAATACGCACTCCACTCCGCAGCACTGTAGACCAGTTAATTAGAATTAAGTGCACACTGGTAGTCTCGCTACTGTTTTCAATGAGTACCACCATGTTTAAAATGATCACCACTGCTGACCAACTCTTCATTGAAGCATTTCTTCACTGTGTCAGCCACAAAACAAATTGAGAGAAATTCAATAACAGTACAGAACATATGAACCCTGTCTCCTAATAATTACATCCGTATACAACTTATGATCATTCTGTTAACAGAAAACATAATCAGGTCACAATTACATTCTCAAAAATTCTACAAAAACATAATAGGGGTTGCAGTTTATTTTTATATTAGTATAATTTTGAGAAGACTGAATATACATTGCTCCATAACTTCAACAAATTTAAACCAACTCACATTTTTAATCAAAACCTCGATCTTGTTCTGACTTATGAACTAGAAATTGATTATTTAATAGTGTTTTCCCAAAACCCTTGTCTGACCAGTGCTTAATAACATTTGAATTCACTATTATGGAGACATCAGTTAAGAAGAACTTCCACTACAGCAGATGTCTAACTGAAAATGCTGTTACCATATCTGAAGAACTGATCCAGTTATCTTTTAATCCAGAGACAAATGCCAACACAAGTGAGGGCAGTGATTTTAACTTGACTCCTGTATAGGTTGATTATCTCGTTGATAAAACTGCAATTTCATTGCGCACAATATGGGATGCTCTCGCACCTTTGAAAAAGACTCCATGGTACAATATAAATATTTGTACCTTCAAGCAAATATCACGAAAGTTAGCATCCTGAATTGTGCATAGCCTGGAAAGATAGCTTACAGTCTATCAAAAAGTCATCTATAAAGCTAGAACTACATACTATTTGTCTCTGATAGAGGAGAATAAGAACAACACCAAGTTTTTTCTTAAGCACTGTAGCCAGGCTTAGTTATGTTGAGCGAGTATTCCCTTATCTCTTAGCAGTAATTCCTTTATGAACATCCTCACAAGTACAATTCTAACTATTAGAGAACAAATAAATCAGACCCTTCCTGCAACTGGCATGAATGGAAACTGTCCAGCAGTTCCTGCCTTGTTTTTAGGACCTCAGTCTTAGAATTTTTCAATAATTAATTCAGCAAAACCATCTACTTGTCTCTTAGACCCCATCCCAACTAGACCGCTCAGGGAATTCATACCCTGAAAACCCTGATCAGTACACCTACATTAAAACAGATAAATATAATGTATATTAGCTATTATCTCTAATTATGCGCCACAGGTCTTTCAGGTAGTTGTGGTTATACCTCTCCTGAAAAAAGGATTTTAGGCAATTATAGATCAAAATCTAATAAAAATCCTTGAAAAGCTGTCGCAAAGCAGCTTTCTGACCACCTTCACAGAAGCAGCTTGTATGGAAATTTCCAGTCAGGATTTAGAATGAATCATAGTACAGAAACAGAACTGGTCAAAGTCACCAATCAGATAGATCCCAATTCTCAGTGCTTGCACCAAATCTCTTTACCTTATACATGTCTCCTCTGGGAAATATTATAAGGAAACACTACAAACATCCATTGTTATGCAGATGACACCAAGATTTATTTATCTATGAAACCAGAAGAAACAAATCAATTAGTCAGACTTCAATCATGGCCTACCTGTGGTAGGGCCATGGGGGTTCTAGTGTTAAGAGACACAAAGGTCTGTATGTCATGTAGTTTTCTACTCCTTAATTCAGACAAGATAGAGGTCATTACATTTGGGTCAGAACAGGACAAGAGAGGGCTCAAACAAAGGAACTTTTATATAAAACCATGCACATAACAGAAAACAATGTTGAACATTGAATCACCTTGTGGAAGGCAAAAACTACTATGTTAAATAAACACTAAAGGAAGCAAGGTAAATAAGGTGCAGAGGGACTGGATTAACAAACATAGGTTGAACAAGGTACATGGACACTTTGGGGGAGCATGAGAAAAGGAACAGAAGAGAGACTGAAACCAAACCAACTTACACGGTGGGAGCAATGACAGATACAAACAGATGACGTCAGGTAGCATAACTGGATGAACTGACAAGGCAAGGTAAAAAGTGCAAGGGCTTAGGTAGTGAGGGGACTAATGGAATTTAAGTGCAGCTGGATTAAAATCAAGTTACAACATTTGACTAATGCATTAAATTCTGTTGCAATCTGTTGTGGTTGGCTACCAGCATTCCACTTTAATCTTCCATCACCAAAAGCCACTTTTCACTCATATTGTCATATTTACTATTGCAGTTAGGCGCTGACTAATTAGCACACTTACCACATAATCCAATAATCATCTTTTGTCCTGCTGGTTCACTAGGTGCCCTGTTGAACCTCTGGGCATGATGATGGCTGATAATAATCATTCAGTGATAATCGTGTATAATCATCTAATCTCCTTTAATCTTCCTAAATATAAGGACCTATTTCTTTGTGCTGCTACATTAAATCAAGGTAAATAGTGGCTGCCAGCCGATAAACTCGAAGCCAGAACACTCTGGAAGTCCGCTGTAATGATACTCACTCGCATATTACCAGATGTTTGCAGATGTGGCAGCCAGTAGATCTCACTAAACAGCTAGCTGTCTGATAGTGGGAGATGACTTGCCACAGATTAATTGTTTTGTATTGGTGTTTTTCCTGGAGGAAAACAGAGGGATTCTGGGATTGTGTATTTTTGAGACCAAAGAGACAAATGTGGAATATCACAGTGTATTAATAGGTAAACTGAGTGACTAATATTAAAGTAAAAATAAATTAAATAACAAATAAATATGCTCAGTTCAATAGGAAACACAATGACTAAATTTCAAATTTAGTTAGTAGAGGAGGATGATTACGTGAGAATGAAGATGACTTGGCCAAGGAGGAAGGAAAGAAAGGAAGATATTTAATAGATTTCAGAGTATATGTGTTTATGACTTCACTATTCATTTATTTGAACAATACCTCTGTACAGCCATCACTTCCATCAACATTGTGCTGTGACCTTAGCACCTGTACGTCCTTATTTATATCGCTGTGCAAATCCTGTGCAAACTAGCTTGAGTTACAACCATTAAATGTGCTGCTGTTCCTCTGCTTTCTGAGCAAACTCTGATGACACAATGGATATGAGATCATGGCACATGTTCAAGATCACAACACTGACCCAAGCTGGGGTTAACTGTGAAGGAAGAGAGAAGGGAGATGGCTGTACAACTAAGCAGAGTCTGTGGGAGAGGTTTTTACCATACCTATAAAAATACTCACCTTAGATCGACTGGGGGGTGTTTAAATCACACACATGGACGCAGTCCTCGTTTTAAAGTAAAGTAAAGTAAAGTAATCACTGGTACACTAATCCAGTGGTTCCAGGATCAGAGGCCTGTAGAGGTCCTGATCACAACTCAGAGGCATACAAACTGAATTTACTTTTCTAGGAAGAATTAAATGGAGTCTAATGTCAAGGCCAGCAGACACACTAACAGCCCATTAATGGCTCATAATATTGGGCATCAGAATTTCTCAACTTCATCTGGCGTTATGGGAAAAGACAACTGACAGAGCATCTGGGACTCCTTATGACATCCAAAGGTGTCACAATTTTCTTGCCTCTTCACAAACAGTTTGACAATGTCTGACATGTTTCTGGATGTTGACCAGTAGCAGCACAGATGGTACTTCTGTAAGCGACTGTGAAACATGGCGAGCTATAGACTGATCAGGAGTCAGCGTGAACACTGACCTGTCTGCTGTGCTGTAGGGTTGTTACAATATTTGGATAATTAACAACAATTATAGAGGTTTTGGAACATGGCAAAGGTTGCATCTGCAATCACTGTTTATGGTGCATTTACATCCCAATGAATATGAATCTTTAAATATATCAATGAATGCATTGTCCTTGAAAATGCCAAAATGGAAAAAATTTTAATCCCACTGTTCAAATAGTCACACATTACAATTGATGCATAACATCTTACAGGCAGCTGTATGTAACAACACAGACTGGTCACTGGACAGATCAGTGTCTGCCATGATTTGCTAATACTATTTAACTTTGGACACAGTTATATACAGTGAGTAGTAAAGGGCAACACACACAGGTAACGCAGGTTGTACACTGTATAAGATTGTATGTGACAAATAAAATTTGTATTTGTATTTGTATTTGTATTTGTTACTGTGACATGTCAAAATACCTCATCATATGTGAGCCTGTGCAGCTACAGTAGCTTAACCCTCATTATCTTGTGTCGGGAGAGTCCACTATCCTGTTTCCCAGTATCACATTCTGCACCTGGATTGGCTTTCACCAGCTACCTGTACACTGTTATGGGCATCAAATAATACAACATGCAGGGCAGCTGATGTGTAAGCTAGTGCTGTTCAGAGGTGTCAAAAGTACTCACATTCTCTACTTAAGTAGAAGTACAGATACTTGTGTGAAAAAATACTCTGGTAAAAGGAAAAGTACAGATTGAAATTCTTTACTTAAGTAAAAGTACAAGTACGGGTTTCGAAATGTACGTAAGTACAAAAAGTAAAAAACTATTTTCACCTTAAATGATACAAAACTCCTTTTGATGATAGAAAATGTTCTACACATACAAAACACATGACTTTTCTTCTTTTGTTCACAACCTGCTCTGTGTTGGTGTAGAGAGTTTATTCAGAAATTCTGATACTGTCCAGTTTTTCTTTAAACCAAATTTCAGACAGGATAATATAGATTGGTTCAGATACGATCACCAATGAGTGCCGATCAGTGATATCAATTGTTTGGATTATACATTTTCTAAATTATTACACGTATAGATTGGTGTGTTATGTTTGGTATTAAATCATAATGCTCCAAAATGAGACCTGACAGCCCAATATCATATCTATGTTTATTGCAGCAGTAAAAGTAAAGGTTTTTTACGTAAATATTTTCCTCTATACGTCCGCTGCAGCTGGAAACAAATGATGATGTTTTATCACCACTATGACTCTTTTTCTGTCTGCGCGAGAGATTTTTCCCGTTTTGTTACAACTTTTTCTACGCATTGTTTTCATAATGGAAATAACGAGTCCTTATTTGAAAATGTGAGGAGTAGAAAGTACAGTTATTTCACTAGAAATGTAGGGAGTAGAAGTAAAACGTCGTCTCATGTCTCAAATACTCAAGTAAAGTACAGGTACCTGAAAAATCTACTTAAGTACAGTAACGAATTAAATGTACTTCATAAATGTACTTCATTGACTTGACACCTTTGGTGCTGTTAAAAACATTTTAAAAGCCTTTTTAGTTTAGAACCCTTCAGGAACATAGAGAACCCACACTCTTTTCCAGAGTAACAGCGCTGTTACTGGCCATCTGGTCATGCTGTGCCTGTTATGTATACACTGTGTTACTTTTTTACTTCTGATTACTGTATTGTTGTCTAATTTGTTGGTGTCAGAAAGTTTCTATTTCTATGCAAACCTCTGGGAAAGGTGGAATGTCTGAGAACGCATTTCACTGTAACGGTAAAGCTATAAAAATCAGCTTGATTTCATCCAATTTAACGTTGTATTTTTGCAACAGCCTGTTGAAAGCTCCCTGCAGGACTTCAGGATTTCTTTAATATTATTTGTGGTATCAGCTGTATGGTTGGTTTACAGTATTGATTATCAGCCCAAAATAATAACAGGTTCAATACAAAGGTATCATCCTGCCCTCGAAAAAAAGGAATATTTGATCTGAATATCTGTCGAAATATACTGTATGTTCCTTTCTGTCTTTTGTTTCACTGTCTTACCCTGCTCTCTGATTACATTTTTCTCATTCCACCTCAGCTCAGCACATGGATGCCATATTTCTCCCTGAAACACAAACACTTTACAAGAACAACTAATTACTGCAAAGTGTCCACAAAGCCATGTTGACATGACAACCTTTTATGATTAACTCACTCAGACGCAATTCATTTGTTTTAGCATTTAATAATCAGTTATTTAATTTGTTAAGTTGTCATATCCAATAATCAGCATGCACAGCATATTCGTACAGCATGCAGTGTGATCAATCTCACTTAAAAGAGGCAATAGCAAAGAAATGTGAATAAAAGTAAGCTCTTTGTAAATTAGACCCTGGTTTTTGGCAGAGTTTGCAATACTTCTGTAAAGTGGATATCCTTTAAGGCAGAATGAGGCAGTTTCATGGCAGCTTTTACAATATTGCTACTATCCAGACATTCCTGAAGCTGCTGCCTAGTAAAGTCCCCCAACAACACATCTGATTCAGTTCTTTGGCCACTGGGAGACAAGCTTCCAACAGAATGTCTACACTCTCTGAGTTGGACAATGCTGAGTGACCAATATCTGAAATTTGATCGAATATTATACCAAAATCCAACGAAGCTGCCTGACTATAAGAGCTGAGTCACTGCTGAGGTGAGCTAAGTGGGCTCTTTTTCTTTTTAGGAACTGTTTACATCATTCCGTTTCCTTAATCCCTACTGACAGAGGTCATTGCAATATGATTCCCACCTAACACTGGCACAAAAAGCCCTGTCTCCAAACCTAATAGGGTGCAGATGGGACTCCACCACCCACACAACAGGCAGAGAGCTATGTGGTCAAAACGCGAGGCAATGAGAGAAAATGAGGAACAAAATTGGGATGAGATTCAGTGAAATGCAAAATAAAAGAGGAACAGAAGGTAAAAGGGAGAGTCGGGAAGCAGGAGGCCTACGTAGACATGCAGGTAAATCAAAGAAGAAAGAGGAAAAAGTGGGAAGTGGAATAAGAATGAAGAGGATAAGTGGAGTGAAATGAAAAAAATAGGGAAAAGGGCAGACAGTGTAAGTAGTAATTGGTGGATCCAGACAGCTGGAGTCTGAGGAGAGGCTTACAGGCTTGTCAGAGGGGCTCCTCAGGGGGTTAGAGGCCCCTTTGAGGACATCTCACATTTTGTTGCTGCTTCCCGGATGGCCGGGCCTCAACCTACCAAAAACGGCTCTCAATTAGGAAAAGTGTCAGTGAGAGAAAACAGGAAGCCGACAATCGCAGTCAAGTCTTTTTTTCCCCTCAGGACTAGAGGGTGAAAGGAAGTGTTTTTAGCAACTACACTCACTGTCTTTGGTATGTAAATACCCTGCTGTTCTTTCTCCTAACCCCATCCTCTGTGTTTCAGACACACACACATACAAATCTGTTGCTCCACATTCCATCCCTGCCTCTGCCACCTCCAAAGGGTGTCCAATTCATATTGTTGCATGGGGTGTTAAACATTTCAGAGTACATGCACAAGCAGATATGCTTGTGAGGTGGAAAAGGCTGAGTTTTCACACATTGTCTGTTTTGAGGCTTTTCCCAGCCAAGCCATGAAATGGGATATTATGTTGTGCCAAACCTGTGTGTGTGTGTGTGTGTGTGTGTGTGTGTGCGTGTGTGCGTGCGTGCATTACAGAATCTGCATCTAGATGCAGGCACACAACCTTGTGTCACATCCAAAGTCTGCAAAGCACTCTTTGTGATAACAGATAAAGTACATTTTTATCCTGAACTCAGCATTCAGACCCATTGTCATGTGATGTTAATATCATCAGTTTGACATGTGTTGACTCCGCCTTTATTCTGGCTGTAACTGCACTCACTAATGACTCTGACCTTTAATGTCTGGAAGTGATGAAGTCTGCTGTACTAACTCATGACTCCCTCACTTGTATGATCCATTTTCTTGTAATTAGCTGGAAATTGGATATTAATTTAATAACCTCATTATTCTTAGAGTCAATACATCCTATTATGAAAGGCTACTTGCCCTACAAAGCCAAAATACAATTAAGCTACTGTAGCAAAGACCAGAATAAAACTTTGTGACATTTTAATGTGAAGGATGCCGGGTGTGTGTATTGATGTTTGGTTTGGAGACATTTTTATATCTAAAGTATTAAAAAAATGTACCTACTCCCAAATACTCCCCCTTTACAAATTGCTGGAAATATAATTCTCCTGCTTGTAAAAACCTGTTCCTTAGTGCCCACTGCTCTGCTAAGATTCCATCTCAGATAACGGTGAGGTGGACGTGATGGTGAACTGGTGCCTGCTCCAGGTGGTTTTACCGTCATTTAGGAGACTCAGGTGGATGACACATGAACAGCAGTCTGCCAGTGACAAGGTGTCAACCACTCAACAGCAAACAGTCCATGGAGTTTATAAGCCTGCTGTTCCAAGCAACAGAACTGATTAAGCATTTTTGGATACGAGGTGAAAAAATCATAAAGAGATTCACACGTCCAGTCGCAAGTGAGAAGCACCTCTGGGATAAGCATGACCTGGACGACCTGCTTAGCTAATGTTACATTATCTGGCTTTAAACGAGGGCTGAACATTCATTTTCCTATTTTCCTTTTTTATTCATCAATGCATAATTTTAAAAGTAAAACAATAAATTTAAAGTATATTATCACCTGAAAATGGCACAAAGTTTTTCTTTAGTTCATCGTCCATACATATTTTTGGCAAATATTATCCACCTCTTTGACCTCTCTCCAAAACCCAAGGATTTCTTCTTTACACTCTCCTAAATCCTATGAGGTTTGTCTAATTATTTCTTCAGCTTTAGTGAAGGCAGGCTATTTGTGCCGGGGCTATGGTGAACGTAGACATTCACATGAAGCTGAAAGAAGTGCAAGGGAAAAAGTCTCTGGACAGGCAGAATAGGATCAAGCTTGCTGACTGTTTTCTTCCTTCAGCTTGATCCTTGCTGTTCCCCAGCACTAAGCACAGCTTTCTCCAGCCTTATCTTCTCAGCTGCTTGCACCTCGCCAACAAAATCTCAAATCCCAGCCATACCTAGAGGCAAGGCAGCCAGCGCTAACACGCTAACGCTGCACACCATTCGGCAGTGGTTTCCTAGCAACCTCTCCTGCTACCTTCTCCATATAAAAACAGTTTTTCTTGCTGTCCGTGATTGTGTGCCTGAGCTTAAATGTGTGCAGATGTCTGTGTGTGAGTAATTACTGTGTGTGTATGCATGTGTTTAAGTGTATAACAGGTGCAGTAATGAAGCGGTTGTGTAAAGCTTTTGCAGCTTGTGTGCATAAATCAGTTTTTAACCCAAAATATGAAAGTCAAGTTCTGATAATTATTTCTCACTGGCTAGGTTTCCTTTTAGTGGGGTGACTGGAAATTAATTGTAAGCACATGTGGTGTGTTCCTTATGTAGGCGTAGAATGGCTTAAAAGTGATGTCTAGAATCCCTACTGGCACTGAATATGTGCAAATTTGTCCGCTTCAGTTTAAAAGTTAACATCTGCTTTGAGTTTTGAGATGAAGGTGGATAAATGGCTAAAAACACTTTTAGGTGTCAGTATCACTGCAAACAAAAGGGATTGACTGTTCATCTTTGTGACCAACAATCTGTTATTAGTTCAGCTGATTTAATTCAAGCCAAATAAGAGCTGGTGAAGCACAAGGAGAATGTGCTTCAATAGTACAATAGTTTAGCCAAGGGGAAGAATACCAAGGGACAACTTTAAAGGCTCCACTTAGGCCTATTGTTCATATTGACTTTCAATGTCAAAGGACTGCTTCTATAAATGCTTTATTTTCACACGAAAACCTTTGGCTGGATTGCTTGACTTTCTCTAAGGTAACATTTTCTTTGTGCTAAAATAGTATGATATGGAACAAATAGGACAGGTGCTTTAGTTATTATCATGTTATTTTAGTTATGCTAAAATGTATGAAAAAACATGAAAAAAAATTCTATTGTTTTATTGATTATTTTGTATATGTTGTTTTACTTTTTTGTTTTTAAAGAGCTTTATAAATACATTTAAGTTAAACATACATGCTAAAAAGCAACCCCATGCATTCCCATGCAACTCAATTGCATATGTGATAATGTTTTGAAGCAAATGTAGTCACTGTGTTTCGCTACAACATAAATGAATGTGAATAAATGTTAAGTTAGGCGTTATTAACAGAAAATAAATATTGAGAAGGTGGCAGGTGTGCTAGACTGACAAGTCAACATGAGTTCATGTCAGGTTAGCTTTAAAACATTTTGTTTGAATACAGAACTTGAGTGTGATGTGAAGGTCAAATCATTTTATATTAATCGAAAATATCCTCAGTCATGGCCCTGCGATGGACTTTCGTTCTGTCCAGGGTGTACCCCGCCTCTCGCCCGAAGACAGCTGGGATAGGCTTCAGCACCCACCGTGACCCGACTGCGGCTGAAGCAGAAGATAATGGATGCATGGATGATTCTCAGTCATTCAGCTGGAGTTGTCTGAATGTTTAGTTAAAGCAACAGAACTTCTTTCTCGAGGTAGAGACGTTTCATTCTGTATCCACTGAACTTTTTCAATCTGAGGGAAGTTGTGACCACAAATTTATCCTCCAGGTTGGTTTCACCTCACACCTGACTTGTAAGAAACACAACCAAGTCTTTTCTGGTCTTTAACCTGGTGCTGTGATGCCTGAACACAACTATAGAAACATTTTAGTTACACCCACATATCCTGATGATTTACCAGACCAGACATTATTTACTGTGTACGATTTAAGATCTTACAAAATAACAGTACAACTATAGAGAATTATATTAAACAAAGGTAATTATCTTCACTTTACAAAGCTTTAAAGTCACTCCAACCTCCTCTGTAGCTCTACAGTCCAGTCTACAGACCACTCTCCTTTCAACACACAGCAGCAGGAGACAGAACATGAGCTCTGTGTGCATCCACGTGCCACTTGTCCCCACAAATTAAGCTCTTTATACGATCAAAATATAATTTTAAAAATAAGAAAAAAATTTGGGGTGGTAAATAATGATATCACAATGTTCCCATAAAACCTATTTCTAAGAACATATCTCTTCTCTCAAGACAACATTGCTACACAGGATACATTTATAAGAACTTAAAATGTTTAATTTAACATTCATAATTAAATGCGTGGTGCAAATCAAGCAACACATTTGAAGTAAAGTGCCATGAGAAGAAATGTTTCAGTTTCCATGAGACGGGAGATGCGCGAGGCTGCTGAGAGGGGAAAGTTAGGTCAAAGTTAGCTTAGGTCTGATTTTTCAGATGTAGAGGCAAGACCCACAGTTGTCGGTGATCTTAGTTGACTTCAGTAATGACCACCAGGTTTTAAGCAGATTTTGTGGGTGCAACCACAAAAAAAGCCCAAACTGCATGAATGACATGAACAACATTTGTCAAAATTAGTTAACAGGAGAAAGCAAATTAAGACAATTCAGAGAACACCAGCAGTGAACAAAAGGTTTTAAATCTACCGTTATTCTGTTCTCTGCTCATCAAAGTGAATGTTCAGGTGGGGGTTGAGCTAATTGCTGGTAATTAACACTGTGTAAATAGGTACATCAGAGCAGCTTTAAGTAGGATTCACGAGGATGATGCAGAAGCTGTGCTTCAGCAGCTAATATTCATCAAAACACTGCAAAGTCATTGCAGACTGTTGGCTATATTACAAAATACTTCCAAAGTAGTTTTTTTCATCCCTTGACTTTTTTGAGCACTTGCAAGGGAGGGTTGTTTCTGCTTTGTGTAACAGGGAATTAGGGGCTTTAGTGTGAGCGATGGATGTGGAATTGTAATCCTGGTGTCTGGCTTCTCTGAGAGCCAAGGAGCAAGATTTACGACACCTGAGAGTCTAAATGCTTGGCCTTTGAGATAACTGGATGTGTGTGAGAGTTAATTTGTAGTCCTGTGAAGCCCATAGATTTCTTGTCTGGACTCTAAACTCTGACCTGGGTGACCTGCTGTGTTATGTGTTCCACATGGGTAAGACTCACAGAAAATATGTTACACATAAACAGTGCATGAGCTGAACATGGGGCCTTCAGATAGTTTGATTTGATGTTAGGGAATAAAACAAAAAGTAAAGTTTACTATATCATAGCTGCACAAAAAAACGAAAGAGTTTGTTGTTGACCATTGTTTTGTGCATTACTGTACTTGTTGGGGATATTATTGTCTCAGAAAGTGATTCGCATCCATATCTCACGTAATCAGCACATGGACTAAGCTAGCCCTTATTTTTGAGTTGCTGTTACTCTAACATAATTCTCCAAGTTGGCTAAAAAATGTCTACATACCTGCATACATCACATACTACAAATGTTTATTAATTTTTTTTGCTATTTTTTTTTGCTTTGCTAAGCATAGTATTGAGTGTGAGTTGTCATTTTTGGAATCTTTCACACACTGCCAGAGTACGTGGGTACTGGAGTATTGCTTGACATATTTTGATATTTGACCTGTCTAGTTATTAGCGAGTGTGAGTAGTGCCTTTGAAAGTAACTGAACCAATTTCTATTTTGCCTGAGTTCTAATTGGGTTAATTAATATTTAAATTTGTTGTTTGATGCATTAGTCTTGTAGCTACAATTTACTTTATTAAAGGGAGGTTAGAGGCATTGTCATCCACAAATTAAAATAAATGTGGGTTTGTTCATGTAGGGAAGAGCAGTTTTACACATTAATTGATATTTGTTTAAAGGAAAACCAGAGATTGCTAGACACGTTTTACATTTGAAAATGCTGAAGATTCATGAGTGATGGTCAGCTATGGTGACTCATCTTAACGTACTACATAAGCAAAGAAAATAACAACAATATTATCATTTTTAGCTTGAGGTTGAATGACATTCGCTCTTAATGAGGTTTGCTGTACATGCTGAGTTAGTTAATATTCTATGAGGATCTCATGTTAATTATGGGATGGAAGTAATTGTGTTTCCTGAAACAGACAGACCCTCAGGTAGCTCCGGGGAAACAGATGTTGCTGTAAGAACTTTTAATTCTGCAAAGCTAATAAGCCCAAATCAAGCCTGTTTTTTCCTAAAATGATTTTTTGTAGGTAAAACCTTGTGTAAGCAAGAAATAGAATGTGTCTGGGCATTTTGCCTCTAAGGATTTGCCTCAGGCAATTTATTATGGTGGGAATGTAAAAAACCTTCGGTCTCTGAGTAATTTCCACTCATTAATAATGTTACATCTGCTGATATACTTAGACTCAGTATTAGGCTTTATCCGGCTACAACATTTTTTATAGTATTTCTCAGCACTAGTTATCATGGTTTTACTTAGAAAAAGATTCAGTATCAAGTCTAATTAGTAAACAATGAAGTATTTCAAATGTAACCATTAAAAACTGTGATACACTGATTACAATGCAACTGATAACTAATAAAGCATAACATTACAACCACAGGAACTCTATATATGATCGATACCAATAACACTAGGACATGTGGGATGACTACAAAAGGGTCAGAAATCAATGTATGCATTACAGTTATGGAGTATATTCACCTGTACAACCGTAGATGCTAAAACATGAACCTGAACATTTGCACAGATATTTTTAAACATACATCAGGTGGGGGGGGCATCAGGTGTGCCATTTAGGCACATTTTGGCACCACGTGTGACCTTTGACCTTTCTAAGGTACCAGACTGGAAAACCAATTAAAATTCACTGACATATCACTATGGTTATTGATTCCATTCAAATCAAACTGTTTGGACTGTTTTGTGACTCATTTTGAGAATTAATCCAGAGCTCTATAATAAAACAATAACAATATACTGACTTGTAGTTGTTTTATTCAGTGGTCTAAAAGCACTATGAATATCATGTAAACTGCTTTTTCATATCATTTGGAAGAGGTGGGGTGGAGAGAAAGGGACAGTTGTTATGTAGTAAGGGGGAAGGGCACACAGACAGCTAATTTCACACGTGTGAATGATTGTCTGCCGCTAGCTGTGTGAGCTACACCCAAAGTTACAGAGACTTATTTCAAATCTACATTTCTGTGAAAAGTCTTGCCATTTCCACTGCTATTTCTGAGAAAAACAACAAAAGAACACATAACTTAACACTGGTTAAAGACATGCAACAAGACAGGCGAGACAGTTCAGTTTGCTAGAAGTTATGAAAATAAATAAATAAATAAGAGTAACACTGTTTAGCATATTCCCATACATGACCACATACGTAACTGGTGTTTGAGTTGTGTTTTATGTGGATGGCAATGGTTGGTAGAGTTGTTTGGCTGAGTTTTACATTTTGGTGTAAAAGATGTTTGTATTGATAATGAGTAATTACAACCCACATGGTCTGTAGTGCAGGCACATTAGGCAGCCCCCTGTCGAGGGAGCATTAGTGATTAGGTCAGAGCCACTGGTCTATATCATATAAGACACTGGGACCTGGCTTCTTATTCACCTTGGGGCTGGCCATCTGACCCTGCAACCTTTGTGGGGTGAAACCTGTTCAGTTCTCTCCTCGCCTGATCTGCTGAGATAGTCCTTCTGAAGGTGGTGTCTGAGTCGTGGGGTTGTGTGATTTTTGTAGTAGAGCTGTTGTTGTTTGTGCCTCCCTGTCATCAAAACCTGAACTCCTCCTTTTAGGTGACAGGAGTGGCACCCAGTGTGGTCTTCTGCTGCTGTAGCCCATCTGACTCAAGCTTTGACATATTGTGCGTTTAGAGATGTTCTTCCACATACTGTGGTTGTAACCAGTGGTTATTTGAGTTACTGTTGTCTTTCTATCAGCTCAAACTACTCTGGCCGTTCTCCTCTCACCTCTGGTATCAACAAGGCATTTTCACCCACAAAGCTGCTGCTCACTGGATGTTTTCCCTTTTTCAGACCATTCTATGTAAACCCTAGAGATGGTTGTGCGTGACAATCCCAGAAGACAGTTTCTGAAGTGCTCACACCAGCCCGTCTGGCACCAATGACCTTACCACGTTTAAAGTCACTTAAATCAACTTTCTTCCCCATTCTAAAACTCGGTTTGAACTGCAGCAATTTGTCTTGACCATGTCCACATGCCTAAATACATTAAGTTGCCTCCATGTTATTGGCAGCATCATAGCTCAGCAGTTAAATTCTTAGTGCCCACAAAGCTGCGTGTTAAGGTGTACCGGGACAAAACACCAATTACATGTAGTAGCGCTGACACAGGTCTAGCACCTGTCCTAACCACAATTTCCTCAGCAAAGTATTCATTATTATTATTGTTATTGTTGTTGGGACGGCATGATATTTCAGTGGGTAGAGCGGTTGTCTTCAAATCCAAAGTTGAGTGAGTTTGATTCCCAGTCCCACCAGGTTACATGTCGAGGTGTCCTTGGACAATACACTGACACCGTGACTCTGAACACCCCACAGGGGCAGCCTGTCGTTCTTTGTCCACAAATAATTTCTCATTCATGGGTTAATTTCTAAATCTATACCTAAACTATTATACTATCTTTATTTTAAGCAAACTGCTGTATTTCCAGTTAGTGTCAAACATCCAACATCATTGAGGTTTAACTTTTGGACAAAACTGTGAAACTTGCCATCATGTTTGTAGGTTTAAACAAAAATGTTCATTTAGCTAATTGAACTCTCGAAAGATTGCCACAGCTGTGGAGATGCTGAGCACGCTAACAAATCATACCAGTTCATGCAAGCAACACATCAAGCCAAGAGAACGATGGCCATCCCTGGTCTGCATTATTTCTAGATACTCCCCTGAGCTCCTGGGTCTTGTAAATAGACATGTTATCTAGTCTAGCAGTAACCCTACAAAAATACAATCAGAATGACATTTATGCTGAGGATATTGCTGTGCTGTGAAACAGCTGCAGGGTTTTTCACAAAGACAGTGCAGTTAACTACATACTGCTCTTTTCCACCATTATAAACAACATTAGTATCAAATAAATAGTTGACCCTGCTTCCTGTGGCATGTTTCTTTTTGAGATATCAGAATACCCCGGGAAGTGTTACCTCGCCTGTGCTGTGATCTAGGAGCAAACACTAACATCTCCTCAACAGGTCAATGGCAATGGCAGGAATCCAGTCTGTGTACAAGGAAAATGCAGTATTGCATTATATTTCTGCTGTGGCCAGGCAATCAAAGGTGTCCATTGTGGCCAGGGCAGTGTTTTTGTCTGATTAAGTGGTGCAGAAAGGGACAACTGACTTTAAAAAAATTAGAGGAGGTTGTGAGGGGTATCTAGCTGTTCCTGTCTCAGATGTCAACTCTTATCTACAATGACGGCAAAGAAAAAAGACCTTTCTATCAGCACAGACATGCAAACACTATGTATTTCAATTGTTCACACACCATCCTACGCTTTGCACACTATCATGTGCATATGTTTCTACCTCACTTGACACAACAGGACCAGGTTATAAGGAAGAGACCCATATAACCAGGATTTATCAGTCTTAATCCTTACTATTACACTAAAAACACACTATTGACATATTGAAAAATCTATTTACACCTTTAACTTGGAACCTAGACTTTTAATCCCTGTCCCAACTTTTAAAGCCGGCCAGGCTGTGATGAGAAATGTGAGCAGGGTCCCGGCGACAGATTAATCACTTGAAAAACTGATGATCCTATTTCTGGAGAACTGGGTGAATTTCTAGCATTTCATAAATTTGAAGTCCTTTTTACTGTGAGCAGGTCAGAGTTTGATTTTGAGCTGTCAAAATATATGTAATGTACAAAATTGAACATGTTTTAACATTACCATAGTAGTATATGGTATTTGCATTGGATATATATAGCAGGATAATGTCTGGATCCTCCTTTAATTATGGTATTACAACATGTAAAGCCATGTTTCTCTGTTTTTGTCAACACCTAGGATACAGTCATCTTCTTTGAATAAACTAAACAAACCCAAGCCAGGGCTCTGTACCGATGTTCAGCGCAAGCTTATTATTCCAGATTATTCCATATAGTGTGAGCAGAAAAGTTGAAGGTTCCTCCTGAGAGAAGGAAAGTAAAAGGTCTAGGTCATCACTAGGTCTGGTAGCTCAATGGGTTAAGCGTCAGACTGAGATGCAGAAGGTTGTGGGTTCGAACCCCGTCTGACTCCTAATCCA
>JAUMHJ010000002.1:291688-307256 GCA_032361105.1 Microctenopoma lineatum | reverse complement strand
GCCAAGGTTCATTTAAAAGGGGATATTTAAACCACCCTGAGATCTGCTGAAGCCTGTTGGCTAAGAAATAATGGTGACAGTTAGGCAAATCTAGTCCACCTTTATCCTTAGTCCTTTGCAGTGTTTTTAAGCTAATACAAGGTGGTTTATCTTTTCAAAGAAATTTAGAGATGCAGGAGTCCAATCAGGCCAGTGGTTTGCTGGGATCATAGCAAATTATATAATTTCTTCTTGGTAAAATCATCATTTTTATTGAGGCGACTCTTCCCATGATTGATATGGGTAGAGACTTCCACCTAACCAGATCCTCCTCTACCTGCTTTAAAAGTAGTCTCCGGCGTCTGACGTCACCTACAGCATTTTCATTTCCTCCCATTCACTAAACAATTTCTAAGCATCCAAACCAAGTCATTTTTATGTATAATGTTTGTTGTAGGAATCCACAGTCTTTCAGATTTTTATCAGTCATATGGAACTAAAACTTTTCAAATTCAAAAAGGATAAGTATATAAGTGTCTGACCTTTTTTTTGACAAAATAATGAAAATGAATTTAAAAATGTTTAATATTAGTAACAGCAAAACTGCCAAGACTGAGACTGTCAATTTAATAGTATCCGGCATCCATGAACAACCTGAAATTCTGGTTTAACTTTGGAGCTGACAAAACGGGAGAAGCTAGATAACGACGTTTTACTGACTCAAAAGCATGTTAACATTGAGGAGACCAATCAAATTTCACCTTAGAACTGAGGAGGACAGTAAGTAGGGACACCGCAGTAGAGAAGTGTTTACAGAAACTCCTGTTGTAGAGCACCAAGCCCAAAAACCGAGCAAGCTTTTTCTTGGTGGTTGCAAGAGAAACTGATCAATAGCCAGGACCTCAAACCAGGCGGACCTGCCTTTGACTCAACACTTTACCAAGGTAAGTAACTGTTGCCTTTGCAAACTCACACTTGGCTAAGTTAACAGTTAGATTTCCCCACCGGCCACTATATTAGGCACACCTCTCCCACTGATTGTTGACACAAATTACTGATCAGTCAATAACATGGCGGTAACGGTATTTAGACATGTTGACATGGTCAAGACAAACTGCTGCAGTTCAAACCGAGCTTGATAATGGGGAAGAAAGGCGATTTAAGTGACTTTGACTGTGGCATGGTTGTTGGTGCCAGACAGGCTGGTCAGCCTGAACAGGGAACCAAGGCTACAATTCTCACAGTCTCACCAAAATTGGACAATAGACAATTAGAAAAATGTTGCCTGGTCTGATGATTCTCAATTTCTGCTACAACATTCCGATGGTAGGGTCAGAATCTGGTGTCAGCAACATGAAAGCCTGGCTCCATCCTGCCTTATATCAACAGTTCTGGCTGCTTTGGTGGTGTAATGGTGTGGGGGATATTTGATTGGCACACTCTGGGCCCCTTAGTACTAAAGTGTGCCAATCGTTGAAATGTCACAGCCTACCTGAAAATGGAAAAGGAAAATGGAAGGGTGAAACATCGTCAACAAACCAAACAAGTCCAGTTACTTTGGATAAAACCATTTTTAGATAACCATGACATGGATGACTGAGAACCTTCACAGATATTTCCATTACCATGTATATATTGATTACATTATATCAATATATACAGAAACATTGAGAAAAACCAACAGTCCCACTTGAGCAAGCATTAAGGTGACAGTGGAGAGGAAAAACTCCCTTTAAGAGGAAGAAACCTCCAGCAGAACCAGGCTCAGGCTGGGCGGCCATCTGCCTCGACTGGTTGGGGTTAGTGGACAGAGGAGAGAGAAAAGAACAGCAGGTAACATAGATCATACAACAACAAGGAGCAGCAGACGAAGCACTGGACAGGTTGGGTGAATCAGCAACTATAGCTCCAAGGTTGAGGATACCTGAGAGAGAAATAGAGAGAGAGAGAAGACGAAGCACAACTAGGGGAGAGAAAAGAAACAAAGTTATTAAGATGAATTGTAGTCTCAAGCTCCTGTGGGGGAAGAAATGCCTTGGTTTTGCTGATTATGGTGCATGAACAGTCTGCCTGGAATGGCGAAACTCTTTAACTCATGTTTCATTTCTTTGGTTCTGTGTAAAGTTATTGGTGTATTTACCAAACGATAACCAACGTGAATTGCGTTGGTTATCGTTTGAAGTTTCTATTTGGTGTAATGACTTTCTAACATGTAAATAGAGGTAGAGAATAAAAAAACTAAGCCGAAACTTCAAATGGCACAAGTTGTGCCAAAATGTGCCCAAATGGTCCATCATAGCCTGGATCTTTATCAACTAATACCTCTCATTTTTTTTCACCTTTTTTGCATGAATTTTGGTTCACAAATGTTCTGATACTATTCTGTGGATTTGTAGAAGGTTTAGGCTGCAACTAGATACTTTTAAATGCATTTTAACATTATAAAGTGGGGTTTTTTTGGAGAAAATCAGCATAACAGTGGAAAGAAAATCCATATTTTTTTGCAGATCGATCCTATAGGGAGAATATAAAGAGAGAAAAGCACTGGAATAAGAACAGACCCTTGGGGGACACTGCAGGAGATGGGGGCTGAGAATGAGGTACAGGTACCGATCCTGAAATAGAAACTTTGTTTGTGAGGTAGGACCTGAACCAGTCCAGAGCGATGCTGCGGACTCCCACGAGTTGTTCTAGGCGAGACAGGAGGATTTCATGGTCCACTATTTCAAAAGCTGCAGTGAGATCAAGGAGAACTAGCAACACAGTGTCCAGCATCCCTAGCCTTCAGAATATCATTGGAGATCCTCAGTAGTGCAGACTCTGTACTATGTTTTAACTTAAACCCCAACTGGAATAATTCTTCAATGTTGTTTTCATTAAGAAATGTTTGGAGCTGAGAGAGAACAATCTTTTCCAAAATTTTTGACAAAACAATTTTGACACAGGTCTAAAACTTTTTAGCAAAATAACTGACTGTAAATTGTTGAACATAAGTCACACAACTAGACTGTGGTAGACATGACCTGTACTGTGTGTACCCCAACACTTGCCCCCAAAAAACAGCTAGGACAACCCTGTAACCCTTATTACGACGTAGTATAATAAAGTATTTTTATGTTTTTGACTATTCTTCCCAGAGAAATTTGTGATCAGTTTTTTTCTCTAACTAAGGACTCTGTGCTAAGATGTGGGAATCATTTAAATAAATCTCAGCATTTCAGAGTTATAGAGCCAGACTGCTGACACCACACAATGACCAAACGTCTTTTAAACATGAAGTTGTGAACAGCAGCAGCGAGGTTTAGTTCAGATTGTCAGTGCAGCAAGACCTTGTTGATGGTATATAGATGTACACTATCTACATGCAATAAAGTCTGCCTCCATATCTACCACTCATTTGCATTTTCTTTACTTCTCTTTCCTGATAATGCTTTGACTCCAGAAATTGGCCTTTTTTTCTTCTTCCCACACCCTTCTTTCTATTATCATGACACTAACTCAACACTGCGTCTGCCTAAATGTGTGCATATTTTCCTTTTTTTCTTTCCAATTCTTACTTACTCTCTCTGGGTTAATGCAGGAACATTGGTATTCTTGTGGCGAATACAAGATAGAATATGGGCTGTGTAGCAGGTCAAGTCTGCCTTGCTTTCATCCTGATGCCTTTGAACAGATAAAGAGACTCTAATTGCATTTGCATAATCATGCTAATACAAAGTCACATACCAGACTTTAAGCACAAAAACAGTGACTATGCACTCTAACAGATCAAGATTCAGGAATGAAATGTTAGATTATCCACACACTTAATATTTAAGTACTGACCGTTAAGGCCACTTTATGTCATTCATCAAGTAGTCCAACCCAATATGCACTGTTAACAATTAACAATTTGATCATTTAGATTGAACTAATTAAAAGCAGTGACTGCACGTATGCAGCTTTGCATATACCTTGGGTCCTTTCAATAAAATTCAAAAACAGAATCTCAAAGAAAGGACAACGCTAGCAGAGGCCAAAACTAATCAGAAACCTGTTTATCTTCCTGAGAATATAAACTCAGTATTCATTGTGGGTATTAGCCCTTTGAAAAAAAGAATTCCAAATGCCTTCCTTTAGATTTAGTCTAGTCTTTGTCATGTCTATACTTTTTAGTCTAGTCTAGTTTCATTCGACTAAAAGTTTGAGCATTTTAGTCAAGTTTTAGTCAATGAAAATCATATTTTAATCTATTTTTTTTTGTAATGCGATTCTATTTAACCCAGTAAATATAGTATAAGTAGTAGTAGTAGTAGTAAGTAAAGTAAAGTAAAGTAAAGTAAAGTAAAGTAAAGTAACTAGTAGTCTAGAAAAAAAACAAAATTTTCTTTTAGTCAATCTCATTTTACAATTCAAACAGGGTTATCTTAAAGACCATGTTATCAGACAGGATGTTTTGTACAGTTTGCCAAGTGTCCATTCTTATGGAATATAATTTTTTTCCAAACTTTCTAAGGCTACCAGGCGAACGTCTGTTGCTAACCCACCGCAGCTGTGTCATAGATGTTAAGAAAAAGTATTCTGACACAGTCTGAGCTGTATGTAAACAATGGCGCGAGTTGGGATTGAGGATGTGATGTCTGCGTCTGATTGAGTTGCAGTAAGAAACAGGAAACAGAAATACAGCAAAATAATAATAACGCGTTGAAATGAGAGGAAATAACGTCTCATATCTTTTTCGTCAACGAAATAAAGAGACATTTTAGCATAGTTTTTATTTTAACAATGACATTTAGTCTTGTTTTTATTTGTCAAACATCTCGTTACAGTTATCATCACATGACCAGCATTTATGTCTCGTCTTCGTCATGTAATAAAGGTGCGTTGACGATGATATTTTTTCATAATTTTCACTGACGAAAGCAACACTACTCGTTAGGGTCGCAGGGGTTCTGGAGCCAATCCCAGCTGTCTTTTTAGGCGAGAGGCGGGGTGCACCCTAGACAGGTTGCCAGTCCATCAAACCTATAGACAGTTTAAAGTGATCAATTAACCTAACATACATGTCTTTGGACGGTGTGAGGAAACCAGAGTAACCTGACGAACGCAGACATGGGGAGAACATGCAAACTCCACACAGAAAGGCACCCAGTCAATCCCAGAAATCAAACCCAGATTCTTCTAGCTGTGAGGGGACAGTGCTAACAACTACATCACTGTATTGCCCTTATGTTGGTTTCTGTTTATGGTATAATTCACTAATTAACCTAATTAACTTAAAGTTTTAACTTAAGAAATTAGGCATTACCGTAAAATGTATTTAAGAAGTAACACAGGTATAAAATGCCAACAAAAATAGACAAACAAGTTAAATCTGGGCGACATGATAGATCATGGCGTAAAGCAGTCATTTTCAAACCTGAGGGTGAGCAACTTGATTCCCAGGCCTGGCAGGGTATATGTTTAGCTGAAGCCACACAAAAAAACAGCGGAGAAACTAATGGGAGACACTTGCCTGGTGTTCAGCTGTCAGCGCTTTATGTCTCGACACAGGAATGTAAGTTTAAGCCTGAGCCTCATGAACTGACCAAATGTAGTTGGTTTTGGTAACGTGTCTGTATGTGCAGAGCTTCACTGATACCCTGCTCAACTGGGTATAAGGTAGGGAAGAAAACAGGTTAAAGAAGGTTAAAGAAAACAGTAGAAATCATCTTACTGAGATTGATGTTTGAGCTATGTTTGTCAGTTCAACCAAATATAATAATAATAATATATTAGTGGTGCCATCATCAGAAAACACACATTTTAGATTGGATCACAATTTTAAGTCATAGATTGGATCAATTTCTAGATCAACAAAAAAAGACAAGACAAATTAAACCAGCTAAGTAAACTAGTAAATTAGTTAAGTATTTTTTGCCCATGTAAAAACATTCAACTCAAGACTCATTCCACTATTCCAATTATATAAATACAAATTAGGTGCAATATAGTGCATGATAACTATTTCTTTTAATGTGGACAATATAAAAATCAACTTAAAATGCAATTTAAGGCATCATTGGTTCGAATTTTGAACATGGAGATATAAAAACTAGCCTTTGTCCACATCAAAAAAGAAGAAATAAAGCAAATCAGACTTAAGATAAGAATTTTTCTAAATACAATTTCTACATTCCAAATTTTTTTTTTTACATGAGGATGTCTATATTTTCTGAAAAAAAGTAAAGATCTCACTGAAGTGCCAAGCACAGCAAGATGGCATTTTTCACTAGGGTATTAACCAAATAACCTCACCTTGTGTATAAAGTGGCAAACCAGACAAAATGGTAGCGAAAAGCTGCTGGTTCAATATGCTGTCCGTAAAAGATAAAAAACAGTCTAAATAGCATTGTTAGATAATTAGAGTCAGTGAGCTGAGTTCACAATGGAGGAAAAGGGTGGTGCAGAAAGCAAAAATATTTTTAGCCAGATCTTGCCAGCCAGTTTGCCCTGATACCATCATTCATTTATTTTATTCTATGCTTAATCTTGCAAGAATGTCATAATCCTAGCTCCTAAGAGATCCACAATAACTCAATGATTACAGTCTGTTGTTATGGAATGTTTCGAACGACTCCTGCTCGCCCACCTGAAAAACATCACAGGCCCTCTGCTTGATCTCCTGCAGTTCGCCTACAGGGCAAACAGGTTCGTTGAAGATGCGGTCAATATAGGACTACATTACATCCTGAAACACCTTGACTGCCCAGTTCTCTTTGTGGACTTCTCATCAGCTTTCAACACCATCATCCCTGAGAAACATTTCTCTAAACTCTCCCAGCTTTCTGTTTCCCCCTCCACCTGTCAGTGGATCTCATACAAGATGATGATGAGTCTGCATATCAACGGAGATTAAATGACTGACACACTGGTGCAGTCACATCAACCTGGAGCTGAACACTCCTAAAACTGTGGAGATGATCTTAGACTTCAGACAACACCCCCTGTTTCCACTCCCCCCACCATACTCTGCTCCCTTGTGTCAGTGCCTGCATAGTAAAAAATGTGTCAATATTTCAGAGTAAACCTATTTTAACCTAGATAGAGTATTTATAACTCTATGAGGAGTAAACCAACTCTAACAGCAAAGTTAAAAGTTAGTGTAATGGTTTTAACTCCACACAGTGTTGATCAGTACCAGTCTGCAGGTGTGCGCGGTCTCAGAGCAAACATTGCGTTGCTAATTTTGACACTAAATTTAAATTCTTTCACCATCTCCCAAGACTTACGGTTGGAGACCAACATTAGCTCTTTCCTCAAAAGGCTCAGCAAAGGATATACTTCCTGTGGCAGCTGAAGAAGTTTCACCTTCCTCAGGAGCTGCTGATCCAGTTCTACTCTGCTGTCATTGAGTCCATCCTCTGCTCCTCCATCACTGTCTGGTTTGGATCAGCCACTGCACAGGACAAACACAGACTGCAGCGCACGTTTAGAACTGCAGAGAAGATCATTGGTGCACCTCTGCCCTCTCTTCAGGACCTGAACACCTCAAGGGTCAGAAAGCGGGCAGAGAAAATCACAACAGACCCCTCCCACCCCGGACACTACCTCTTCCAGTTTCTCTCCTCTGGTAGACGCTACACAGCTACATTTGCAAAACCTGCCTTACACAAGAACAGCTTCTTCCCTCAGGCAGTAATACTCATGATTGATGTTGCTACATGAACATAAACTGCTCACAATACAACACACTGCACTGATTACTGTATCACACACACACACACACACACTGTCCTGTCTTTCTGTCTATATGCCGTTGTCAATTGTCTGTACTTTGTTTCTTCTGGTTGTGCCAGAGCAGCCAACACAGCTCATAATCCACCACCATTGGATGCCTGTATTTCTCAGAATTTAGGACCATTAGTCATGACTAAATCTCCAACTCCATTTGCAGAAATGCAGCCCTAAACTTGCCACCATACTCACCTGCAGATCAGTTCCTATGCACATAGTTGAGTCGCTTGACCTGAGCTGGCACTGCTTTTCATTTTCTGATTAAGATGGTGAAAAGGTTGATGTCTTTTTCATTTGCTGTGCTAAGTTTCCTTGGCTGACAACTCCTTCTATGATTCTCAGCTTTGCCCATTTCTTTGTGCTTCTTCAAAGGAGCTTGTTAAAACTCCAGTCTGATTTGACATCGTTGTCTGGGAGAGACCGTGTTGATGCAGTAGAAATGCGTGTGTTGCTATTGCTCAATCTGAAAATTTTATTCCAAAATCGTTTTGTAGTAAGTAAGTAAGGTGCTAAAAACTTTACTTTTTATGGTGATGTCTTTCACTACATTGTCATGTAAACATGTTTGGGTGCGAATGTTTTAATACTTGAACTTTTGTAGTAATTGTTTTCACAGGTCTACGAGTCTCTTTAGTGGAACTAAACTTTTGATGATCATCAGCCTGTGTCACAGTACAAAGATGATCTGATCTTTCTTGCCTCCTTTCCTCTGTTTTTATGTAGCAGATAAAGCGTGTAAATTTAGCAGTAAAGAACATTTTTATGTATTTCACAATGAAAAAACCTCAACCTGTAACCCTTAAATTATTTTGTACCACTTAACAGTTGAAATGAATTACGCTTACTCACATACTGTAAGGACAATTTTAATCAGAGGTATACACAAATTCAGTTCTTAAGTGCAAGCATTTACCTGGGAAAATAATAAAAAAGTATAATTTTTCCTTCTCAACAAAAAAAACCCAAGAAAACTACAGTGCAATGGTCCTTCATTAAGAAAACTGAACTGTGATTTTAACAATGTACTATTTTTTTTTTCCTTGGTGTGTGAAGCATTTCATTATACCGACGAGCATCAAATATATTTAACTGATACAAACTGCATGGACATAATATCAGAAAAAGTATAACCTAAACAAAACTTCAATATCAGAACCTTGATGAAAATTACATATTTGTTTAAATTTGTTTTGCAAATAAAAATAATGTGTTACATTGTTGCTATTGACGACTGTAACATTTGTGATTTACAATTGAAGGGATTGTTATAGACCATTAAAATGAGAAAGGTGAGTTCATTTTTGGGTTGCAAAACAGACTGATTATAACATTTTCAGGACTAATTTCTGATATTGACAGTTATCCTGTGGAAACACAAAGAAAACAAAACTGTGTTAAATAAACAGCTTATCCCTAACCTTGTTTAAATGGATTTGGATGGGTAACATGACATGAATAAAATACAATAGTATTACATTTTGTAAATGAAGGAAAGTACTACATTACATTACTTATGTCTTTATCTATAGAATATCGTCAGGTAAGCAGATCACGTGATAGCTAGAAGGGGCCAGGATTGGTTAGGACAGGAGATAAAGGTCTACTCACCTGCTTTCTGCTCAGACATTGTGTTTGCTCCATGTCCCGAGCTCCTGCTACTTGCAGTCTACAAGATCTTCTCTCCTTCATCTCTTCTCCAGTCCCCAGTACCATTAGTACTTCCCTCTTCCCTTCTCTCTCCTCTTTGTTGGCCGGTTATTGTAACGCTGATTCCTGGTGGAATCCGCTTCCAGTGCTAGGGTTTTACTAGCACTGGAATCCGCTTCCAGTGTTAGTAACACCTCAGCTGGCCTCAGCACCAGCCCCATTCAGAACTCTGTTAGACTATTGAAGTTATCGTTGATTCATTTAATCATGCACAGTTTAATGTAAGTAGCACTGGCATTTTGATAAACTTTTACCTTTTTGGTAACTCTTTAGTTGGCAGCCAAGTTTATCTAACTGCTTCCTCCAAGACACCATTCAAACTTATATCACACTTGTGCAGTGCAAGTCTGTAGCACCCATCTGTGGCACTCAACACAGATGGTGAAAGGTGACAATTTGGAAAATTTCAATTGAGTAGAAACTGTCACATTCATCTTCCGATCCAAACTGAGAAAAAGAATGTTTGCTGGTAATCTCATATCACAGTGGAAAGAAAGAAAGCCTGGGGCGACACCAGTGGGAGGGCATTCATGAGAATACAGCATTCACACACTTGACTGCTGTGTGAATCTAGAGTGCATGCTCTCAATTCATCCTCCCATTCAAAGGAAGCTTCACACTGAGCATTCTATAGCTCAAATGCCTTTAGTAGCTGCATGGTAATTAAACTAGTTATGTGCAATAAGTTGAAGGTATCTGCATCTCACAAATTCCAGCAGTCAGAAGAGCCTATACTTATACTGTCATGAACAGTATGTTATTCATGTTATGTTAATACCCTGACACCTGGAGGAAAGTTGTCTAATGCTGTGAGGCTTCTTTATAACAGTAATATTAGGTTTTGTATTGCCTTTAAAAATTGTTTCCAGATATTTATCCCTTCCGTCTCAGGCCCTCTCTGTTCCCATCCCATGAGCTCAGGTTGAGGGAGTGTTCTAATATTTTAAGCCTGTTACCTATTAAATGATTGATTAATGCATTTAAGTCTGTCTCATTTTTAATCACCGCTCCAATGATGTATTGAATGGGTCCGGACCTTGATGAAGATGCCTGTTAAATAAGGTGGGAGTTGGGTGGAAGAATAGGTACACTAGTAGCACTTTCTACAGATACTCCTCCTCTCAAAAGTATGACTAAAGTGACAAAAAAAGATATTTTTTAAGCTTCAGTAATTAATATTTTTATATTACCAGTGGATCAAATGGTTATGTGTAATATAAAAGGAGTTGCTGATAGTGATGAATAGGAATGGCTTCCAAAAGCCTGTTCCATTTTGGATCTTGTTCCAAGTCAGTGAAATACTAATATTAGTAAGAGGTGCCCTCTGGAGTTTTCTTTCAAATCTTTCCATGTATAACTTAGTGAAGTAGTTATTGATGTAGTAGATGGCAGGAAGTACAAAAAACAAATATGGACTGAGTCACAAAAACGAGATGAAATCACACACTGTCATATTCACTGGAACTAGTGAACTATAATAGAATTTCTTTTCTTTTTACTACAAAATTTGCAAACATTTTTAGTGAAAGGCCAAAACTGTGCCAGTGCGGCAATGAATTCACTCAGCATTGAAGTTAGAATCATCTATTCACATTGCTGTGTCTTCAGAGTTTGAAGGTTGAATTCAATTGAATGTGACCACTGCAGAGCCTTTTAGGGCTATGACTCACAAAGAATGAATAGAAGCAGAGGCTGACATTAAGAAACTCTACCTGACCTGTTCTCATCATGCATAAACACAGAAGAGGTATATCTATGCTTGTGAGCATGCACAGTCCTTGGTGGATAAAGGGAGAGGAGAAGCTAATGGTGCATTTCAGGTGTGGTTTCCACAATCCATTTGTCATGAGAGACGTTTAATTAGTTCTAAGAACATTCGTCCAACATGACCATGTGTATGTTTACTGACATGCATGTGCAATGAACAAAATGAGTGTGTTATGTGTTATATATATGTATCTGTGAAGGCATCCAGGTCATGGTTATCTCAAAAAGGTTTTATCCAAAGCAACTGGACTTGTTTGGTTTCTTGACAACATTTCACCCTTCATTCCAGAGGGCTTCCATTCCAGACTTGAGAAAGACCTCTGGAATGGAAGGCTGAAATGTCGTCAAGAAGTCAAAACAGTCCCTTTGCTTTGGATAAAACCTTTTTGAGTTATGTATATGAGTAAAAAGAGGGTGGCTTTTAAAACGTTCAGCAGGCCATCTGTTAATTCCAGTGTTTGATCCCCAGTTCCTCACATTCTTGTCAAGGTGTCTTTGGGCATGACACTGTTGCCCCATAGGAACCACTGCCTTTGACGCATCAGTGTTTATTACTATGTTGTTTTGGAAAAAAGCACCAAATAATAAATTAAAGTAATGCGGAATTTGAACATTTCACATGTGGAGCCTAATTTCTGAAACAATTATTATTATTATTAAATATAATTCCGTTTTTAAAAATAGAAACTTTAAAAGGTAAAATAAAATATAAAAAGGTAAAAAATATGATGATGGATAGATATATGTTTATGATAGATATAAATATAGATACATGATGGTAGTAGTATATATTAGTAGTTGCAGTATTATTCCTATTATGTTCGATTGATATATATATATATATATGCTACTTCATATTGCAGAGGGATAATCAGTCAATAGAGGGTGCATTTACCTAGGTTGTTAGTGAAGGATGGTGCTAATAATGTAAATGTAATGTCATTCATGATGTTTCAGTTACAGCTTGCATATGAGCAAAAGCAGCAAGTCAACAATATGTTACCTCTGGTATTTTATTTGAAGAAAGTTTTTGGCTTCGGTCAGCATGATTTCCCACATGTACACCTGTTAAAAATAAGATTGAGTTATCACTGAGTAAACATAATGGTATAATTTAAAAGTGGCCCTGCCACAGTTTACTGAGACAGAATCCAGAGCCATCAAATGATAGGGGAAGACTTGCCACAACATGGTCAACAAGGACAGAGTGTGTTTATTTATCTTGTATTATTAATAATACAAGATAAATAAATAGATATACACAACTCATAAGATGCTAGCACAATTTGGTGAAATGCTTAAATCCAGGCATTTCAAATGAATAAAAATGCACTCAATGCAATTTACCTTGGTCTAAAGGAGTGAAAGCCCAAACCAGTGGGTGGAATAGTGTTTATTTTACTTTATATCTTATATGTCAAGTTACAAAATGTCAAGGTGTGTTTAAAAAAAGAGGCTTTATCACCATACCAATGTACAGAAAAGTGTAAAAACGTTTTTAGCAATACTGTTTGCTGATCATTTGTGCTTATGTTGAAATTCAAATGCCTCTATCTCTCCTTCTGATAGTAAATGAATGTTAAGAATTTTTTTCACATCTCATCAGGATCTTATTTTCTCTATATTGTCCTTGTCTATCAATGGTTATTGGCATGGATATTTCCACCACAAACAACCTTCCCAGGAGCACTTGCATCTTAAATGTTAGATTGAAGAAAACATGTACACCAACTTTAAGCTCTGTTTATTTGGCAGATAAAGGAACAACAGATAGAAGGGAGGGTGGTGTTTAATGAGAATTCAGTGCAGGGTTCCTTAACAAGAGAACGGGATGAGAGAATAAGAGAAAAAGGGAGGAAGGAGCATGCTATTGAAGCTTTAATAATTTGGGATACATGTCAATTGAAATGCTGATGATGAGAATTATAGGTCAAGCAGAGACAGCATGAAAGGGATAGGAGGCCATCGGGGAAGGGAGAGCTTTTCACTTTGCTTCATTCCCCTGTTTTCAAAGTCTGTGGAGATTCTCGATCATCCAGGTCATGGTTATCACAAAAAAAGTTATTTAGTGACCACGGGAATACTTTTAATTAATTAAGGATGTTTCTCTTTCCATTCCAAAGGAATTTCTCAATCCTGCTTGACTGGTAAGAGTAACAGATACCATCAAGTTGTTAGTACTTTCAATTTAATTTAGTTAAATTTATATGGCGCCAATTCACATTAAAGTCATATTGAGACTCTTTACATTGTAAGGTTTAAGACCTTACAGAAAATAGGCAAATGCAAAATAATATAAAAAAAAACCCAACAGTCCCACTTGAAAAAGCCCTATGGCACCAATGGAGAGGAAAACTCCCTTTAACAAAAGAAACCTCTAGCAGTACCAGGTTCATGGTGTGCAGCCATCTGCCTCGACCGACTGGGGTGAGTGGACAGAGAAGAGAGAAAAGAACAGGCAAATCAAAGACAAAAACAAGAAGCAGCGGACAAAACACTAGGCAGGTTGATAGGACTGGATATTATACAGCTCTGAGCTGGGGATTCCTGCAGAGAGGTATAGATAGAGGGGGAGAAAGAGGAAGAAGATTCACACTTAGAAAACTTTATAAATGCCAGTGGGAAATTATTTTGGCATATTACAGCAGCTCTCCATTCAAACAGATATAAAGAAAGGACAATATATATATATATATATATATATATACTGAGTTGTACATAAAGTCTGACATGTACAGGGTGAAAAGGAATGGAGACAGGACTGTCCCCATGTGGAGCTCCTGTGCTGCGGACCACAGTGTTAGACACAGTTCTGCAGGCGGATGTACTGGGGGCGGCCTGTGAGGTAGTCCATGATCCAGGAAATCGTGGGAGGATCCACCAGCATGTTTTTTTTTATTTCTCTCCCAGCAGTGCAGGCTGGATGGTGTTACATTCACTGGAGAAATCAAAATACATAATCGTCACTGATCTCCAAGGTTTGTCCAGGTGGGAATAGGTGCAATGTAGCAGATGATTTCACAGATGAGTTCCCCACTTGTATCCAGTGATGGTCCTCATGCCTCTTCACGCCTTCCTGGTGTTCTGCTGCTGTAGGCTCTGCTCCAGTTTCCTCCTGTAGGCCTTTTTCCCCTACCTGACACTGACAGACAGAACCCTCTGAACCCTCTTCACTACCTTACTGTCACGGGACCTGAACGCCCTCTTCCTCACATTCGGGATAGATTTGATATCCTTGGTGACCCAGGGCTTGTTGTTGGGGAAGCAGTGAATGTTTTTTGTGGGTACAAGGGGCCTGGTCATTTAGTGCTTTATATGTGAGAAGAAGGATTTTAAAAGCTAATCTAGATTTATATGAGAGAAGCTAATGAAGGAGAAATATGATCTCTCTTCCTAATTCTGGTCAAAACTCTGGCTGCAGCATTCGCAGGCATGTAGCCCTTTAGAGTTGCACAGACAATAATCTGCTTCTTAACACTAGCCAGACATAGGAGCTCATCGTGGACTTCCCATCCACATTAACGGGATGGCTGTGGAGCCTGTTACATTCTTCAAGTTCCTGGGGACCCACATCTCAGAGGACATGTCCTGGACCACTAACACCTCCAGCCTGGTCAAGAAGGCTCACCAGCGCCTTTTCTACTTAAGATCACTAAAGAAGAACCAGCTGTTCTTAACCATCCTGGTGAACTTCTACCACTCTACAATAGAGAGCATCCTAACCAGTCAAAAAAAATCAATAATTGTTAAAATCATTGAGCTGTATTGTCAAGAAGCAGAACTCGGTCCCCTTGCGGACCGTATACCCTTATGCTGTCCATCCATTGAAACCATAATAAAGCCTTTACACTGGCAGTGACTGACCCGCCCAGTGTGGTGCATGTGCCGTCCCCTCTTTACCCACCGGCTAGTTTCCCCCGTGTATTGTGTGCTCCCCACCACAGCACTGCCTGTTTCTATTCAGTGTGGCATGGCACCCTGCCCATGTCACCCTCCAATGGTGTGCCCACGTGGCACAATTCATCGCGAGGCCAACACCCAGGCGCAGCTCAGATCAGGTTTACCACCCAATTGCTGCAGTAATTGCTAGATCTAGTTCTGTATATTTTAACAACAGTCTAAATGAGTCCACAAATTAAAAAGATATTGTTGCCCTTTGCGACATGAAAAAGAGGTTGTTTGACAGGGATGTTGAATATTATAGCAATTATAACAGTGAGTTTGTGTCTGTCTGTCAAATGACCACCTAATCTATTGAGGACCACACATGGTTTGCGTCATTATGTTTACTTTACTTTACTTTACTTGGCAGACGCTTTTATCCAAAGCGACTTACAAGGAGAAGACACCAGCAAATACC
>JAUMHJ010000002.1:281073-291588 GCA_032361105.1 Microctenopoma lineatum | reverse complement strand
TTTGTCTTGACGAGTTAGGCCTTATCAGGGTGCTTTGTTGTAGTATCTCAGTTTTTGTGAGAACTAAATGGTAATTGGTAATTGCTGTCTTCTCCTTGTAAGTCGCTTTGGATCGCTTTTCATTCGTCTGTACTTACTAGACCCCCATCCCACACACACACACACACACACACACACACACACACACACTGATAAAGAAAGCTGTCTTAGAAGTTTGATGTAAAATACATTTTTATGAATAAGTACAGCTGTGTGCCATTCGTATGATTTCCTGCTCTTCAGCCGAGCTGCCTGCTCCGCCACCACCCTTCGACATCTTCGTCACCATTTATTCAGATGTGAACCATTCTTTACCGCCCCTTCTCCAACGCTCACCTTTTCACTGATATGTCCTGTTCTCCTCCCCTTCCTCTGTCTCCTCATATGCCTCCTCCTTCTCCGGCTTACAGGCATTCAGCCAGTGTTTTACTCGTGTCTTACAGATGACTAAACTCACAGCAGTACTGACACCACACATTGCTGAATAAAAAGGGAAGTTTAGGGCAGTGGGGGAGTGGAGCATTCATCCAAGTGTTTTCACCCCCATCGCAATGTGTGCATTTGCAGAGAGATTAGTTTTTTTCTGTGCAAAGAAATGCACTATGCGCTAGAACAAAGATCACTCATCTTTAAATGAATAACCATCAGTGAATGCAACGAGGCTCACAGCAGTAGTTGAAGTTGTTAAAGAAAGAAAAACAGAGAGCGTAAAAACCATAAGCTGGCAGCAGGCAAAGCAGAGGGGGCATATCTTGGTGGAAATTGTAAGGCAATTGGCAATTGGTGTTCTAGAACTGCTTTTCTTGTAGTTCTAAAACTCATAAATCAATCTCAAATCAAACACATCTTTACCGCTGTTATTATAGATCAGTGTTTGGAGTAAGACCAACTGATTGGAATTAGTATAAATGCCACTGTAATAAAAATGCCATTTTACTGCTTTTTCAGCATGAGGTCATATTTGTTGTTGTAATAAAAAGTCTTGTTTATTGGCAACTTCTGTGTTCTCTTCTTCTTTAGAGCACTGTGGTTTAATTTAACTGTCTTCATCCTTGCACGCAACAACAACAAAAAAACAATATTCAACTAGAAAGTAGTTGTTTTTTTAATGAAAAGAAATCTGGGATTGTGGTCTGTGGATCTCCCAAACTCACTCACTGGCGATGTTGCCCCACTAGCAAACTAGTTGTAAACCATAAGCTTGTAACCAAGGTCAAACCCTTTCTTTCATTTTACAACTTAGATAAAGTGATCCATGATTTATTTCGTCCTGGCTTGATTACTGTTATTGGTACTCTTATCCAGAATGTTGTACTCGTTCATCTGAATGAATGCCTTAGTAGATTTTAAGCAGTGTTAATGGTCGTTGTCTTGTTGAAAGATCCAGCCCCGGCGCAGCTTCAGCTTTGTCACTGAATCCTGGACATTGGTCTCCAGAATCTGCTGATATTACGTATAATCCATGCGTCCCTCAACTTTGACAAGATTCCTGCTCTGTTTGTGCTGTGGGCGGAGAAAAGGCTTCCTCTGCATCACTCTCACATACAGCGTCTCCTTTTGTAAAGTGCGCCGAATAGTTGAACGATGCACAGTGATTCCGTCTGCAGCAGGATGATGTTGTAGGTCTTTGGTGCTGGTCTGTGGGTTGACTCTGACTGTTCTCAGCAGTCGTTGCTTCTGTTTATCTGAGATTTTTTTGTCACTTCGAGCCTCAACTTGAACTGTGCCTGTGGTCTTCAATTTCCTCAATATGTTCCTAACTGTGGAAACAGACCGCTGAAATCTCTGAGACAGCTTTCTGTATCCTTCCCCTAAACCATGATGGTGAACAATCTTTTTTTTCAAGTCATTTGACAGTTGTTTTGAGACACCATGTTGCTACTCTTCAGAGAATATTCAAAGAGGAGGAAAACTTACCCCCTTAAAAACCTTTTCCTCGTAGTTGTATTCACCTGTGTATAGAGGTCAGGGGTCACTGAGCTTATCAAGCCAATTTGAGTTTCAATAATTAGTTCTAAAGTTTTTGGAATCAATAAAATGACAACGGTGCCCAAACTTATGCACCTGCCTAATTTTTGTTTATAAGATTATTGCACACTTTCTGTAAATCCTATAAACTTAGTTTCACTTCTCAAATAGCATATATCATATTTGTGTATATATATATAATTTGTTAAAATGTCACAAATTAATGAACTGATACAGTTCTGTTCAGATCTTTAATTTAGAGTTTGATTTATTATGGTAAGGGACTAATCACTCTGTTAGGACATAGTGGTTCTGATATAAAGATAGTCCCATAGAAAATTAAACATTTTCTTTACTTTACAATTTGGCGTTGAAGTTTTCTAAACAGTCTACAGGAGACAAAGAACACTAAAAACAGTTAGTAATCAGGTCAGTGTTCTGTTGGGAAATGGATTACACGAGCCAAGTGGATTTTTTTTACTATAAAACGGATTATGACCATAAATCACCAAAGCTAAAACTGAATTTATGCTTTTGATTACATGAAATCAGCTTTTATGTTGCTCTTTGTTTGCTGCTGGCTCTGTGAGTTTTGCACGTAGAGTAATGGTACTTTAATGCTTTAATTTGAATAGCTGCTTCGGCAGATATGATTATAAATCATTGGCGCTATTGTGTGTTTTGCGTGATGTGTAGCTCGAAAATTATGTTTTCATCGTTTAAATGTGTTTCTTGTCCTTTAAGCACATGTGCAGTACTGGCCGGTACTGGGTCCGTCGGGTTCAACAGGTTAAGGACCTGAATTTATCACATTCTACTGCTCATTACCATTAGAACTGTCTCCCAGATAAAATGTTAAGTAGCAGAGGACAGAGAGAGTGAAACGAGGCTGACATGGCTGAGAAGTACTAAGCTCAGCAGAGAGTCAGAAAAAAGAGTAAAGAAGAAGGGGGGATGGCAAGCAACAAGAGAAGAGGCAGAGTTGAAATGACAAGCCCTGAGGATGTGCTTCAGCTCTCTCCAACATGGAGAATAGCAGGGATTAAATTTATGTTGTAGTTGAGGCTTAGGGTGTAAGTTAGGAGCTGAGAGGAAGTAGCCAGCTCCCTAAACCACATAGGGTAATTGGTCATAATAGTTACAATTATTATTTTTCCAACAAAGCTCTTTGAAGTTAGTTGTGGTGTTATGAGATGTACTAAGCTCCATTTGAGGTTTCTTCTGTACGTTTTGAGTAGATATCAGAGTGTTAACATAATGCTACCTCACAGCACTAGTTCAGAGCAACCATAGAGTAACTTGCTAAAGGTTTTACCCTCACGTTTAGCTTAAAACAGTCATATTAGGCACCCTGGCAAGGTTCCAAAGAAACACAAGGATCAAACTCTTCTGTTTACTTACGTTTAAAGAAATACATCTATCCATTTTCATCTACATAGTATAGATTAGCACTCATTCATTATAATAGTGAGAGTGAGAAATAACAGAAATCTAGATAAATTAACCAGCATATCGCAGTAACCAGCTTATGTGATGGTATTGTGTATCAGCCATTCACTGCCACTCCTCTTCTCACATCTTCACACATACCATTTATGTATTTTGTTCCATAGTCTACATGAACCTATGATTCAACCTTATTTACCACATGGACATCTATATGCAGCAGTGTCATATGGTGGATACAGCTTTTCATGTCCTTGAATATATTTATCAAATGTATTGCAGTTTCTGTGTATATTTCCATTCTCCAGCTTCACACTAACCTAATCACCTAGAGTAAACAAGAATTCATGCTTAGCAAGACAGTGATTCTTCTGATGCCCGAAAGGGGACGCAGTACCTGTCCCGTTGTCACTAAAAAAGTTTGACTTTGTAATCTGAGCAGGTATGGTGGTTTTTGAACATACCAAAACCTGCCACTTAGTGCTACAGCACCACATCATGATACATTCCATGGTTTTTGCATTGTTTTTAAAAAAAGCTTTAAAATAAAAGAATAAAGAACTAAACTGTTTTGTATCACAGCTGAGCTCCTAATAAAAATATAGTAGGTTTGTTGGAAGCCAAACACAAGAATACAGATGCTGTACTCATTATAGTACCAGTATGTAACTGCCTCAGTTTCAACTTCCAACAGTTATATATCACACATTTCATATTATCATTTGTAGGCCAAGTTAAGCAGGTGAAGTTAAGCCCTCGTCTCTCTTCTGTCTGGTTTGGTTTATTCTTCATGGATTTAAAATATTAAATGTTACAAAATATTTAATGTTTGTGGTTCACTTATGAAAACGATGCTGTTAAAAGTTTCAGGACTAAAATATTATAGATAGAGGTGTTGTTTTAAATACACCCACCCACACACACACACACACACCCTGGTGGCTGGCCTGTGGAAGTGGCCTGTTTCAATAGGAGCCGATTAGATCCTATGGGCCACACAGCTTCCCTGTGATATAGTGGATGGGCCTGTCAGTTTGACAGACAACTTATGGTAGTGTGCTGGATGGCTGCATAGAGAAAGAAAGAGTGAGGAGAGGAAGAGGGACAGGAAAAGGGTGATAGATGCCACCCTTCACTGTGCCATAAGGAATGACTGATCCCTACATATTCATCACCTGACGAGAGGACAGAGAAACCGTGAACACAGGCAGGCATCGTCATTTCTGCCTGGTCCATTCCCACCTGGTCGGGGTGAGGCTGAGGGATAAATCTAGTGCACCCTATTTTGCTGATTGCCCTTCTGACAAGATAAAGAGCTTTAAAGCCTGGGGAAACATCCTCAGCTGTCCCTGGGCCAATCACGGAGCAGACAGCAAGCGTAAATCATACACACATGCTAGCTGGCAGTGCAGTTTTGATGGATTCATGTTCACACACAAATATGCCTGCAGACACACACACACACACACACACACACACAAACACCCATGACGAAATACCCTGCAAAAGAACAGATAACATCCACCTGATGTGATCATGTAAAAATAACTACGTTGTATGAAAGCCCATAGTTCTCTGAAGCATGATCTCTTCACAATCCTATCTCTGTATGTGGGGCATTATACAGTAAATACCCGTTTACTGACATAATGTTTGAGTGATGCGAGTCATAAAATATTACTTTGCGTATAATTACAATTTTTCAAGACCAACATGAACCTAGGAGCTTGACTGCTGAATCTATACTGAACTCGTGTATCATATTTTATGTCCAAACCCAACCCAAGCTTGATGCAGTTGAGATTGTGTAGTGCTTTCCTTGTATGGGCCTCGCTCTTGACTCAGAACAATAAATGAAGCAGACATTTAAGTGCTCCAGCCATCCATTTGTATGATTGGAAAATTCATGTGCTAAGCTACTTAGCATGTGACATGGTCCTAAATTTACCAGCCCACACCCATACCAAAGGGTTCGATTAGGATTGGTTCACGTATCTTCCTGTACAGGGTCTACCACACCTCTGTCCCAATGACGGATTGGTTCCAGCACCAAGGCCTAAACAAGAAATGTGGAAAGTGGTTGAGATCATGAATGGATGAATGGATGTTTCCGTGTGTTTGAGTATGTAATGTTTTTTTCCTAAATGTTCTAAACATATGAACGTTTTTTTAATAGGGCTCATCCTTCAAACCATCCAGAGAAGGCCAAAGCCAGAGGTTAGAACTGTCAGTCATTGTGATTCAGTTCAGCTGCCTTCCCTGCATTAAGACATCTCTATGCCTGACAAGCTCCTGATTCTAGCATCTAACATCAGCTGAAACTGTCAGTTTTTATGCGTATTCACAGTATCCACTGCTTTGGTTGAGTATTTCCTCATTATGTTGTCATCCTCTGTCTCAGACCAAGCCTCACCTTTCTTCATGTCTTTTTTCTCCCTGGTGCCTGGCTTACTGAAAACAAACCTTTGATAAAAAATCTGACCACATTTTCCCTTTTGTTTTTGCATCAAGCCCTTTACTTTACTTTACTTGGCAGACGCCTTTAGTTTTGTTTTGGGGTCCTGCTGCTTTGGGTTTTTACCTGCCTTTGCTCAACAGCATTGTCTTTGCCAAGAAGCTTTCAATAATTGTTGCCCATGTACTTACCTTGATTTGTCAGCTCAAAGTTATACTAGCAAGTTTTTCACCTGGGCATTTACAGTTCGGTAAAGACTTTTAAAAACTGCCAGAACATTGTCTTGTCATTGCATCCAGTATTTCAACCCTGACAGTATTCATTACATGAAAATGAAAGTTAATAAAAATGTCTCTTGAAAGGGAACGAAAACTAAAGTTTTCTTTACATAAAGAATGGGTAGAGTTTTGCAGTTATAGCAAAGTAGATTTCTAAATCATATTGTAAAACTGATTTAATTGAATAGGCAAAATGTTTCATGTTTTATCATTATTATAACTTATAACAGAAATACATGCAATAAAAAGCTAGTTTAGCAGCGCAAGAATATATCATACTGTCACAGTATGCAGCTACAAAAGCCCATACACCGCAAGCTGTGATTGTCCAAGCTGGCCCCAGTCCACAACAATGTTAAAACCACACTTTAATTTCCTGATTTTTTACATCAATAATTACAATGATATGTATTTTGGAGTAGAGGATACTTGTCGCAGAAACCAAGACTAGAAACAGAACAGTAGGACTGAGATTTTTTAAATTTTTGCCATGTACTCACTGGTGATAAATATGAGCATTTGACAGGTGACAGGTGAAGGAACTCGGTGGATCGAGAGATGAGTAGTTAATCGGTTGGACAGCATAGTCCAGAATCACTTCTTGGAAGTGAGTAGGCAATGCTGAAGCCAGACTGAGGAGTATTTTCAGAAAGGGGATCAGATTAATCAAGTAAGTGGTAATATTGGGGCTAGGCATGTTGTTCAGTGTATGGTTACAGGTATTGAGTAAATGCACCTGGAACACAGTAGAAAATTAAAATGTTAAAGTCTGCCTGGAAAGAAATTTCAAAACTATCTTTCTGTGAAAGACCTTGAGATGTGCACTACTTTTATTAACACATCAGAACCCGTCAAAAACTGGTCAAAGGTAAGACATATTTTACATATATTACTATATTTTAGACAGAGTTTACATTGTAGCACAACGAGACAGACATTGTTGTAATTAGAGTCTCTGTTTTTATTTAATACCTTTTTGTGTGGTCTGCTATAAGTTGTAAAAAATAGAATAACATTTAAGCTGCTGCAGCTTTTACGCACATTTTCTTACATGCCCATATGATTACTTGGTGTGTTGTTTTGCTGAGTTTCTTCATGTTTTGGAGTGTAACATGTAGTGATAATGGGTGCTTATAACCCACATGGTCTGTAATGCAGGCGGTTACCCTCGCCTACTGGACAGTTACTGCCCAGTCTCCAATCTTCCATTTCTCTCTAAGAGCTAAAAAAATCTTGAAAGAGCCGTTCTAGCTCAACTTTCTTCATTTCACCATGAGCATGATCTACTTTACCCTCCTCAGTCTGGTTTCAGAAAAGCACATTCAACAAACCCTCCTGCCAATGGTGAATGACCTTCGTGTTGCAAGATCTTCCTGCAAATCATCTGTCGTCATCCTTCTGGTCCTATCTGCCGCTTTTGACACATTCAATAGTCAGATTATTCTCTCTACACTGTCAGACTTAGCAAATACAGGAAACACACTGAATTGGTTCTCCTCCTATCTTCAAGATGGGTCTTTTCAGGTATCGTGGGCAGGTGAGACATCCACCCTCTGAGGTAACCACAGAGGTTCCACAGGTCTCTGTCCTTGGCCCTCCTCTCACATTTACAGTCTGCCAAAAGCCTTGGAATTTAGATAGATGACAAGCTGAGCCTGAATGAGCATGTTGCAGCGACCTCCAGGTCCTGTAGATTTGCTCTTCACATCAGAAAGATTAGGCCTTTTCTCTCCCAACAGGCTACACAGCTCCTTGTCCAAGCAATGGTCAACTCTAAACTTGACTATTGCAACTCTCTCCTGGCTGAAGCTTCTGCAGTTATTATTAAACCCCTTCAGATTGTCCAAAACGCAGCTGCCCGCCTCATTTTCAACCAGCTAAAATTCACTCAAGTCACACCTCTCTTCATTGGCTCCCAGTAGCTGCTCGCATCAAGTTTCAATCCTTGATGCTTGCCTACAGGACTCTCAATGGATCTGCTTCATCTTACTTTAACATACTGATAAGTTACACTCCTGCAAGGTCTCTCAAATCCCGTCTTTACGAGGTCTCAGATCACAATCAAGTCTTTTCATCTTTGTGGTCCCTGGCTGGTGGAAGAACTTGTCATCATCATTGTCTAACTCTAAACAATTCCTAAGCATGTTCTTTGTCTTGGACCATATCAGGTTTCTTTGTTGTAATATCTCAGATTTTACGAGAACCGAATGGTAATTGCTGGTGTCTTCTCCTTTGGATAAAAGCGTCTGCCAAGTAAAGTAAAGTAAAGTAGTGCAGGTACATTGAACAGCCCTCTTTCAAGGGGGCATTTATAATGAAGTGCTCCACTTTAGCTCAGCTGTATTCTTTAATAGTTTGGTAGTTCTCTAGAGATGTTCCACAGCATCTCTTTTGGTGTAAGATCTAGACTGACTGGGCAGATGCAGATTTCCTGATGCAGGTATCACCAAAGCCAATCTGCAGTTTATTTTTGTAGACATTTAGTGTCATTGTCGTGTAGCTTAACTCAACTTCAGCTTGCAAACAGAAAGAACTTCATAATTATTCATTATTTATTTATGATGGATAGCTGTCCCAGTCCAGAGGCAGCAAAGCAATCACAAATCTTATTGGATTTCATGATCAATTTATTCAGAAAAGTAGCAATAGTTCACTTATTTTTTCTCGTCATGGCACATAATATGATTTCTTTATACTTTAGTGACAGAAAAGGAATATTAGACTATTCTAGTTCACTGTCACTAGTCACTAACTGTGGGTTCAGCTGATTCACCTCACAGCTCCTCCTCTTCCATTCATCATGGATTAGGAACGAAAGCTCCATGACATAAGCTAGAGACAGTAGGCTGGGCATAGTGTGTATGTGTAGAGGTACTGTGTGTAAGATCTTTTGCGCTATACAATGGAGACTTGGCACTAAAGCTATTCAGTGTGAGGGATAAAAAGTGAGCGGGGAAAGAGAGCAAAATTGAAAGAAGACGAACATGGACAGAAATACAGTAGGAGAATGTGAGATAAAACCTGAAAGTAGAAAGAGCTTTAACATTTTAAAAATTCCTATTCTTCTGTGATTGAGAAAACTTCTATTCTTTTCCATTTGTATGCTCCGTGGGCTAAAAACATGTCCTTGTAACCTAAACCTTTCCAGTACTAAAGATACAGACTTTTAAAATTTGTAATGTTTATTTCTCGCTGACATTTTATGTTAGCATTTTCAATTATATAACTGTTACCAAAAATAGTTGTTGATTAAGTGGCAAAGAGTGAGAGAGACATGACCTCAACCTCATCCTGGGGTACTGGAAAGGACCATGCGCAACGTAACAACAGCCACGGTTGTTTTTTTTAAAAGGGTTTTTATTTACCCCCCCCAAAATTTATACAAAAACATACAGAAAATAATGGGCCCTTAACCCTTTGAAACCAGTTCTTTAGTCATCCACAGGTCACTTCAGTGTTTTCAAATTACCGCTCTTTAACGGCTGCAGGATCGAAATAAATCTGTTTCTAAAAGCGGAGATTCAGCTCATTTTGGCGATATTCAGGTTATGTAACACAAAGCATGCGTTCACAGCAGTGCTATGAAAACAAAAGTAAGTTGCTCATGTTCACACACTTCATATTTAACCTTCAAAATGTAAATTTTGTCTACCTTATTAAGTAATATTTAATTTAATGTGTAAAATTTAATTTCAGTTTTATGTTGCCGTCTGTTATTACACCCAGTTATGACACTTACAGCATACAGTACACCCAGCACTATCAGATGTTGAAAGAAGTAGTACTCCTGAAAAGGTGACACAAGCACATACTCCCAGCAGATTTTATTATACTTTTAGTTATAAAACAACAAAATTGTTCAAGGAAGTCTATTGACATTCTAGGTCTCAAAGTGTTAAAGGAGGTCAAAAAAATAGACTCAAGTCATAAGTAAAATGAAGAAAACCATAGCACAAACAAACCAACTTCATAAGCTGTCCTAACAAACTAAATACACTGGTGAATGAACTGGTGAATGAACAAGCCATTGAAAACAAAAAGAGGATGATGGAAACTAAGAGTACTATACAAACAATACAAACATAATTCCAATTGATGAGACAAACTTTGTGGGAGAGCTGACCTGAGCTGCAGGGTGCGTTCAGCAGATGGAACTTATCTTCTGATTAGAAGGGCAAACTTAACCATAAGGGAGATATCTCACACAAGGAGTGCAGGAACAGGGTTGGGATTGTTGTGGAAAAAACTAAACATAACTAGACTTAGCAATTTCAGAAGAAATCGCGTGGGGGAGCATGATTGCCGCAAGACGCCTGTCGGCGTCTTTGC
>JAUMHJ010000002.1:269164-280973 GCA_032361105.1 Microctenopoma lineatum | reverse complement strand
TGGAGCCAACTATCTTTGACATGGCAATAAGACAAAACATGGCACAAGTACATTGGTCAAGATGAACATAGGAAAGGGCAAAGCACATGGATAACTAAGATATAAAGGGAAGCAAACATCCTTCACAGAACATCAAGGTTTTTATCATACTTATAGTGTCTAAATAAGAATTTTCCATCACAGGATCTTAGGCAGAAAAAAATAAGGGAGAAAGAGAACGAGGAGTTGATTGAGAGGTGGCGAAAAGAAGTGGAAAAACAAGTGAAGAAGTGGCCGCACAGAAAGAATAAATAACTTACATTACTTCTGTTTTATTTATTTTGGAAATTGAAAGATGTTTTATTTTGAAAAATTGACGGATTCTCTGTTACATCCGTCTATGTCACTCTTGACGCAGGCCAAGGCGCTCTTCTCGGTCACGTGATAGGTTACCGCTAAAATGAAACCCAGGAGCTAGCAAAATGAGTAAAAACAAACGTCTTTGGAAAGTTTCTTTGCCAAGGGGAAAATGCCCAGCCAGGAGACAGAAGAGGAGCCTTCGACTTCCAAGAAAAAGAAAGCTACATTTAATAGACAGTATCAGGAGTCCTACTTAAAATATGGATTTATGAATTGATTCTGCCCGCCACCAAAGACACGCCGTGAACTTCTAGGAGAGACTGCGTTTAAAAAGATTGCACAGGTGCCTCTTTCTGCCAGCACCATCACTCTGGTTGCAGAAAAACAAGCTCCAGGCTCCCACTGGTTCAACATTGTAGTGAGTCGGATCTTTCATGCACTTTGTATTTGCGGTGTATCTTATTTTGAAGGCATGTTTAAACCTTACTATAGTGACCAGAAAGCGTTGCGGGCAGAGAGAACGTTGTTCATGTAATATTTCGTGTTTATTATTATGTTTAGAAAATACCACAGTTTTCCTGCAGGTCATATCACCTTAAAGGCCGGTCCGTGAAAATATTGTCTGACATTAAACCGGTACGTGGGGCAAGAAAGGTTGGGGACCGCTGAGGTAGAGGACAGTGTATGAAAGGCAAGATCACCATCAAAGAAACAAGCAATCCCAAGCCTAGACATCTTTCCCCGATCACTCACAGCTGTTTCTATTTCACCTGATCACTCCCGGCTTCCTATCACGCTCACCTGTTACCACTCACTTGATTTGATCCACTCCCTTTATATTCTCCTGTAGCCTGTCACTCCCCGCCGGATTACCGCATCTATGCCTGTTATAACGTCTTGATCATTACTTCCCTGTTTCCTGCTTACCCGATCTGTCTGTTAGTGGTTCGTGTTCATCTACAACACCCGATCTGCCGTCTTCCTGCCCCACACCCTGCGATCCTCACTCTGCGGCTGTCTAGTTAGTCTCTCATTCTTGTCTGTCCCTGTGTATGTTTTCTGTCTCAGCTCCTTTCTGTTACTGCTCTTCTACTGTGTGTCTTGGTTCTTGATAGATTATTTGTCTTTAGTTGTCCCGCCATAGTCTGAAAGTTATAGGTTCTGTTCTCTTGTGCTTTCACCACTGAAGGACCTACCATTAATTGTGCAGTTTAGACTTTGTGCTGTGTGTCACCTCTTTTAGTTTTCAGAGTTTTTTCCTTCTTAGAAGTAATTTTATTTTTGTACTAAACTTGTAACGAGTAATTTTGAGTTCTTTTCACGTTTTCCTCCTTTCTCTACATTAAAACCTTTTTGTGCACATACTTGCCCTGTGGTCTGATTGCTTTTAGGTCTCCTGTGTGATTGTTCTTCCACACACACACACACACACACACACACACACACACACACACACACACACTAGCAGAGCAGCTGACCTGACACAGTTGGCAACTTGGGGTTCAGTGTCTTGCCCAAGGACCCTTGTACATATGACTGGAGGTGCCGGAAATTTAACCACCTATCTCCCCAATGTAAGCGTCTCTAAGCGCCATAGATTTGAATCAGTCACCTTACTTCCGGTGTTTCATTGAGATGAACGAAGCCGCAAACACTATCCGTCACGTGATTACGGAGATTCAATACAAGCTTTGTCACACTGTTTTGAACCAGTTTGCTTCAATAGAGTGAAACAGGCTTCGAAGCCTCAGTGTCAAACGTCCCATCTCTACCGATAACCCAAACAATTTCTTACAAAGTATACACTTTGATTCACAGTTTCCAATTTTGGTAAAAATTAATGGTAAGTTGACATCTGAGCACAAAATGGCTGTAATTTCATGTGTCACATACACTGTAAATGCTGTAAATACTGCCCCAACTTGTGCTCAGCTCTCTCTACTGACATCTTACTTGAGACTCTTTTAACTTTGCCCTTGTAGTGAAACCTTCTGCCCAAGCAAAACCTCCAAGTTTCAGGGCTTTAGCTTGCTGATCAGATGATTCGTAGAATATCATGAGAATTATATTGGTAAGGGTACTAGCATGCAGCACATTTCATCTATTTCTTTTCCTAAATCCTTTGACATTTTCAGTGGGCTGATTGAGTCAAAGCCTGGGCTTCTTCCCTTCATTTTAATGAGAACCTTGAACTCTCATTCTACCAGCTCATCTATATTAATCTTGATTTGTTAGTTGTTACTGTCTATATTTTTGGTGAGATCTTTTTTTAAATGACTGTTCTTCTTGTGTTCTTTTTCTGCTTTTGTTGTCAAAGTGATTATGTCATTACTACAGTTTCAATAGATTTAATGATCAGATTTATGATATTATCAATTTAATATATTCTCTGGATTTGAGATATGAAGTAGAGTAGAACCTTAGTGAATAGTGATTGTTTTTATTATTATTTTAGTCATTGTCTTCTAGCTATGCAGGTTTTGCTACAAAATGAACCAGAAATACTGTTGAAGCTCAAATTGGAGTTAATGTTTTCTAGAATTAAAAAAAGGTTGGGTCAGTTACCACACTAACAATGCGAAGTGAACTTGATGCTGACAGGTTTTCTTCAACAAACCCTGAGTTTTTCACTGTTCCCTCAAAATGAGCTTGAGAAATATCAAAAAGGTTTTATCCAATAGCAACTGGACTTGTAGGTTTCTTGACGACGTTTCACCCTTCATTCCAGAGGGCTTTCTCAAGTCTGACTGACTGGTGTGAGGAGCAGGTTTATAAACCCTGTGGAACCCTCAGGTTGGTGATTGGTGGTCACCTGTGGGTTGTCCTCCCATGTATGTTGAAATTGGAGTTAAACAGGGGTGGTGGCCTCAGGCGTAATCTATCACCCACTTACTATGCCGTTATCTCAACGATAACCAGGAAGTTCCACAGTAGTTTACACTCTGGCTCAGGTGGTCACATTAACATACGTAAAAGCCAGAGGGAAAGACAACCCACAGGTGACCACTGTTAACCATGACTCTGTTTCAACTGAAAATAACCATAATTTATTAATAATTAGCAGGCCTATGAGTTACAATTAGTAATCTATAAATAAAACTCTATGTGGGATTAATCATTTTCTGCCTATAGGCACATTACAACTGAAAAATTAAGCCAACAAAGGGCCAATATTGCCAATACACCACTCACAAAACATGAGTATCAGTGGTGTAGTTGTTTCTGGAAAAGTGGGTATACTGTAAATGTAGCCCTAAAATTTTCTAGCAGCAAACACAGCAAAAATAAAAAAGTGCCCTGTTTTAAATATTAAACTCCCACTAAAAAGGTACAGTACTTTTTACATCTGCTGCCTGACTTCATTCATTTTAAGAGATGCAGATTTTGGTTCATATATTACATAGTCATTCAACTGCATTTTGCCAACATTTTTTAGTTCATGGGGAAAGTAGATTATTTTGTAAACAGTGTCTTACCTTCCAAGAGTCTATGCGGAGCAGTCGGGAAGGCATCCAGGCGTAGCCGCGCCATTCTCCTTTTCCCTTCTTCTCTTAGAAGATCTAATCAGCAGTACATAGTTAAGGCCAAAGATGGAAACAATTATAAAATAAAATGATTATTCAAGGGCAGCATGCAAAGAAAAACACCCGTCATACTATATGAATTTAAGTTGGGTATCAAATATATTTGTATGTGTACAAAAGTGTTGGAGCCTATCACAGCTGTCTCTGGGCGAGAGGCGGGGTACATCCTGGACAGATTGCCAGTCCATCGCAGTATAAAAGGCAGACAATGGAAGAAAATAATTAACGTGCATATAAATGCATAACATTGTAGACTGTCAGTGTGCGGACTGAAAAGTGGAGTTTACCTGCAGATACAAAGTGTTACACTGCAGCCCGTAACAGGGCATGTAGAAGTGGGTCTATGCTGTATACCTTTGACTACACTATTATTTTATGAGAAACATTAGAATACAGGGCCTTGAAGAGAAGAGTTTCTATTCCGCGTTTCTCTGAATTTGATGCGGCCCCTTTAGAATGATTATTACTTAAATGATCACCTTATGACATCCCTGATCCCAGATATATTCCTTTGTGGGAGATGATGAATTTTGTCCTCTGAGCAAACTCAACTAGAACAGGATGAAAAGGAGTACAACCTCTCAAACCCCTCATAAGGAAAATGTAGTTCTGAACTGAGATTTTTTTTTTACTAAGCTCAAGGTTTGTTTGCAAAGTGAATAAATGTCTACCTTGATGGAAATTCTAAAAGTAACCTTTTTTTGCACTGTGGCTTACTTCCACTGAAAAACATTTGAATAGAAAAGGGTGAGCTGAAGTGAACATGGTTTCCTGCTTTTGTTTTTCAGACTCCCTGTGAAACATCCTGAAGCTGAAAGAGGGTGAATACAAATTGAAAATTAACAGTGTAATTTTACACATAAAATTACCATATACACATTCCTACATATTAACTCCGATTTATTTTCAATGGGATCTTCCAGAACAATACCAAAAGTGTCTACTTACACGTTTGGACAGATTTCAACAGTGTAATCAGAAGTTTGTCTTGATAGTATGCTTGTTATGAAGAGAAATATGGCACCTGACTGCTGCATATACAACAAATTTTTGTATATATTCTTATGTCCATGTTTATTTTTTCTTTTTTTAAATTCTTATTTAATTTGACTTTTTTTTACTGTGATAAGCAATACGAATTTAATGACTTGTTGATGTTTTATTATGTTATGACAATAAAGCTTCTGATTCAGATTCAAAATGAAATACTACAAATGAATTAAAATTAAAAACACTTTAGAGGCTTATTTTTGCAAGAAACATAAGCCAAGATTGTCTGCAAGAGAAAATGCTTGTCATTTACGTGTACAAAATGGAGTACCCAAATGCAAACCAGAGGCAAGAGAGGGTTCAAACAAAGGAACTTTATTATAAATTAACATAGAAAGCAGTATGGAACAGAAAATCACTCTTACTAAGAGGAAAAACAGCAATACTAAAAATAACAACAGACAGGGGGATTGAACAGACACAGCGGGACAAAGAGAGGGTGAAAGAAAGAAGGTACAAAATAGTAACTGAACCCAAAACCAACTTACATAGAAGGAGAGGGGCATAGTGACTGGTAGCATGGCATGTATGAACTGACAAAAGAATTGAGGACGTGCAGAGGCTTAAATAGTGAGAGGACTGATTGGTAATGAGGCACAGCTGGAAATAATGAGGGAGCGAAAGTGGAGAGAGAGGGGAGTGGTTAAAGTGAGGGAGGAACAAAGATAAAAGGACACATGAGGGCTGGAGGAGAACATGACAATGCTCCTCTGTAAAACGTATCAACAACCTTCGGACAATCCATCCATTATTATATCTGCTTTTCCTATCATGAGCCTTTATCTAAAGACAATACTGATAAAAATAAAATAAATCATTATAAACTTATTAAATATGTGTGAGTAAACAGACTGAATGAAATGACACTGTAGGTACAGTTAATATCTATTATCAGATCAGGCTGTAGATATCATCACTGTACGTACTCTATGTAACACTGCACTGTGTTGGCTGGTTAATTTCAACACAGATTTTTTTCTAATGACAGAATGCTTTATGTTAATTATAATATATATATATATATATACATATATATATATTCATACAGACATGCATAGTATTGTAAATATTTCTGCATCTGCAAGAAAAACTAAATACTTTTCATATTTCCTCACATCATAGAACTGAACACGAGTCGCCTGTGATGGTCCACAGGAGACACTGGGTCACATTCATGCTTGATTATATGACAATGACAAAAAAAAGCACAAAGAACAAAATGTGACCTCTTTGTGAAAAATTACCAGGGTGAAATGCAAATTAGGGCACTCCAGGGGCGGCATTTGTCCTTTCATTTTTTTTTCTTTTACTGGCAATTTGCAGACTTTCAAAGGGAGATTGAATCACCCAAACTACATACAGAGGTGGTTGGAGACACATTTGGCTACATTAAAAACTAAAGATGAATGCAACAACCCCTGTATATGAAGTATACTGTGAAAGCTAAAAAAAAAAAAATATATATATATATAATTTATTAAAAACAACAAAGTGGAGTTTAAACAGAAAATAGGTGTAATTATATTTTAAAAAATAAGACTGATAAGAAGAGATCGATTGAATGGCTTTTTCCTCAAGAAGGTTTAAGTTAGCAGAATCCAGCTAATAGACCTTTTACCGCTGCATGTTAACATGTGACAGAGAAAAGACATAATGGTCTAATACTTGCAAATCAATGTTTACTGAATGAAGTAAATGTTGGCTGAACCTACAGTAACCAGGTTGTGTACCATCAGTGTTCATACTGTCTCAAAAACCACAACAAAGCTTTTTTTTGTGTTTGCCAGATCAGCTTTCAAAGGATAAAATGTGACTGTAGCCCAACGAGGGAAGACACAGATGTTTTTTCACTTGCCTGTTCATTGACATGCATCAGTGCTTGATAGGAGCCATTTATGGGATGGTTAACTTTGTCAGCCAAACAATTAATCCTCCTTAATTGACAGAATCCATTGTAGTCACATTTTTCTCTCTCTCTCTTTGTTGTATGTTTCTAGCTGTCTCACTCATGCACCCATAACACCCCACCCACCCATCTATACCTAACAACCCTGCACATTGCCATATTCCCAGCTGTGTAAAGCAGCTACCATTAGATTTAGTCACAATTGTGTGTGTGTGTGTGTGTGTGTGTGTGTGTGTGTGTGTGTGTATATTACCAAGTTGAATTGATTAATTGCATGTTGAGACTCAAAGAGTGGCCTTTCGAGAGGCCACTGCTAGAACAGAAAAAAGCCATTACGATTTCACTTTTATGTTCATTGACTCAGTAACAATCTTCCTCATGCACCCACGTGTACGCAAACAATTTGCATAAAGATTCCTTCTACAGCAGCAGATACAGATTCAACACAAATGGCAACTTACAGACAAGGAACATATTTTCACACACACAGATAGGCACAATGTAATCAAGATGCCTGACAACTCCACTACTGAGAGGTTTGGAGAGAGGGAATAAAAGAAGCCACCTGCCTCAATTAGTTTGAGGACAGAGGGGTAGATGGACAGAGGCAATGAGTTTGTGCGGAAGAGATGAAAAGAGAGTAAGGGAGTGGGTTGAGAGAAGCTGAACAGAGACAGAGATTTAGTGAAAGAGTTACAGCTGAACAGAGAGTGAGACAGGAGTGGAGGTAAAATGTTTGTGGGTGGGAGCAGCTAATTGGTGCTTTTGAAGGCTGATACTGATGTCTAGCAGTTTTGTTTTGAATTGGTTATTTATTCTGAGAAAGGCTAATAAAATTTGTAAGACCTCACTTTAAATAAGATCTATGATATCAATCAATTAGTTACATCAGGGGTTATCCCCTAACAATTCAGTTTATATTGTCCTTCAGTAAGGCATACGGTGCAACTAGTTCAGGGGTAGGCAAGTTCGGTCCTGGGGAGCCGCAGCCCTGCTTGTTTTCCAACCATCCCTGCACTTACAGCTTCTGACTGGCTGAACACATCTGATCCAGGTAATCAACAGTTCCTGCTCTTGATTAACAGCTGGAGGGTTGGAAAACCCCATCGTCCAAGCAAAAATTAGTGTTTTGCCTGGATGTCTCCAATCAGACTTGGCCATTTTACAGAAGCAAGACCCAACAATTGGGCCTTTTCTTAGCTATTAGAAGGTGGACAAACAACCTGAATCTAAGGACAGAAACACCCTCAGTAAGGGCACAAGGGAATTGGTGTGCTGTACTGTCGAATTTATACTCCTGATGGAGAGAGAGAGATTGATCAGCTTGTTTTGCTACAGAGTTTGCAAAACCGTGTCTTACAAGCACTCCATGATGATCATGGCCAAAGAGATCAGGGAGCTCCAGGAGTTGAGCCCACAGTACAGTTGGTACGCGCACGCTATTATTGGCTAAACATGTATGTAGACATTGAGCAATGGTGTAAAGAATGTGAAAGGTGTGTTCTGTCCAAAGCTATTCGACCAAAGGTGAAAACATTTATGGGGAGTATTAAAGCGTCTCGGCCCCATGAAATTTTAGCAATAGATTTCACAGTCTTGGAGCCTTCATCACATGGTAGAGAAAACATACTAGTGATGACCCATATTTTTTTTTCAAATATACGCAGGCTGTTCCCACAAAGGACCAGCGGGCTAGCACGCTGGCAGAAGTGTTAGTGAATCACTGGTTTCAGCTGTTTGGACCTCTGGGTCGCATTCACTCAGACCAGGGGCGTAATTTTGAGAGCGTGCTGATTCAGCAGCTCTGTGAAATAAGCTGCACTACCCCATATCATCCACAGGGTAACGGTCAGTGTGAGCGGTTTAATCGGACATTGCATAATTTACTATGTGTTTTGCCCCTGGAACAAAAACGGCGGTGGCCTCATCATCTTGCCCAGGCTACCTCTGCATATAATACCACAACTCGTCAATCAACTGGCATGACCCCATATTTTCTAATGTTTGGACAAGAGGCCCGGATTCCAGTGGATTTTATCTTAGCTGGGGAGGGTGAAGTGCAAGAACATTAGAAGAGTGGGTACAGGAACATCAGAAGTCATTGGCGGTTGCTTATGATACAGTCCAACAACGGCTGGCTGTAAAAAGGGTCCAGAGGTCCTGCAGTGACCAGGACCAGTGGGCAAGTCCAGATTTTAAGCAGGGCTCAAAAAAAAAAAACTTTATTGATCCCCTTGGGGAAATTGTTGTTTGGACAGCTGCTAGACCTGTGTCAGCGCTACAGGGTATCAGTGTCTTGTCCTCGACATGTAACCTGGTGGGACCGGGAATCGAACTCGCTCACCCTTGGGTTTGAAGACGACTGCTCTACCCACTGAGCTATCATGCCGCCCATGGGTTAGTGTCAGGTGTGTCCCTGAGCCAGACACCCAGCGCTAGCTCCCTGTAAGTCGCTTTGGATAAAAGCGTCTGCCAAGCAAAGTAAAGTAAAGATGTAACCATTGACACCTGGGTGGTTGGCTGTCGGCCCCTGATTGGCAGTCGAAGGGATAGGGACGTTTAGGTGCCTGGGCTAGTGCCTGTTTTCTCGCGATACCGGAAGACGTTAGTCTCACTGGGCAGAGTGAGAGCGAGTGCGAGTGGTGCGGTAAAGAGCAGGGATCTGGACTTGTATGTTTTATATTGTGTTTTGTTTAACCTTTTAATGTTTGGGCTATTTGCAGTGTGGCCACACAGTATTTTAAAGCACGAACTGTGGAGGTAAAAGATGACTGTGTGCGGAGCATCAGCGCAACCGGTAGTTATTACCTCACAGTTTTTTTTCTTGTTTTTAGGGTTGATTAAAGGGGATGTTGACATAAAGTAATTATTACAGGATACAGGACTGAACCACTTGTGTTCCATGCTACACATGACTAGGGGCATTACATGGTGTATGCCAGTTCTGGTAGTCTAAAGTGCTTTAAATGTAGGGATGTCGGCCGAAAATTTCTCTCGTGTCCACACTGCGTTCCTGATACGGACAAGTTTATTATATGGTTGAGTGTAAAGTACTTCAAGTGAGTCCAACCCACGCACACTCACTATGTTATCTAGCACTAAACAATCTCTTAGCATGTTCTTTGTCTTGACGAGTTGGGCCTTTTCAGGGATCCTTGTTGTATTATCTCCACGTCAACGAAAATTTGAATGGTATTTGCTGGTGTCTTCTCCTTGTAAGTCGCTTTGGATAAAAGCGTCTGCCAAATAAAGTAAAGTAAAGTAAAGTATTGTGCCCCACCTTGCAGAAGATCGTGGGTCTAAATCTGTTGGATGAAAAGAAAAGGTTTAGTTTAAAGAAATATGTCACTGCTCTAAGTCCAGAACACCAGGAACTGTTAAAAACATGCCACAGTAAAGTAATTGTCATGCTTCATGAGGTGCTGCTCTTTCTGTCTGTTCTTACTATTTCTCTTTTTACTTCTCTTTATGCAGGCTCTCAGGCTGGGGACGTTGAATATGAATGGTGGGAGGGCCCAGCAGAGACGAGTGGCAGTAGGGGAAGTGATAGCTCGGGAGCGGTTGGATGTTGTCTCCCTTCAGGAGATGCATAGTAGTGAGGACAATGCACTGGGGTATGTGGTGGGAAAGGCAGTGTGCCCTTAGTCATGGTACTAGTGTCAGTGCTGGGGTCGCCATTTTGCTGTCCCCAGGCTGGGGTCAACTCTGACAGCTACGACTGAGGTGGTGAAGGGGAGACTGGTGTCAGCTAGGGTGGTGATAGAGGACATGAGTTTTTTTAATGTCTATGCTCTTAATGAGGGAGCGAGCAGGTTGCAGCTTTTTCAGAAGCTGCAGACCCATCTGGGTCAGTGCAACCAGGGGGATTATATAATCGTAGGGGGAGACTAGACCTGCAACAACAGACTGTACAATGAACAGGACAGGCGAGGAGCCTCATCTGCAGTCATCTTCCCTGTTATCAAGTATAATCACACAGTGTGTTTTAACAGACGCGTGGCTGGTGAGGTCACGTTTTGTCAGTATTAATGACATGGACACGCCCTGTTCCTTTTTCTTTAACTTAGAGAGAACTGTGGCACAGGAGAAGAGGATATCATGTCTCCGGTTGCCAGATGGTCGGGTGACCACGGACGGTAGGGAGATGCGGGAGCATGCTGTGGGTTTCTATGCTGGCCTCTTTGCCCAGGAACAGCGTGATGGTGTCAGCTCTGCTGATCTACATGAGGGGCTGCCGCAGCTACAGGACACAGAGAGGGCTGCTTTGGACTCTGGGCTCTTACTGGATGAGCTGAGTGCAGATGGCCCTTGGGCGCTCAACTGTGCTTGATGGGCTGTCTGCTGACTTCTTCAAACAATTCTGGAATACTCATGCAGAAGGGCTGTCATCTCCCTGCTTCCAAAGAAGGGGGATTTGACTCTCTTGAAGAACTTGAGACCAGTCCGCTACCGTGCACGGACTATAAACTGCTGTCCAAGGTCTTGTCCCGTCGTGTTTGTGTTTTGTCTAATCGGTCTTCGTCAGTCACGTCCCCGGTCTCATGCACTACTCCCACTGTTTCCCTGTCACGCCCCCACTCTGTCACTCACTTGTTACGTCCCGGTTAACTCTCACACACCCACTGGTTCACGCCCACTCCCCTCGGTAATCTGCAGCTGCTGTCCGTTTCACCTGATCACTCCCGGCTCCCGATCACGCTCACCTGTTAACACTCACACACACACTTGATTTGATCCATTCCCCTTATATTCTCCCTTCGCCCGTCTCTCCCCACCGGATTATCTGTTATGATTACTCCATGTTCCGCACATCTGTTTATCCCTGGTTCTGCTGGAGGAAGAAACCTCCACCTGAACCAGGCTCAGGGTGGGCGGCCATCTGCCTCGACTGGTTGGGGTTAGTGGACAGAGGAGAGAGAAAAGAACAGCA
>JAUMHJ010000002.1:232407-243731 GCA_032361105.1 Microctenopoma lineatum | reverse complement strand
ATACAATCCCAGGTTGTTCAGCTTCAGTGCCAGCTTGTCTGGAATTATGGTGTTGAAGGCTGAGCTGAAGTCAACAAACAGCATTCTAACGTAAGTGTTGGGATACTGCAGGTGGGACAGTGCTGAGTGGAGAGCCATGGAAACTGCATCCTCTGCTGCTCGGTTCTCCCTGTAGGCGAACTGATATGTGTCCAGACAGGCAGGGATGACATCCTTTATGTCCTTCAGGAGGATCCTCTCGAAGCACTTCATGATCACTGGGGTGAGAGCCACAGGACGCTAGGCATTGAGGCCGGAGATGGCTGGAGACTTAGGCACAGGTACAATAATTGAGGTTTCGAGGCACGCGGGAACCTCGGCAAGCTGCAGGGACAGGTTGAAGATGTCTAGAAAAACACCGACCAGCTGGTCAGCGCTTGCTTTCAGGGTCCGACCTGACACCTTGTCAGGGCCTGCAGCTTTGTTGGTGTTTATCCTCGTCATGGCTGATCTGACCTGGTGCAGCTGCAGTACGAGAGGTGATTGTTGCTCTCTGGACCCGAGAAGCAGCATCGTCCCTCTGCCACTGGGAGCCTCAAAACGTGCAAAGAAGCTGTTGAGTGTGTCGGGGAGAGTGGGATTGTTGCTGCCAGGCTTAGCCTTCTGCTTGTAGTCGCTAATGGTTCTGATGCCCCCTCCACATGCTCCTCAATGCGTTGTTTGTACCTATGTTTGGCCAGCTGGATGCCCTTTTTTAGGTCTCTTCGGGCTCTGCTGTACGCTGGCTTGTCGCCTGACCTGTAGGCAGCATTGCGAGCTTTGAGCAGGGGGCGCACCGAGTAATCCAACCATGGTTTCTGGTTTGGGAAAACCTTGATGGTCTTTGTGGGTAGGGCAACATCGGTGCAGAACTGTACGTAGGACAGCACAGATGACATGTATCCCTCCAGATCTGTGCCATCCTTGAACACCTCTTGTAGTGCTGAAGAGGCTTACTCAGTCCATACCTTTACTGTCTTAATGGTTGGTCTTGATCTATAGATCAGAGGTTTGTAGGTTGGAATCAGCTCCACAGAAATGTGGTCTGACATGCCTAGATGTGGTGCTGCTGTGGCCTTGTATGCTCCCTTGATGTTGCAGTAGACCTGATCCAGTATGCTGTTGTCTCTAGTTGCAAAGTCTATGAACCTGTAGAATTTAGGGAGCACTGCTTTGAGTTCCACGTGATTGAAGTCCCCAGCGACAATCATGGCCTGCCTCTGGGCTAGCGTTCATCTGCCTGCTGATCAGGCAGTATAGCTCCTCCAGTGCTAGCTTAGCATTAGACCGCGGTGGAATGTAGGTGGCAACAATAACTATTGAGCTAATTTCCCTCGCCAGTTTAAACGGTCTGCATTTTACAGCTAGGTATTCTAAATCGGGTGAGCAGTGTGTTCTGATAATGTACGTGGCTGTGCACCAGGAGTTGTGAATGTACATCGTCAAACCCCCGCCTCTGCTCTTACCGGAGGCTGCAGTCCTGTCTGCCTGAAACAAAGCGCGGCCGTCCAGCCTGACCACCGCCTCCGGGCCGTTGTTATCCAGCCAGGACTCCGTGATGATCACCACGCAGCTTTCTCTCCCGTGTGGGGCGATCCGCAGTCGGATATTGTTCATTTTGTTGCTTAGGGACCTGATCATTTAGTGTTTTATATGTAAGGAGAAGGATTTTAAACTCTATTTTAGATTTAACAGGAAGCCAATGGAGAGAAGCTAATGTAGGAGTAATATGATCTCTCTTGTTCAGTCCGGTCAAAACTCATCCTATCAGTAAAGAATTACAGTGGTCCAGTCTAGAAGTTACAAAAGCATGGACTAGTTTCTCAGCATCACTCTGAGGCAGGATGCTCCTAATCTTAGAAATATTCCTGAGGTGGAAGAAGGCAGTTCTGGAGATTTCTTTTATGTAATGGTAAAACGAGATATCTTGATCAAAAATAACACCAAGATTCCTCACAGTAGTGTTCGAAGCCAGTGCAATATCACCAAAGGTGGCAATTTGATTGGATAGCTTGTCTCTCAGAGCTTGGGGACCATATAGAATAACTTCAGTCTTGTCTGAATTAAGAAGTAGAAAGTTACAGGAGAAGATCATTAGTGACTTTGACCAGTGCTGTTTCTGTACTATGGTTTACTCTAAATCCTGACTTAAAATCTTCATACAAATTGTTTCGGTGCAAGTGGTCACATAATTGCTTTGCCACAACGTTTTCAGTGATTTTAGCAAAAAAGGGCAGATTGGATATTAGTCTATAATTTGCTAAAACCCCTAAATCAAGTGCTGTTTTTTTCAATATAGGTTTGACAACAGCTACTTTAAAGGCCTGTGGTACATAGCCAGTTAGTAAGAAAAAGTTTATCTGATGTAATCTAGACAAGCTGATTAGAGGTAAAACCTCTTTGAGTAGTCCAGTCGGGATTGGGTCCAAAAGAGAGGTAGTTGATTTAGATGAATTAATCATTAAGATTAACTCTGCATGATTTGCAGGAAGGAAGGATTCTAAATAAGACTGAGGTGTGGCAGACACATCTAGGGCTGCTGGACACAAGCAACTCTCCATGCCAGTTGCAGGAGGGATCTGATCAATTTTATCTCTGATATTCATGATTTTATTTTTAAAGAGGTTCATGAAGTCATTACTGCTGAGATGTAAACGAATACTCGGTTCAACAGACAAACCTGGGGTTGTTCTTATTTGCCTTATTAGTGAGGAATAATATGTAGTTCTAGCTTTACGGAGGGCTGCTTTATACGTTAATAAACTATCTTTCCAAGCTAGGCGATGTTCTTATAAATTTTTGGAGCGCCACCTCCTTTCCAGCCTTCGTGTTGTCATCTTTAAGCTACGGATTTGTGAGTTAGACCACGGAGCTAACTTCTTCTGATTAACAGCTTTCCTTTTTAGAGGGGCAACAGTATTGAGCATTGTGGTTAGTGAGGCTGCAGCATTGTCAACTAGATAATCAACCTGTACTGGAGTAAGGTTAAGGTTACTGCCCTAATGAATTTGAAGAGGGCTATTCTATCTCTGTACCTCCACCATCTGTCCCGCCAGTTGCCGGCTAGTACTGGACTGTTTGCTACGGCAATGTTTGGCCCGGATGCACGGCTTCTCCTGCAGCAAGCACAGGAGAGTCGCAGCTGTGCCCAAGCCGTGGCTCCTTCCCCGTCCATCAGTAATCATGTCCTGGGTGATGTCGGGGCCTCTCCGCCTGGCTCCTCCCCCTTTTCCTAGTCAGTTGCCCCGCCGCCTCTACTGACCTTGCGTCTTGCGGCCAGCCTATGCACTGTCACTGTCGGTGTCTTAATAAAGGGATCCCTGTACATATGGAACATGTAACAGGGTGGGAAAACAATAAAAACGCAAGGTTACGGTGTAACCCCAGTTCTCTAAGTAAAGAGACTGTCTCTCATGACCCACACCGCTTGTCGGGTTCCGATCAAACTATACTTGGCTTATGTCTCCACAATGATTATATACCTCACGCAGGAGTCGTGACCGGAAGATCTGGTGTGTCTTACAGACGTCTCCAAGCGCCCTGACACGAGAGGTCATTATCCCCCGTAAATATAGAACATGTAACAGGGTAATCTCTTGTAATCTCTCCTTTGGAGGTCAAACAAACCTATGAAAAACTGAAAAGGGATTTTACCAACATCTACAAAAAGAATGTAAACGAACATACAGTTCACCTGGGAGAATGCAAAAGACAATGTTCCTGAACTGTGCAGTGATCATCGGAACTGATAAAAAACAGAATATAGAATTGTACAGAAAACCAACCCACACTTTTACTCACATGACCCATTGCAGCACAAAATAGGAGTAATCAGGACTCTGTACCATAGAGCAGAGAACATCTACACCACCACAGAAGCCAAAAAAAATAAGGAAGACAGGCATCTGAAGACAGCTCCTAAAACCTGTGGATATCCCAAGTAGGCCTTTAACAAGGCAGGATCTTCTTCCAGAAATAGGTCCACAGAGCAACCGGAGTCCCCGATCCAACGGTAGAACCTGGTTATTCCATATATGGCTTGTGTATCTGAAGGACTAAAAACGATTTTTGGAAAACACCAAATACATGTTCATTTCAAACCCACAAACACACTGAGACAGAGACTGAATATTACTGAAAATCTGTGGTGTGAGTACAAGAAAGATGTCCATGCTCGGAAGCCATCAAACCTGAATGAACTAGAGATGTTTTGTAAAGAGGAATGGTCCAAAATACCTTTAACCAGATTCCAGACTCTCACTAGAAGCTATAGGAAGCATTTAGAGGCTGTCATTTCTGCAAAAGGAGGATCTACTAAATATTGAGTTGATTTCTTTTTTTGTGGTGCCCAAATTTATGCACATGCCTAATTCTGTTTAAACAATTATTGCACACTTTCTGTAAATCCTATAAACTTCGTTTCACTTCTCAAATATCACTGTGTGTCTCATATATGACATATTTAATTGAAATCTTTAATTGTAACAACCAACAATTTATAGAGGAAAATCATGAACATTGACAAGGTTGCCCAAACTTACGCACCCCACAGCTGATAATGTGGACAGAGACTGATGACTAACAGTTCAATGATTTGGATTTGGATTACACCACCTGTTATTCACAAGCAACGCAATCGCCCCTCTTCTCTTCTTACCACTTTAACTGCAGCCCGCACAGCCTGGAAGCCACTGATGGGTTAGATCCAGATTGGTTAGGTCCAGATCACATAAAAACAGATAATAGTGGACTCCCGATGTGGGTCATAGTCAGCTCTTCCATTTTATTCACCAGAGTCCTTACATGTCTCATAACAACAGGGGGAATAAAAGGTTTATACCTTCTCGTCCATGCTTTCTTTTCAAAATCTTAGCTGTTGACAGGTTCTTAAATTGTGTCTGACAGTTTTAGTTTTTTTATATTATTATTTTATTTACCCCCCAGTGTCCAGATTTACATTGAAAATAAATATTGCTGATATTGCATTGAATTATAATTATAATTTAATGCCATTTAAACAAATACATTAGGAAGTTTTCTTTATTTGGGTGAATTCTAGGACCCCAAAATACAATATTATCACAATACTACAAAACTATTATCATATTACTATTATTATAAATGTTCTGCAATATGCTAGATATTGTGATATGACATATTGCGATTAGCACATTTTTTAAAATTTGTCAATATACATTTAATCTGATAAACAAGATCTCAGTCTTTCACTTTAATTGTTTTTATTGTTGACAAACTGTCTGTATTACAGTTTATTTCAACTTAACGGAATGCAAACATGTGAACTACTGTGCAATTACACTATTATATTGAACACAAAAAAGTTTAATTAGGTTATTAAGTTTGTATACAAATTATCGATATTTGTTGTCCCTGTATTGATACAATATCACTACACAAAAATGTCATGATACTTCGCTGTATTGATTTTTGTTACAATGGTCCACACCTTACCCTCCAAGCTGCTGCCCGATGGAATGTGTTTTTTTTAAGGAGACAAATAAACAAGCCTATTCACCTAGAATTCCTTTAAGCTTATTCTGAGACCAGCACTACTTTTTAAAGTGGACATCTTGCTCCTTAAAACTTACAGTAAAAAACAGGTACTGTTGTCTTTGATGTGAGACTCTAATCTTTTATATATAAATTTGTATCACACACACAATGTGAACCTACTGAAAACTGAATAAAACTGTTTATTTCTAGATTTGAACTCTTGAGAACGAGATCATTATTAGCCCCATGAACGAGCTAGATGATAATCTGGTTAGTCGCTAATGTAAAGAGACAAGAGGAATAAGAAAAGGAGCTGGCAGATGCAATGGAAAAAACAGAGTTCCTAATAAGTTCTCAAACTGTTTGATGATCCTTAGTATAAGTGTGAGAATGGGCTGTCATACATTTACCGGCACACTTCACTCCCACACACAGACAGAGCATGTTGTTACAGAAACAGTACCGTCAGTCTGGGAACATATCCATTGGCTGTTTGTGGCCAGTAAACACAGACTGCAAAAACACTTCAGCGGTCACATTTGCCTGAATTAAATGTGACCAAACTTTTTTTTGGGTGTGCTTAAAAACTAAAGTTTGAAATGGTGGTGCACCATCAACACCCCTAGCTGATAGCTGGTGAGCGCTCTATACATACATGCCTGATGGTGGATTAATAAAGTTTGGCATGCAGACTGGCAGAGCAGCAAAAGGAGAAAGTCAGGCAGCTAACTAACAAAATAAACTAACTATCTAACCCCAAATGGTCCAGGCAGATGACCGCCCATGCTAAGGCTGGTTCAGCTGGAGGTTTTATCTATTGCCACTTATACCTACTCAGGTATCAACAAATCAACAAATCTGTGCAGAATTCTCTATATTATATTTATCCCTGCAGCACAAACGTTTTACCTAAATCTTTCATTAACCAGCATGTAAAATATAAATGATTAATTTTCTTAGTAATCCATCTCAATACAACACATATATATCACTGTAGTTCAAGTCAGAACATTATATGTGTTTACTACCAGGCTGTGAAGGTAATCCTGTTCTGTGGTAGCTGGATAAGAGTGGGGAAATCCAGGTCTACCTGACTGGCCAGTCAGATAACTGTCTGCCTTCCAGAACTGGAGGGACACATGGGCCAAGCTTATGAAAGATGCATTAATGTAGCTTTCTTTGTCCCACATTGGATTGTAATATGGTTGCTGTTCTCTCTGGGTTTGTATTCGTAATTTGATCTTTTCACTTTCTTTGTGTCCATCTGTGTGTGTTTGAATGTATGTGTGTGTGCATTAATAATTTCCTCTGTCTTCTTGTTTTGTTGACATTGGTACCTTTGAAGTCTTTTTATGTGTTGATGCAGGTGCATGAGCCATGCGTCACCACACTGTTGTTATTCTAATTAGCGATGAGCTCTCATTACAATTTAGGTAGGTGGCTACGAATAACAGAGCAGAACAAGGCTTGCCAATTGTAGGAAAAGCCTTTTGTTTTAGTGTGTAAAACCACTGAGAAGCGCAGCTGGTGACAGCTTGTCAAAGAAACAAACCAACGCTGTTGGTCACTGCTTATTTCAGTCAGATGAGTCCATGCATATGGCTCTTTGTCCATCATTAGTGCTGCCCAGCAGAAGACAGTGGGATGTGACACTTTAATGTCCTTAGTAACATTTATTTTAAACGTGAGGTTGATGGATAATTACAAACACTTTACATTAGATTAGCATGTAGCATGTGAGTGCTGCTGTCTCAGGGAGTTGATAAATGTATGAAGGTGTAGGCAGATGTGTTCTGTACCACTATGGCTGGACTAGTACTGTTCATTTTCTTCTAATTTACTTTGTATCAATGGTTATTAGGCTGCATTCAGATCATCATCTGAGTATGAGTTCTTAAATTCTTTAATACCACTCTGACCTGAAATACAGAGAAATACAGTCAAGCTCATAATAAATCATACCCCTGGCAAATTCTGACTTGAAGTTACTTTTATTCAACCAGCAAGTTATTTTTTGACGGGGAATGACATAGGTGTCTCCCTAAAGTTAATACGACAAGGAGGCATTATAGAGGAAAAAGACATTTTCAGCTAGGGCTGCAACTATCGAGTATTTTTGAAATCGAGTATTCTGTCGATTTCTTCATAGATTATTCGAGTAATCGTATAACACACAAAAAAATATTGATAGTGCATTATGTCACATGAAAGACCAGTTTATATAAGTAAGCAATTGGCTGTTATTGATAAACCTTGATAAAGCAATAATCACAAATACTGTGCGTTATAACTAGCTATAGCTAGTGTTTAAATTAGTTAGCAATTCTAATTAAGCATCCCTATGTTTGCTGGGGGAAATTAGCAAAGCAAAGCATGTGAAAGCTTCACAATAACTTACTGTCACTCTAAGCTAATGTGAATCTGTGTCGGGGACAATTAATAAATAATTTATAAAGTTAGCGCCCGTAACATCTACAGAAATGCACGAAACCTCTCGCTGTGAAAATCTTCACATGGATCCTTTTACGCGATGTTTTCAAACGCTCAAAACAATTCTGCATACAGAATTCCCCTCAGGGTAGAAATACATAAAAGGAATGCACTAAAGACATAGAAGTAGATGGTTTCATTTGTTTAATATCAGCGGTACAGTTTAAATATGAAGTGCACATATGTGTGTGTCTTTTTGTGTAACGTTACGTTACCTTGCAGAAGCTCTGCTTGGTTAACGTGCGGACGCATAAACATAAGTAATGTTACCAAGTCTGTATGTTTTTTTTGGTACGCCAGCTCAGTTTTAAATGTAAACACTGAACCAGGTTGTCCTCCTTAACCATCTTTGATGAATGCGCGTCAATTATAACAGTCCGTATGAAACACAAATGGAATTTGCTGTTTAACGCGAGTTATATGACATAAACGAAGCCTTGATTCTAAAAATATTCCTTGATGATTTTTTATAATGGAGTTATTCGAGGAATTGTTCAACCCTAGTTTCAGCTTTTATTTAAATTTGAACAAAACGTGTCATGCCTTTTTTTTTAGGACAGTCATGGCTAAGACAAAGAAGCTTAGTGAGGACCTGCGGCCGCGCATTGTGACTGCTCACAAGTCAGGAAAGGGCTACAAGACCATATTTAAATGTTTACAAGTTCCAGTGGCTACAGTGCAAAGTATTAAAAAATAAAAGATATTCTGAACTGTGGAAAATCTCAGAGGTTGTGGTCGGAAGCCAAAAGTGACACCTGTGCTGGCCAGGAGGGTAGTAAGAGAGATGAAAAAGAATCCAAGGATCACCACCAAGGCCATCCTGGTGAATCTGGGCTCTACTAGTGGGCTCTGCTCAGACAATCCAACGGACGCTGCACACTGCTGGGTTCCACGGATGCAGACCAAGGAGGACGCCACTTCTCCAGGTAAGACATGCTTTTTCAGCAAATGGACCGGGGAACCTAATTACAGTAAACGGCACCATGAAAGATGAGAAATACATGAGGATTCTTAGCGACAACATCAGGCAGTCTGCAGAGAAACTTGGCCTTGGGCACCAGTGGACATTTCAGCTTGACAATGACCCAAAACACACAGCAAAAGTGGTAAAGAAATTGTTAGCAGACAACAACAAATAAAGTTTTGGAGTCCTGAATCAAATTAAGAATCTGTGGAGGGCGCTAAAGATCAGGGTAATGGCAAGAAGACCCTCCAACCTGAAAGATTTGGAGGTCATTGCTAAAGATAAACGGGCAAAAATACCAGTTGATATATGCAAAAAGCTGGTCTGCAATTATAAAAAAACATTTGATTGCTGTAATAGCCAACAAAGGCTTTTCTATTGATTATTGTGAAGGGTATGAATAATTTTGGATATGAGTATTTTTGCTCAAATGTAAATAATAGCTGAGGAATATTTATTTTCCTCAATAATGACATCTTGTACTCCTTTTTGAGAGACACCTATATCATTCCCTGTCATGTGGTACGCTTGGAATGTGGTTGAAGTACTGCAGCTGTAGGAGGGGAAAAGGAGCTTGGCAGAGAATCCTGCTTACTGAGGTCTAAAGGTGGACACTCTCATCAGGGCTGCACCTAATGATTCTGTGGAGGCTGTGACAAAATAAAAACTTTGTACAGTCCATGACTTAGACTTCTACCATGGAGTACTCCATGATACCACTATGACAGCTTATGGATCAATGTAAAGCAGAGGGCTGCGTGGAAAAAGGATGTGAGTCAGTCAAGCTTGGATAATTTATTTTTTTTATTTTTTATTCCTCCCCTTACCTGGTAGCTGTGTGGCATGGGTTGTAGCTGTGTTGGCTGACAGCAGGTCTTCTCTACCAGTGATGTGAATTTTCTTGTCTGCACTGTGACATGGGTCAAGCAGCAATTGCGAAGGGTCAGTTCAGCCAGGCAAGAGAAAACAGTCTGCCTTATTGACAAAGAGTCTGGGCTGATTGGTCCTCGGGGAGAGAAGCTGTTACTGTGGCAATCAAGATAGCATGGCTGTGTAAGCACTGTGCTGTTGAGTCTCCAAAGACCCAGCGATGCAGAGAATACTTGAGTGGCTCTTAGAGAACTGAGAGTTTGCAAATGTGTGTTCAGTGCATTTGTGTCATCCCTGTCACTTAGGCTGCACAATACAAAGCACAGTCACTGGAGCACAGTGGGAGTGCACACGGTATTAACATGAAACAGAAGACTACAGACAACTGCAGCACGGTGAAAACACGATTGTCATCCTGGGGAATAGATAGTGGGTGTGGCTGACTACATCGCAGACAAAGGGCTCACTTTACATACTTTCCAGCCACGTGATGGAGCTACTTTTTTTATAAAATGGAAACTTTGTCTGAACAAAAGGAATCTTAAGTTTTCTAAAAGGTTATTTATTCTTAAAGCTGTTTTTTCCTTTTATTTATACTAAACACTCCAGACCCATGTGTTAATTTTACAGAAAAATAATATTTTTTTTGTGCACAAACATGCTAATGTTATTGCCACCACAAACCAGGCCCACTGATTGGGATGACAAACAGGTCACTTGTCTTAGATCCATGACAGATGGGGGCCCAGAATTTGGGCCTTCAACCCAACAAATTATTGAGATGTGGGGTGTCATATCAAAGATATTGTTGTCCTGGACTATCTTGTCTGTCAGCAGCTATAAATTAGAGGCACACAGTGTGCATCAGGAACTTTAGTGGATGACTCCCAATTTGACTCCCAACTCGTCACTAACTGACTCTAGATGTAGTTTAGACTCGTGAATAATGACTTGAATACTGAGTCAAAGATAAAAGATTAGCAAGGCATTGAAGTTTTGAGTCTCAGTGCATCACAGCATGTATCCATCTGTGTTATGCTCAAACAACATAAAATCATTAAGAACTTTTGATACAGACTTAACAAACTACAGTGCTCAACACAAAAACTGGCTGATAAAATTACAAGTAAAATATTTGAATGAGATCTCCTCTTTGGTTATAAACTGAGGCAACAATTTCAAAACATTTCTCAACCAAGTGTAAGTGTGTGAAGAAGAAAACCCAGTTTAAAGATTGATGAACCTTAGTCAGTACTAGCTCTAAAAATCAGTGTTGGGCATAATTTTAAGGATGACTCACATTTTGGCTAAAGTGATTAAAATCTAACTGTAACATGTTTGTCTTCTAGTGCAGCGGTCCCCAACCTTTTTTGCCCCACGGACCGGTTTATTGTCGGACAATATTTTCACGGACCGGTCTTTTAGGTTTCGTTTTCGCGGTAACCGATCACGTGACCGAGAAGCGCGC
>JAUMHJ010000002.1:221450-232307 GCA_032361105.1 Microctenopoma lineatum | reverse complement strand
ACAGAGAGAAAGAGAGACAGAAGGACGAAGCACAACTAGAGGAGAGAGGAGACACAATGTTAACAACATGTAATGATGACATGAAAAGAGAGAGAGAGATAGAGAGAGAGGGGGAGAGAGAATGGTCTGCACTTATATAGCGCTTTTCTACCTAGTCTGGTACTCAAAACGCTTTACACTGCTTCTCATTCACCCATTCACACACACACTCATACACCGATGGCAGAGCGGCTATGCAGCTGACCTGACACTGAATCTATAGCAGCAAAAGAACAAACTCCTTTAATGGAAAAACTTCCAGCAAAACCAGGCATGGGGTGGACCTGGGGTTGTGCCCTATATATAAGGTGTGAAGCTCCTGAAGAACACAAACGGCACCACCGTTATCGGTCTCATCCGAGACGGTGATGACTCTGCGTATCGACGAGAGGTTAAAAAGACTGGTGCAGTCACAACAACCTGGAGCTGAACATTGTGGAGATGATAGTCGACTTCAGACGACATCCCCCACACCCCTTACTATACTGTGCTCCCCTGTGTCAGTGGCTGAAACTTTTAAGTTCTTGGTCATCTCACAAGACCCTAGGTTAGAGACCAACATCAGCTCTGTCGTCATTTTTTTTACATTTGTATAACTATAACTTGCTTGTTATAGATAACAGCATATTCATTTTCATCAAACTTTTTAAAGCTTGCTATGTTGATGTAATATGCCACATTTGGCACAGATTTTAACACTAGGAGGAGATATTGAAAATGGGTTTTACGCTTCTTTCAAATTTATGAAAAATTTTAAAAGTTTCTAATAAATTGTATACAGTGGTCCCTCGTTAATTGCATGAGTTCTGTTCTAAAAATAACCTGCAATAGGCGGAATCTGCAAAGTGGTCAGCTTTTTTTTTACAATTATTATAGATGTTTTAAGGCTGTAAAACTAATCACTACACACTATACACTTTTCTCAGACAGGCATTAACATTTTCACACTTTCTCTCTTGTTTTAACACTCTCAAAGTTCACACATTCATAGAAACACTGCTATCAAACACTGCGATCAAACATCTATGTAAATATGTCAAGCTGCAAGCATCCTGTACTGTAGAGACACGGCACAGAGGAGATTGATTGACAATGGTCTACAGCCAATCAGGATACAAAACACAAAACACAGTAAAAAAAAAAAAAAGCAAAATTGCACTATAAAAAATCAGTAATACTGCGAAGCCGCGAAAGGTGAATAGCGAGGGACCACTGTATTTATGGAAAAACTGTACTATGCACAGATTATAAAAATATAAGTCTTTAGGGCATGAGACATGTCATCTGTGAACTAAAAATGACAATGCCATCTATTGCCAACCATATTTAATTTTCCCTCTCTGAGTAGTGGTAACTTTTCTGTATTTTATTAGTTTAAAATTTGTTCAAAAGCCCCGTCTGTCTATGTTGCAACATGAGTTTTAGCTGTGAAGAAAGAATAAGATGAGAAATAGGGTTAAACTTTTTCGTCACCTCCGCTCCCTTGGACTCTGTAAAACCAACACTGAGCTGGTTGACTGCACACTGGAAGCTCTGAGACCGTGTATACCTGCAGACAGGTACAGCACAATTCTGGGACATAACGAGTGGTATGCAGACAGTGATAAACATTAGCCTCTTACAACTGTCAGAAGGTTAAACTAAACTAATGATGTCTTCTTGTGGTTGCCTTTAGTGGAGGTTTGTGGTTTGTGGTTTAGGTTTGTGTGCCTGTGTTTGTCATATAGTTAAAGTTAAGTATGATGCATGTTAGAAAGAGGCATTTGGTCTCATTAAAAGGAAGCAGTTTCATTGTTCTTCACCAGTATGGGATCAGTGTGTTTCCACAGGGGGACTGATCATTACCAGTAGATGATAAACTCATCTCACATTTACTGGGATTTAAATTGGCTTTATATTTGTATTATTATGAGCACAGTAAATTTCTGAAACAATGCAGTATTTGGCCCTTGGGCCCTCTTTGCCGACCTCTATTGTAGACTGTTGTGTTGGAGACAGTGCGATTTTAGTTGCACTTCTGTTGCACTAAATCACTGCCAGCTAAAGATCGACTGGGGAGTCATTTTGTTGTGGAGACCTCATGAGGACCATTCTTTGCCTTTTTAAACCAAAGGACTTCATCCAGAGTAATCCTTAATTAGGCCTGTGGCATTTGAAAGCACACTCTCACTGCACTCACCTCGCCCTCCTGCCAGTCCGCAGCAACGCTTTAAACAGTATTGATCTAGGGCACTACAGGGGTTGCTGCCAGTGCACATCAACATGTAAGTGTAAGTGCGTGGCTGTTTGTATGCGCACATCGCTCACTTGGAAACAATTTGACAGTGTCATTACAATGTCAACTCAGGTTTGGTGACGCATCCTCTGTGCTCACAAATGACATGCAGCCCTGCACAACGACTGAGTGAATAATTTGAATTACTTATACAGATGCAGTGGCACTGGAAGTGGACAGGCCTGAATGCTAACCAAACTAAATGTAATTTGAATGGGATGGCGTGAGAGATGGACGTGAGTGTGGCTGCAGTGGGGAGTTGGACAAGTGGGTAAGCTACCACCTCATTCTCACACACTCAACCACAGCATCAAATAATCAAACATGCACCATGAAATACGGTACTTACAGAAACCACAGTCATGCCCACCGCCACACCAGAATGGACATGCCATTTCATCTCGAACTTCTCTGTGGTTATTTTGATAGTTTTGCATGTCTTTATTCATATCGCCTTTCTTTGTGGACATTTTCTGACTGTTTGTGGTCTGTTTTACAGTAAATAAAGACCGCATATAAAGACAATAAGCAGTCTTTGTAAATATGACAACATAATTGCATGGAATAGAGAGCCTCAGAAACTTTTGCAATATTCATTCATCAGCAGTAGAGGTCTGAGCTGTTTTCATATAACCTCTACCACCATGAAAAATAAACTATTTGATTGTAGTACTGCTTTCTGAAAATTAAGGTCTCTGTGATGAACTTGACCTGATCAGTCTATGACATGTTTGCAGTGTGAGCACACAAATCCTTGAATAAACACACACACACACACAAACATGTATGCATGCCCTAACAGCAGGATGGACTTATGCTGCTTTAATCCTGTATCCATGGAGACCAATCTGTCCATTGCTCTAGGGACAAGAAAAGATCAGCCAGCATCTGTTTCTCTGTACTTCTGCGTGTCTGTTCATCTATCCATGAGCCCGCCTGTCTGTCAGCCTGCTTGTGCATGTTTCAGTCTGTCAGAAGTCATTTCCATCAACTACCAAGAGAAAGTAAATATAACCCATAACCCAGGCGGCCTGGTAGCTCAGTGGGATGAGGCATGGGGCTGGGATGCTGGTTCGATTCCCAGCTGCGGCACCCAGATCATCTCCCAGAACTTTAGCACTAGCTCCTCCCCATACTAGGTGTGTCCTTGAGTAAGACACTTAGCACTAGCTCCCTGGGTGCTGTCTGCACCCGCCCACTGCTCCCCCCAGGGGGATCGGTCAAATGCAGAAGGACGCCAAAAGACTGCAAATTTTAACCTTTTTTATCAGCTGTTGTCAACCTTCACTGTGAATTGATACTATACAATTGCAACTTTCCTCTGATCATACTAACCAAGGGCAAGGCATTAAATGAACTCAACAGTGAATCCAAGTCGTGACAGCCATAAAAGATAACTTGTTAATCCTGTGGGTAACATGACTGCAACTAGATTATTTTTGTTAACAAAACATGGCTTTTAGATGGCCTTGAATTAGTGATGTCACCAAATTGTTGGTTTCTTCTTGTGATTTGCTCTTCCAGATTTTTACTACAGCACCCCTTCATTATTGCTTGTTTCATTCTCCCTGAAATCTATGTCCACCTGGTTTAGTCTGGTCTGGTGATTGCCTTTTCCAGTCTAAAACCTTCCACTTTCTCTTCTCTTGTCCGCCTGACTTGTGTTTTGAGTATGTTGTATGATCTTTTACCTCCTTAGAAAAGCTTCTCTAGTGCCTTTATTTTTTCATACTTAGTATACTATAAAATAGGTAATTTTTTTCTCAGCAGACCACAAAATTATATAAATTCAGCTTTATTTATATATATATGTATACACACATTATATAAATATACACAAACCCAACAGTCCCACAGGAACAAGCACTGAGGTGACAGTGCTCCAACGGAACAAACCTCCAGCAGAACCAGGCTTAGGGCAGTCATATGCCTCGACTGGTTGGTGTTAGTGGACAGAGGAGGGAGAAAAGAAAAGCAGGTAACATAGATCACAACAACAACAAGGGGCAGCAGACGAAGCCCCGGGAGGTTGGTAGGACCAGCAACTACAACAAGGTCAAGGATACCTGAGGAGAGATAGGCATGAGAAGATAAGCTTTAACTGCTTAACTTTAAGTGTTTAGTTTACTGTAATGTTATCTTATTACTCATGTTAAAAGTGTTAGGTAAAAACAAATGTCATTCACCAAAGTTACTTACAGTTTTTAAATGTTCTGTTAGTTGAGAATACCTTTTTTTGTGTGTGTGAAATGAAAAATAATTTTAATACTCCACGGACAAAAAGTACTAATTCATTAGAAGGGTCTTTGGAGATTAATGAAATGCCAGTAGAACAAAGGTTTAATGTTTTTAAGTGATGTTGTTAGCTTTTCAAACAACACTGGTCCATTATGGTTTTAGAGAAGCTGGTCGTTGCTTTCATGACCTGAATGTGATGCTCAGCTAATTGACAAAAGAGACAAACTGTTCGTGTTTGTGGGGAAATAAAGCAAACTAGATTAGCTGTTGTTATAAATAATCCCACTGTGTGAATTTCTCCTCCTAACAATTAATTGTGATAATTAAAACTGCTGCGGTAACTGTATGCGTGTGGTCAGACTGCTACTTGAAGACTGAGCTGCATGTGAACGCTGTGGGACGGGGAGAGGCTGGCGACAGCCCCCTCTGCTCATTAAGAAGGTGTGCTTTCTCAAGAGTCTCAATAAGCCTCGAGTAACATCAGAAACATCACTAGATTTGTTGGTAGCAATAAAGAGACCGGTTTAGAGGTAGATAACATGTGCCTCCGTTGAAATGAAGGAAGGCAATGCATTGAAGAACATAATTTTAGAACATATCTTTTAGTAGACATTGGCGTGTTTACCTGGGCTTGCTGGTTCCACTGTGTTCTCATCAACTTACTGTAACCCACACACATTTAGTCGTGCAGTGTCTCACAGGTCATTTCCCCAAAAGTCAGATGAAGGATAAAGGTGTTTCTGTATAAAGATGCTGGAGGCCCCTGCAGTCCTTAATAAATGTGCATTGGCCATATGGGTGACTGTGCTCCACAGTGGGGCCATTTGATGCAGAGTTATGGGAGAAAAGAGCAGAGTGATATATGGAGAGGCAGCCACAGATGGGCCGATAGAGGGACAAATAGAAAACAGACAGAAAAACTGAGAGGCTGAGAGAATCTGTCTGTCTGGTTTGGTCTCTCTGTCTTCATCAGTCTGTTTCTGTCCATCTCTCCATCTGTTTATTTATTTATCACATTCCGCAATTAGTCTCCCTCTCACATCTCTCTCTTCTGTCGCATACCAACACGGACACAAACATAGAGATTTTGTGTAAATGTGACTAAAAATATATCTGAAGTATGAAGTTTCTTAAGATAGGATAAGAGATAAGATATATACACACACACACACACACACAAACACATACACACGCATATACATATATACATCCATACACACATACATCCATCAATCTACACATATTCATGCACATGCTCATGTCAGGTGCATTGTGCATGATGCGGTGACTTTGGGGGTAAGAGACATCATGATGTCTGACAGCCGCCGGGATGAATGATGTGCAGATCCTCTCCAGGCTCAGGCTTAGGTTGAAGATGTGCAGGACCACCTGACAGAGCTGGTCTGGACAGTCCCTGAGTAGTCTGGAGCAGATACCGCCTGGACCTGCTGCTTTGCTTGTCTTCGTCCTCTTGAGCTAGCTTCTCACCTGGTCGACTGTGAAGCAGACATGAGGCTGGGCTGAGGTGGGGGATGGGGCTAGCTCTGTTGTAGGTAGGTGTGCTAGTGGGGGTGAGACTGGATGGTGGAGCGAGGAGAGCTGAAAATGGCAGTTCCCCAGGAGGGTGAGGGGACAGCATACGGAGGGGGGTTGATGGAAGCTGGGAGGTGGGGGAGGTGGTTGATTGCCCTCAGTCAAACCTGTTAAAGAAGCGATTCAAGTTGCTGGCCCACCCCAGGTCAGCAGACACTGTGGCTCCTCCATTGTCCTTGAAGTGACTTTTTTTTCATTTTCCTCCAGACTTCTTGGACGTTATTCTGTTGGAGTTTGTTTTCCATCTTCCTCCTGAAGCGCTCATTGGCACCTCAGATCTTATATTTTGGACTCTCTTCAGCTCTTCTTTGTCTATAGATCTGAAAGCCAGCTTCTTCTCGTTCAGCATAGCTTTCAGTTCTGGATTCACCCATGGTCTACCCTCTTGGGAGACACAGTGGTCTCAACACAGAATTTAATGTAGTCCGTGATGCAGTGGGTTAGGGAGTCAATGTCCTCGCCTTGGGGCCTGCAGAGTTCCTGCCAGTCTGTGCATTCAAAACAGTCCCTCAGGGCCTCACTGCATTCCTCAGACCACAGCCTTACCACCTTCTTTGTGGGGGGTTTACTCTTTACCATTGGGGTGTAAGTGGCTTGAAGAAAAACCAGGTTGTGATTTGAGTGCCTAAGCAGGGGTAGGGGTGATGCTTTGTGCTTTCCCCTGCTTTGTGTTTGCAAACAGTAGGTCCAGAGTTTTGTTATCCCTCGTGCTGCAATCAACAAACGGGGAGAAGTTCGGGAGAGTGGCAGGTGGTGAGGCATGGTTTAAGTCCCTAGAGATAATAATGAGAGACTGCGGATGTGCCGTCTGTAACTGAGAGACTGTCGAGTGAATGTGCTCATGGGCTGCTGTAGCATCGGCCGAGGGAGGGATGTAAACAGTCATCACAATGTGAGAAGTCATTGAACTCCCTGACCAGGTTATATGGCCGGTTGCTAACAGCTAACAATTCAAAGTTTTTGGTTTAAAGTTTCTCCTGTCCAAGGCTACGACGAGTCCAGTAATCCAATAATAATTTGCTAAAACCCCTGGATCAAGTGCTGTTTTTTTAGCATACACTACAGCTACCTTGAAAGCCTGCCTCCCAATTTCCAAAAGTTCATATTTACTGTACATGAGGATCAGTAACTGAACAGTTATGGAAAATAACACAAAAACATAAATAGGAAAGCCAAAAACCAATAGCTCTGGGCCGCTGCGTCCACGCACCACCATCTTGATGTAAGCTGGTAGGAATCTGTGGTACTGTATGAAACAAAACTACTGAAATGGTCTTCAGACAAGTCAATCAGTGATCTATAAATATTAATCTGCCTCCTAACACTAGCAGACACTATTTATCAAACCATTACAGGATGATAGCAGGTAGAGTTGCCCTTCCTCCTCCCGTGAGAATATGATTGTATTGTAATATCCCTGCTGAGCTATCTGCCACACTGCTGCTTTTCAATGCAGTTAAATTATTGTGCTGTGTGTTAAATGCTAGACCCTGGTTGTAATGACTGCCTCCCACTGCTTATTTGTGCACTTTATGGCAGCAGTCCACACTATCTACTTCCTGCTTTCCTTACACACCTAGGCACATATTGATAGATTTGTGTGAATGCAGGCACACACGCATGCAGCCAGTGGTGGTGCATTAGCCAAGATAGCCTATTATTATTTATTTATACATAAATGGGATCCTGTGTGAGTGTATTGTGCGGCAGCTGTGTTGGGAAAATGCCAATCGTGAGATCGGTGCCTCCATTCTCAGCTCCTCCTGTTTTATGTCAAAGTGTCCTTGGGCAGGACACTGAACCCTGAGTTGCCCCCAGTGTGTCAGACTGCATTGCAGCTCAACTATTGGTGTTATAGTATGTGCATGACTGTGTGAAGTTTGTAGGTAAATGTGCAAATCTTGTGAAAATTATTAAATTATGAGATAATGTGAAAACTGTTAAACTAGTTTCACTGTACTGTATTTGTCCGCTCTTCAAATGCTGCTGATTAGAGGAATCATTTGAGCAGACAGAAAGTTGTCACATGTTGTGACAAATGCTGGAACTGCACAGGCCAAACCTGTCTACATTACAGTCACACAACCTGTTACACTTCTCTTCAGTCTGCTCTTTCTCTGTGTGATGGAGTCAGCCCTAGCATTTAGCTGTAAATTAAATATTACGTTTCTGTTCGCAAGCAACTGTGACCATAAAATAGTGATTCAGCCACGGTCATAACGATGACAGATGTACTGTTGTCTTTACAAACTTATGTAAGACATATAAACACGGAGCTGTCCCATTGTACAGGTTGTAGGACCTCAGTAGAACATTAGCAGTGAGTACTGAGGGTCACTGAGTGATGTATTATTATTTCATTATTTGCATGATTATTTCAATCAGAAATACTTGAAAGTATTAGTTTGGCATTTCTTCTTTGTTTTCTCTTGCGTTTTGTCTAGTTCAAGTATTAATTTCTGTTCTGTACTTGCCTATACAGGCTGTGATATGCTTTGGATTTTGGATATTATGCAATGGTGTGATTATCTATGCATTGTAATGAACCCAATGTATGTAAACTGAAACTAGCAGGACATGGTGTCGTGATCATGTTACACTAACACATTTTTGGTCATGCAAACTTGGTCCATACGTAGTCTCATTGTTGCTAGAAAATAGGTCATGAAAAAGATTAGAGTAATTATAGTAAAATGACATCTGGCCAACATGTTACAGATATTACACTCTCCCTAGCTTTTATCATGTGATAACACTGTGCCATCTTTTTCACTTGGGAAGACCATCAAATGTTGAATGATTTTCTACTTTTATTGAAAAATTACATAGTTCAATTTATGTAGTTCAATTAAACGTTATTTATACAGTGCCAAATCACAACGAGTGTTTAGTTTTATTGAAGATTTTCTGGAAATTGACTCTTTGAAACAATTTCTGACTATTAATATTACTCATACAGATTTATTTTCCCTTCATCAAAAATCAATGCAGACCACCTTTGCAATGCAGCAGAAAGAGGTATTCAGTGATGACCTACCTGTGAGTGAGATTCCTGAATGCTGGCCTGCTCTTAAATTGGAGTCCCGTGAAAATCTTTTCTTTAGTACATATATTTGACTGATTATTTTGTTTCAAAACTTGGTAACTTGGTTGATTGGTTTGAAGGAGTTACAGTGTTTTTTAGGCAGTAGTGTCACATCTATATGTGTGTTTGTATGTTGTATATGTTTGTACAGATCACCCCACTCTTTCACAAAATTAATGTGTTTTTGCTATAAACTAAATACATTTCTCTCACTTTGGTTAAGATGATATATTTTGTTCAAACAAAAGAATTATTTCATTTTTGACATGTACATTTTTTAAATTTCATTTACATTTTAGCATTCAACATTTCCTCAATCAATGAGGTGTCAAAACATATTTGTGTGTCTGGAGAACATACAGAGAACATTTAACATTTCCGGAGAACATAACACTGTCCACGCATATGTACACAAACAAACAACTTATCTCTTCTCACTGTGTGCAGCTGTCACAAACTACTTGCTTCTGGCTGTGACCACTGCACACTGAGGTACTACATTCCCAACAGCAATCAGTGACTTTGCGATTTCTGTTTCTTGGACACAACTGGCACCTCTTTCTCTTCTGCTGGGCCTGTGTGCTTCTTTCCTGTGGCTGGATCGCAGCAGTTTTTGACATCCCACACCTACCCATTGCTCGGAGTACCTTCCAGTTGACTTTTCATGTGAGGTGTGAAGTGTTGTCCTCCATCGGTGATGCCTGTTTAAAAATCAGGGTGCTGAGCACTGAAAAATTAATATACATTCAAAGCGGTGACATAATTCATATTGTACCAAAGAGAATATTCCATAGGAACTGCTTAGGGTTGCATGTCACTTTTATCTAAAGCGACTTACAAGGAGCTAGCGCTGTGTGTCTGGCTCAAGGACACACCTGGTACAGGAAGGACTAGGGGATTCGAACCTGCGACTTTCTGCATTCCAGTCTGACCCTCCAGTGAGCTACCAGGCCGCCGTACTCATGTCAGTCTAATCCAGCAGTCTTTCTATAACAATTACAAGTATTGTATATACACATCTAAGTTTAAATTAAGCAGTTATCATCATATTTCAATTTAAATTTACAACATAAGTCATCTCAAGGCACTTTACAGTGTAAGGTTTGAGACCTTACACATTATATCAATATATACCAAAATATTTAGAAAACCCAACAGTCCCATTCGAGTAAGCATTAAGGCGACAGTGGAGAGAAAAAACTCCCTTTAAGAGGAAGAAACCTCCAGTAGAACCAGACTCAGGGTGGGCGGCCATCTGCCTCAACCGGTTGTGGTTAGTGGACAGAGGACAGAGAAAAGAACAGCAGGTAACATAGATCACAACAACATGAACAAGGAGCAGTAGACGAAGCACCGGCAGGTTGGTAGGACCAGCAACCACAGCTCCAAGTTTGAGGATACCTGAGAGAGAGATAGAGCTAGAGAGAGATGACGAAGCACAACTAGGGGAGAGAAATTAAACCAAGTTATTAACATGCAATGATGTCAGTGAAGTGAACAGACAAGGAAAAGTAGGAGAGGAGCTCAGTGAGATATCGAGTCCCCCAGCGGACTAAACCTATAGCAGCATAACTAAGAGATGGTTCAGTTACCTGATCCACCTCTAACTATAAGCTTTATCAAAAAG
>JAUMHJ010000002.1:201386-212479 GCA_032361105.1 Microctenopoma lineatum | reverse complement strand
CAAGCACAGAACCCTGTGGGACCCCATAATTAACTTTTGAGTGCATTGAGGATTTATCATTAACATGAACAAATTGGAATCTAACTATCTAATCCAATGACATAATCCAGTCTGTGTAATAAAATGTTGTGATTAGTAGTGTCAAACGCAGCACTGATGCCCAACAAGACAAGTACAGAAACAAGTCCATTGTCTGAGGCTACGGGAAGATCATTACGAACTTAATCGGTTACTGTCCCCTGTCCCCAGAGAGTCAAATCCACTGGCACTGAGCTCCTGGTCTGCACTAACCAACAGCTTTTCTGCATTTGAAGTTGGGTCTTAGACAGCTAAAACTGAACCGGACACCTATCAGCAAACAAATTTCCATTGCGCTATTCATCCACACAATTTACATAAGTCATTCGAAAGCTTGTCTTTCTGTACTGCCCTGGTGGTAAACACAGATTTGCTTGGTAATCTGTACTTTGGAGCTGAGAGTGATGACGACCAAACAGTGAGCCTTTGAACATATGGACTGCAGTGTTTAGAAATATAGGGCAGGGCTAATCCATTTAATGTCATAAAGACAATAACAATAACAATATCCTTAGTCACATTTAAATGACAGTAGAATGGCGTTGTCTTATTTTTACGATCCCACTGTTGTTGTATTTATTTACTAAGCACCACCATCGACTTTGTATAACTTGGTATTATTTCAGTAAACTTCCTAAGCTCAGCTCCAGCAGGCTTAAAGACTTGAGGGTTTGTATACTATTTGCTTACCAACTACAGTAGTTTTACAATTATAATCATTACATGACCAATATATTTCATAATGACACAGGTATCAACTTTATTTTATCCCTCTCTAGTGTGAACATCGAATATAGTACATTTACCTCTTTTGGAAGGTGAATATTGTTACAGAAACAATAAATACCTAATGTACATGCCACTTTATTCACACTACTGAACCTTTTCACAATGTTGTTGTGCAGTAAGACAATAAGCTGGATTAGGTAAAAAGCTCTATGGTGCTTAACAAAACAGCCACAGCCAGCTCTATTCTGACATCAGATGTGGTCAGGTCCATCTTCTGTGTTGTGGTATTTCAGAAACATGGAGGTTATGGGCATCAACAGCTCTGTTCTAGTGTAGAGCCATATTGTCCAAATGTTGTAGTTGGGGAGTGATTTCTCTTACAGTTGAGAGTGCACTGATTTGAAAAGAAGCAGAAACAAATTGGCCCCCAGGCCAAGGTGGCCCCAGAGAACCAACACAATTTGAACCACATCAGAACAGCAGTAGTGAGACTGTGAAAAGATGTCATTGACAGCACTGTCAGCAGCTCTCACAAGGCCTATCACACAGGCTATGTATGATGAAACCTAGTTTAAGGGCCCACTTGGAATTTTGTGCCTGGTGCCCCAAGAGACCCTTGGAGCGCCCCTGTCGCTCAATGTAATAAGCATCAGACTGCGATGCAAAAGGTGGCAGGGTCGAATCCCACTCAGACTGTCACCCTTATCCCCCATACCATGTGTGTCCCTAAGCACTGGCTCCCCGGGTGCCCCCTGTGGCTGCACGCTGATGGGTCAAATGCAGAATCCAAATTTTGTTGTAACATGTAAAATGTAATCATTGACAATAAAAGCGTATAAAATACGATTATACTGGTTATTACAGTGTATGTGTACGTAGTACTTGAGTGCATGTAAAAGCCGGCACTGTGATCTAATAGCAAATTAAATTCTGTAGCCTACTGTTCTACTCTCAGGGCAGGAAAAGCACAGTTAAAATGAGAGTGGAAAATTTCTTTCATTTAAAAAAACAATTGCTTGATTCAGTGCTGCTTTTTTCAGACCTGCTACTTACAGTATTTTTTTTTTCGTGTTTCAATGCCAGTGTTTCCTTTCTCAGCTCAGGTTTTATTTCCAAAGCTAAATAATAGTTCCAGTGCTAATATTTAAAGTCACTGTCAGTGATATTGAGGATAAGGCTGCAATGTCTAGAAGGTCACTCTGGCTTATTATTTTAAAAGTGACTGCCAACAGTGCATAGCATTCTATGCTCCAGACAATAGTTTGTTATTTTTAGGGGGAGGACTGTATATTGAGCCTGTATATTTTTAAGAAATCCCCCAAAAATTCAGCTCAATCTTGACATTTATTCTTTGCTTTTAATTTTGTGGCTCTCATGAAGTGTGACTGTTCTTATAATTAAGTAAGTGATTCACTCAGTAAGCCTTTATGAAAAAGTTATTTTGTAAAGAATTGTTTTGCACAAACTCTGCAATTTCAAATTTTGTTATAAATGAAAAACATCCAAAAACAGAACAGAATTTATCAGCCATTGGCCACTGAATGCAGTCGAAATTTACCAAGTATACAGATGTCTTTATACTTGGTAAATTGGACTACCTGTATCTTTAATAAATACAGCAGCAGCATATGTAGAATTGTCCAACCACTGATCTATAAATATGACTCAATGTTTTACAAATATTACTGTTATTATTATAATTCAATTAAATTCAATACAGAACCTACATGTAGATTCAGCAAATAAGTGATACTTTGCACTAATAGCCTCAGGAAAAGTTTTTTGTTTTTTGACAGCAGCCAGACAGTACATGCCACTGCTACTACAGGGTCTCACTGTCTGATTCAAGGACACTTCTAACTTAGCCAAGAAAGATCAGGGATTGAACAACTAACCCTGGAGTTCATAGATGCCTGGTCTATCAACTGAGCTACTGCTGCCCCAGTTGTAACTGACTTAATTAGCAGACAACTTTCCTCTGACTCTCAGCATTCTTTTTAGGGAACATCAAATATAAATCTTAGCATGACCACATTGTCACTGCCAGACCTCAAGACCACATTCAATGATGACAAGTTTCACTAAGATTCTGATGAATTGTCCCCAGAGTCCAGATGATGAAGATATTTTAATGGGTGTCTCTTTTGGATTACTGCTTTGGTCTATTTTTCTCTCTCCAAAACCTAATTGGTGTAATTAACTAATTTTGACGACTTACTATGAAGTTTGGTCTGAGACATTTTTTTTCTAATTTTTCATCTGCCACTCCTTGGGTTACACAACATTAATAATGCTAATTAAGCGCCCTGACAGTTAATTTAAGATAATTAATACAAATACTAATATTAGATGGCAAAGTGAAACCAAATACCTTTTAACACGCGCCAGAAGATGTTCTGGGAAGCAAAAGAGAGAGGAAAAAAGACAGTTCTAAAATACCTGCACACATCTATATTTCACAACTGGGCTGTCAGAATTTTAAATGACTTCTAAAATCACTGCAATTTTTCTGCACAGGAAGATACAGCTGTCAGGACAACTTCTTGCTGCTCGCCTCTGTGCTGCCTGGCTTCGAGCTTTGAGGATCTTAGTCTTTTAGGATTTCACAAGTTCATTAAATTTTGTCCATTAGGTCTGTTCAAAACCCCATACCCCCCCCCCCCCCAGCTTAATGATCAAATCGCCCTTTTCTTCATATAGAAATACAAAAGCCCTCTAAAGAATTATGGTCAAGTTGTACTGCTTGTGAGCTATAACAGGCAGTCCAGATGGTCCATTTGCAGTGCGTGTAGACGTCTTGGCTCACTGACGATGGAGCAAGAATAAGTCACTGTCGCTGCCTTAACTACCAAACACATTACCTCTGAAGTATACGCCATTTGGAGTGCTAGGCTCATTTTTAACATCTCCAAGGCTGCTTAGTTTGATCCCTGCCGCTGAAAAAGTCTAAAAGATTAACATAGTGCACTCTGAATAGTCAGTCTCCTGCAGTCAATATAGCTTAGCTTATCTCAAGAGTGTTGTTTGCTAGGAACCCTGGAGCTATTGGAAGTGCCAAGCTCCTTTTTCACAGCCAGGGCAGCCAGAGAAGGTGTAATAGATGGGGATTGCTGTGTAAATAAAGACTACAGATACAAGAAGAAGAAGGAACACGTAGTAATTCAGAGGTACTTTTTTGTGGGGAAGAGGAAGTCATTAGCTATCACAAGCTAGGGGCTCAATTAAGAACATAACAGGAACATGCATTAACAATAAAGTCAGGGGCCAATGCAATACCAGCATCATTGGACACTTGTAAAACCTGCATCACAACATACTACTTCCCCTGATGGGTATTGAACCAGAGATTGGAGTCTTATTTATCTCCTTCTGACCTCCTCCCCAGACACTTGTCTTAACATTCTTGTGCTGTTTTAATTGAATGAGCAATAGAGGAAGTGTGTGTGTGTGTGTGTGTGTGTGTGTGCGCGCGCTTCAGCTGGTTGGCTGCATGTATGGCAGTAGGTATGTAGAGTTTATTATCTGTCTCAGGCGCTTTCCCGCTGTGGTTAGTGTTTTCTTAATGAGGCTGGAGAGTGGCGTGGGCCAAAGCTCGTTAGCCAGGCCCCAGGGTTAATGTGTGATAGAGTGGCTGGCTAGCCCACTGGTAAACAACAGAAACCTTAACCAAGAAGGGTCATGTCTGGCCATGCATTTTGTTTCCCCACCAACACAGCTCTGGTGGAAAGACTGCAGAACATGAATAAAAAGTGAGGTTTTCCCCATCATGAGTGGTAGACAGAAACAACTAAAATTGAATTAATAGGAGAAAGGAGCAGAAGTAAACAGTGGTGCAATCTATATTCTCCCGTCAAATTATTACTATTCAATTAAATTTGTATTCATCTTTATTTGTATAGCGCCATATAGCGTCTTTATGTTACTGTCCAATGTTCTCTTTGACCATTGTTAGTGAAATTTGTAGACTAAATTTCATGTACCAGCACACAGTAGACGATTAGATGATTAGATGATTTTGCTGTTCAAGACAGTATTCATATGCACACTATGAAATAAAAGGTGATCAGCAGCACACTTTCCATGGCGCTCACTCACGTGAGTTGGTACTTTAAGGTGAAAAGGGGTTGCTCCTCATTTCTGACTTAAACTGAAAGTCCTTCTGCCTTTCTATGTTAAAGGAGCTCTACAGTCTCACTTAGAGTTAAACTACAGTAATCAAAAGCATTCTTTTTTTTACAGTGTCAATAATACATTTTTTGTTGGAGAGGAGAGGAGATCCACTTAGCAGACTAGTCTATATCAGCATGACTAAGATGGAATACCAATCTCTTTCTTTCATTCTCCTGAGGATTATGGATCAGAATGCAGTTTGAGATCCAGGTCAAGCTCTGTTAGGCCAGAGGTAGTGAGGCCTTTGGAGTGAGGGCTCCTCAGTTCTGGAATGACATGCCAGAAGAAAATTACCAGCATGTTTTTGTTTTTTTAAACCTGTTATTGAACATTTTTTGTTTTAATCTGCTAAATTTAATATGTATTTTCTCTTATTCAGCATTTCTGTTGTATATATTTTATACTTCCAAGGTTTGTGTATTTGTATTATCAAATTATTATTTTTATATATATTATTATAACAGGTTTTCCTTTGACAAAAAGCTGATTTTATATGTCAACTATTTTTTAATGCTGTACAACAAACATAATTCTATTCATTTCAATTGCATTGTGATTATAGGAGAGTTTCAGAGACAACATTTTTAAATGGAATCTTTCACCAAAACATTAGGGAGAAACATTTACATTTTCAATATTATTTATTTATTAGGTTGGGACGGTGGTGCACCAAGAACCCCAAGGTTGGTGGTTGGAGTCCCGGTCCCTCGCTAGTGCTGCTCCCAAGTCTGGATAAATTGACGGGTTGGATGCGGAAGGGCATCCGTACCATCAGCAGGTATGAAATCAGTTTATCTGCGTTTTTTGTTTGTTTTTTCTCTTTTTTTCTCTCCCACTCCTTCTGTTGACTTTCTTCTCAACTTTTCTTTTCCATCTTTTTTCTGTCCCCCAGTCTTGTCTGTCATATTATGGTTAATGAAAAAAATAAATTAACATAAACAGAAAAATGTTAATGTTAAAAATGTGATAGCACAGCTACACATACACTGGCCGGGATAAGAGAAAAAGGAAGGGCATCTGGCATAAAATCCATGTAAGCAAAATGATACACTGTGGTGACCTTGAAAGGGAGCAGCAGACAAAAACTTTTATTGATCATACATAACCTCAAAATTAAACCCTTCCTGTTCAACTCAAGAGGCCAGAAATAAACATATACAGTATTTAACAAAGGTGAGTACAACCCTCACATTTTCTGTAAATACTCTATTAGAGCTTTTCATGGGACAAAACCTAAGATTGTATGACACTTTGATATAATGTAAAGTAGTCAGTGTACAGCTTGTATAACAGTGTAAAGTTGCTGTCTCCCTAAAATAACTAAAATAACTTATACAAAAGTATGTAATCAATGTGCTGGAGAGAAATGACAAACTTATTATGCCAGTTTTTAAAAATGTTGTCAGATGCTGCCTTGAGCCGAATGATGTCCACCCTTTATATGTGGTCATTCTTCCACATGGCTTTTTTAAATTATTGTTCTCGTATTGATATTCTACAGGCTAGATGTGTGTGTTTAGCTCTAAATTGAACAGTTTATTTTAGTTTCTGTAACCTTTCATATACCACTTGACTTCAAAGACTGCTTTGACTTTGCTCTGGAGTCCTTCTCTTTGACTTTGTTCTTTGTGTATAAGTTAAGGGTGTGGCGGCTTCCATTGCTGTGCATTCATGTGGAAAACAAAGTATTATATCTAAAACTCACCCTCCACAGTCCACAGTTTAGTCTTCTCTCTCTCCCTGGCTTTGTCTCCGTCCCTCTCTCAGTGCTCCCACTCCAGCCCCTGAGGAGTGTGTAGGGCAGTGTCTGCAGGTCCAGGGTGCCTGTGTCCTTGGCTGAAAGTCTGTGTTGGGGCTTGTTTTACTTAGACTTAAGGGAAATCCTTTCTATGCTGCAGCCCCTGGGCTTTCAATGGCCTTGGCCTGCTGATGGAGGCTTTCTTCACCCGCATCCTACCGGCCTGGTGAACTGCTCCTGTCTCAGGGCCTGACAGCTCCCCTAACCTTCTCCGACCTCCCCTGCTATTACACTGCCTCCATCCATCTGCTGGAACCCCAGAGCTTTTCCAACTCCCATTCTGGGCCTAAGGTCCTGTTTTCATCTTTCCCCAGCCAGGCTGTGGGTCCTGGGTGACTGCAGGGGACCATTACAACCTAATCACCACGCTAAGGCTTCCCCCATAAGCATCTTAAACATCCATTATTGCGATTCATCATCATAATGGAATCACTTGTCAGCTAGATGGTTATGATTTGTAAGCAATAAAGTCATGCACTGCTTTTTAGCAATTGGGCTAATTTTTGTTGTATCAATTAGTTTGGTATTAAAGTGTTTTTTTGCTAAAGTGATTTTAATTAATATAGCACCACATGAAATCAATAAGAGTGTTGCTGTGACAGGCAGAGCTGGAAATTGGTGTTGGTGAGGCAGTGAGTAAGTTGACGAGAGCTTTCTCTGGAACATGGACTTCACAGCACAGATTGCGTGATGTGTCGTGTCCTGGGCACACTGTACCCACACCTTTTACTGGTGTATGACACACACACACAGAAAATGTTGCAACATTCCTTGCTAATCAAACATCAGGACTGGGATCACTGAAATGATGCTGTGTATTGTACATACCCTTAACAAACCACTTAATATGTCGGGTGGGAGTAGTTTTCAGAGCTGTGACTGTTACACCTACAGTATCTCCTAAGTCTATTCAAAGGGAAGTCAAACCAACCTGGAGGAATTTGTGGTCACTAACCAACTTGCCTGGACTTAACTTCAAGATATCTTCACCTGGAGTATTTTCACAGATCTTCAAATGCAGGACGTGAACAGTGTTTTGGTCACTTCCCTGACAGCAGACACAGGGAAGTGGATATACATTCATAGTCACTAACCACTTTCCCTTACATAGATAAAGCGACTCGGATGAATTGTGAAACCTTTGTGTTTTGGCTTTCCACTTGTCAGTCTATATCCCAAGATGCATTTTAGAACCAAGTGTAAACAGGATCCCATTGTGACTACAGGCAGCACTGGCATGATTTCTCAAAACAAGGCAAACCACAGTTGAACTATTGAAATACAATTTAAAAATATTTTTTGTGCAGCAGACTGGATTTTTTTAAAGTATAAAGAGCTACATTGGCTGTCCACTGCTGCACCCCAGAGTTAATGCACCACTCTGCCATGCATTATTCACAAACCACTCTTTAAATTAACACCAGTATCCCCGGGCCTAACCAAATGAGCCACTAAAGCGCTCTTAAGAATCTTAAAGCTTGCTATCCTCAACTATGCTCTAAATACTAAAAAAGCTGCTTCCTATTTAAATTATCAACACCCAACTTCTCAGCTAGTCCCCCAAACGTGGTAATGAATAATGTGACATCACTTGAAAATATTTCAAACATAAACAGACCCTCAGGAAGTGTCTCCCTCTCTCTTCTCCTCTATTTCTTATCTCCGTCTCTCTACACAGAGACTTAATGATGTAATTAAGTGCAACAGATGTCCCACTAGCGGCCAGGTGTGTCATATGTTCCACAGCAACATCGAACAGCACAAAATCAATCCGGTTAAATTACTTTTCAATATTCGGATCTTGTGTGTGGACGGGACTCATGTCTCACCAACTCAAGCCAAATTGTGTGTCCTTTAGGTGTACAGCTAAGCGATCTGGCCAGCTATTGTTATAGCCTTGACTGCACCAACACTGAGGTCGCTGTTTTTTGCCCAAGTTGTCAGAGGAGGGTTGGCTGTTGTTACATATATATATATATATCCGTATTTATGTATGTATCGTGTATGTAATGTATGTGGGGTTGCTTTTTGGAATATGTGCTGGAGTAGTTAAGTGCAATTACTCACTGCCGACTTTAGTTTGGTGATGACAGATGATGTGTAATCTGCTCCCATAACATCACACGCTTCACAGTAGAAATCAATGCAGCCATGAGCTGATGCTGCACTGAATGCGATCTGACAGGCGAGCTCACTATTGAGCACTTTATCTGTTGTTTTACCTGCCTGAACTAATTCTAGGGTCTCATTTGTCAAGGCTCGTGGACTACATAGAAACAGACCCAATGAGCAGACCAGAACCAGAGAGTAAAAAGAATGACAGCAGTTTATTGTGTGGATATGCAAATGGCGAGTAGAAATACAAGGGGAAAACCGGAATAGAGCTAAAAGGCACAGAAAACATTAAAACTAACTGGGGAGAGTAGCAAAGGTGATGGGAAGGTGTAGTGAGGGTGTAACTAAAGTGACTTAACCATGAGGAACCAGGAAGGCAGGCCAGGGTGTCTTGTTTGAGCCAGGCAAGGTTCTTGTTGTTGACCATGCAGCAATGGAGGAAGTGGTGCAATTCAATTCCTGACTCCTCAAGTTCAGCAACAGTTTTGATTCTCTCTCTCTCTCTCTCTCTCTCTCTCTCTCTCTCTCTCTCTCTCTCTCAATACACACACACACACACACACATTTGTCACCTTCCTAAGCCAACAGCCCTATAGCTACTGCTGTTTGCAGGAAAGTCAGTTGGGTAGGAGCAACAGGTGTGGCATTCAGCTACAGGTAATCCCAGCCCAAGGGACGATGGGTTGTGACAAACAACACAGCCCAGGCAATCCCCGGCCCCCTCCCTGAACTGCTGCGTGTGTTTATGTGTGACTGATGCAACAGTCTGCAAATGCTGATCCTGAACTTAGATGCAGCGTAACCCCCAAGGGTGCTGGATGTAGAAAGGTGATACACAGGTACAGAACACTGAATTAGACTTAGTTTAAAATTAGTGACAGAGCAGTTGTTTGAGTGATTAGCTGTAGTGGTTTAATTTCATGAACTTTTTTAATCCGCAGTAAGAACTGCTGACTGTTGTTTGGTAAATGTAGTTATAATTACATTCTAGCTCCACTGACCAACAGGTCAAACTGGTTGACACTAGAACAATCTTGGACATTCAGAGCTGAAAAACACTTTGCCCTGTCAGCCTGTCACTTGTACACTTGCAAGTTGTGTTTAGATAATATCCAGTATTTCCTGCAATTGCCGTGGACAGACACACTTATGCAACAGCTATAGAAATGTTTATAAGACATCAGTCTTACTTAGACTGCTTCCCTCCTGTAGATCACACAGAACTAATTTCAATAATTAACTCATCTAAATCTTCTTCGTGTCTTTTTGACCCCATCCCTACCAGACTGCTCAAGGATGTTTTACCTTTGATCAGCACGTTCATTTAAGAGCAGATAAATCTATCCTTATTAACAGGCTATGTACCACAGGCCTTTAAAGTAGCTGTAGTAAAACCTTTACTAAAGAAACCTACTCTAGATCCAGAGGTTTTAGCCAATTATAGAACAATATCCAATCTACCCTTTATTTCAAAAATCTTTGAAAATTTGGTTTCAAACAACATTTTATTACACAGACTGGAACATGTCATTGGGATTAAAGGAACAGCACTAAGCTGGTTTAACTCCTATTTATCAGATAGATCCCAGTTTGTTCATGTTAATGATGAATCTTCCATACACATGCAGGTTAAATACGGAGTTCCACAGGGTTCTGTGCTTGGACCCATTCTATTCTCATTATATATGACTCCCTTAGGCAACATTATAAAGAAACACTCAATTGATTTCCATTGTTATGCAGAGGATACACAATTATATTTATCGAAGAAATGAGATAAAATCAATAATTTAGGGAAACTTTATGCTTGTTTAAAAGACATAAAGGCCTGAATGTCCTGTAATTTTCTACTCCTAAACTCCGAGGTTAGGATATTTGGACCCAAAAATCTCAGAGACAGGGTATCTAGTCAGATTACTACACTACATGACTTTTTACTAGCCTCAAGTACTACTGTGAGGAATCTTGGAGTCATTTTTGACCAAGATATATTATTTACTTCCTACATAAAAGAAATATCTAAGACGTCCTTATTCCACCTCAAAAATATTTCTAAAATTAGGAGCATCCTGTCTCACAGTGATGCCGAGAAACTAGTCCATGCATTTGTTACCTCTAGACTTGACTACTTTACTTTACTTTACTTTACTTTACTTTACTTTACTTTACTTGGCAGACGCTTTTATCCAAAGCGACTTACAAG
>JAUMHJ010000002.1:185237-196283 GCA_032361105.1 Microctenopoma lineatum | reverse complement strand
TTCAGCGCAGTGCCCTGGATTCCAACTCTGGAATGCAACCGCTCAAGTAGGATAGCGTGATCCACAGTGTCAAAGGCTGAGCTTAGGTGGAGGTGGAGGCTCAGTGACCACAGCATAACAAAAGTAGAGGTATAGTATAAGATCATCACTGGCACATGGGGTTTGTGTTTATATCCTATAGCAACTATTTAGATCTTCTAGGAATATTATTCCAGTAATATAATCTGACATTTTAGCCACACATTTCAAACGGAAGTCAGACAGTTACCAGTTGTTTGAGATAATCAAAGTAAATTTGACTTAGATTTTAGGCTTTGTTAGGCTCTTGTGTTTTTAGTCTGCAAATAACTTGAAAGTTTGTTCTGATTTCCATAAAACTGCAATGATGCCCTCATGTTGGATTTTGGTAAACTTGCCATAACACTGCATGTAACCCCCTAGCTCATTAGACCCTGTGGGAGTCCCACTTGGGAGGATGTCATTCTTGTTTCACAGTGGCTGATCAGTCTCAGCCAGATTAATGACCGTGCTGTGCAACTGTGAAATCCAACTGTTCTGCAAGTCAACATAAATACTTAATTGCTGGCTTTCCACAAACATAAAGGAGTCAAGATGTTTGGACTCGAAGGACAAACAGAAGGAACCTGAGGGTGACAAAGAAGAAGACAGCCATGTCAGCATTGATTTAGAGGAGACATTGCTTGCTCCTAGAAAGCTTCTGCGGTCACAGCTGATGAAATAAACATGGTAAAATGTGCACAGTTGTTAATGCAACAATATGCATGTTTCCTCCTTGAACGGGTAGGCATATTTTGCCTATTTCCGCCTTCTCTATTAATTTTGAACCTATCTCTCCTTCTATCTTATTGCAGGTTCCCTTTACCTTGGAGCTGTAGTTATCAACAAGACAAGTGCTTCGTCTGCTGCTCCTTGCTGTTGTTATGATCTATGTTACCTGTTGTTCTTTTCTCTCTTCTCTGTCCACTTACCTCAACCGGACAAGGCAGAACCTGAGCCTAGTTCTGCTGGAGGTTTCTTCCCTTCAAAGGGTATTTTACTCTCCACTGCTGCATAGTGGTTGCTCAAGGGGGATTGGTTGTTTCTACAAATATTCAGTATACATTGAATTTAATTCAATGTATACTGCTCCCAGCTAAAGTTCGGGAGGCAGACACCCCCGCTAGCTTTAAGATTAGCCCTAAAACTTCCCTTTTTGATAAATCTTATAGTTAGAGGTGGATCAGGTAACTGAACCATCTCTTAGTTAAGCTGCTATAGGTTCAGTCTGCTGGGGGACTTTCCTGACACTCTGAGCTCCTCTCCTCCTTTTCCTTCTCCGTCCACTTTATGACATCATTGCATGTTTTTAACTTTCTCTTCTCTCCCCTAGTCGTGCTCTCTCTCTCTATTTTCTCTCTCTCTCTCTCCTCAGGTATCCTCAACATTTGAGCTGTGGTTGCTGGTCCACCCAACCTGCCCAGTGCTTCGTATGCTGCTCCTTGTTGTTGTTGTGATCTATGTCACCTGCTGTTCTTGTCTCTCTCCTCTGTCCACTAACCCCAACCGGTCGAGGCAGATGGCCGCCCACCCTGAGCCTGGTTCTGCTGGAGGAAAAGGAACTTTTTCATCCCCACTGTTGCCTAGTGCTTGCTCAAGTGGGACTGTTGGGTTCAAATGTAATGGTTTATTCATTTATTACAGACATTTTTGACTTATGAAAATGTATTGTATGTAATTTTGACTAGTCAGAATAAACCTGTAGGTATGTTAAATTTGAATACTCTCTCTCTGTAGTCTGACAGATCTGCAGATACACAGCTTGTCAATCATAAGCAAATGTGTGGGACCGAGTACAAGGCAAAAAGAACCACAGGTGGATCTTCAAAAAGAAGAGTTTTTATGTATCTGGGACTAAGTAGACCGAATTAAATACTGAGAAAACTGAGTAGAACCATGCATGCAAACTGACCTGACACACAAACTGTGGTATATACTGTATACTAAATGATCAAACCATTGGGAAACAAAAGTGAATGGCAGAGACTAACAATACTAGGTAAACAATAAATTCAAGTGAAAACCAACAATATATAACAATGGTATAAACTTAAATCTAATTCAAAAGACAAACTATAATATATACATAATATGATCAAAAGAAATGATTCCCTTCTCCCCTCCCCACTAAATTGTTGGTTTAGTGCTGTTTTCTAGATTCTCCATTTATGGCAGCTTCACCCTTTGCCACCGCCTTTGCAACACCAGGATGGAACTCAATCCAGGTAGCTCAAAATAAAGAGAAATAAATTATTATCAAAGTAAACCAAAAGATATGCGACCACAGTGCCTAAAAGCATTGCTGAGATTCAAGTTTGTAACAGAATAATGAAAGATAACCTGAGATAAAAACACTGACTAAAACATTACAACTGGAATTAATGAAAAGCATTTTGATTAGAATTTTGATTAGCTGGAAAGATCAAATAAAATTAATAATTAAATTGTGACTAAACTAACGACCGTTTTCAAGAAATAACTAAAACTAACTTTAACTAAATAACTAAAACTAAATTTAAAGTTGTTAAATTCAGTCTTTCTCTCAAGGTGCTGACAGTCTGCTAAGACACACACACACACACAGGTATTGCAGTGTTTCATGTGAGCCAGATAAAACAGTGATCCTGTATGTGAGCCTGCAGAACTCTGAGAGACCAGCTGAGGACAACTTTGATGTTAATTTGCTTGATGATTTTCTGAGCTCCTCTTCACTTGTACAAATCAAAGGCCTAACCTTTATCTTACAGTGACTCATATTCTGTCTTAGCTCCATAAAAGCACATCAGTCTGCTATTAGCAAGGAGTCAAATAAAAGTTACATGCACTGTGTGATACTCTTGTGTGTAAAACTGCAACGTGTTTCCTGGTACACAACCTGCAGAGCAGCACAGCCCAGTTCTTTCTCAATGATTTACACATAAAACTGTTTTCAGGATTTTGATTTTTCATAACAGGCATTTGTTTAAGTTCTAAATATATAGAAAATGATTTCATTCCTGAGGAAAATTACAGACATTACGGCAAAATACCTTAGTACCTTCTATTTTATGTCATTTATACTGTGTGTTTTAATGAATACTGTTAAAAGCCAGCCAACCAGACTGTACTTGTGGAAAAACGTACACAGTGATTACAGTACAGTGCATTCATAAAAGTAGAACATTGAATTGCTAGAATAGTCTGTTAACTTGCTAGTTTGTGCATTGTTTAATATGTTAAGTTATATTGTGGTGTTACTCACATAATGCATTCTAAGAATTATTTACTACGGTGTAATGATTCAGAAACACCTAGTGCCAGATGACAGAGATAAATTACACTTGATGTCTGTAACACATACTAAGTCTAATATTAAACTAATATGATGCCAACATTTCTTCATGTCTGGGTTTATGCAAGCAGACAGACACACACACACACACTGGTCCCTCGCAAAACTTAGATTGATTCACTTCAGAGGAAACTATTATGGAAAGAACAATTGATGTGTCATTCCCTGAAGAGCGCTTCATCCATCACTGTCCACTGGTCTTATTAGTGCTTCACTACAAAGGAAAATCCTAATTCACCCCTGGGATAAGGAGGCTGCTTCTAACTGCTTTGTTCATATGGTAACTTCTTTCGTTACCTTCCTTGTTCATTCACTCACTCACGCAGGACACAATCACGGGAAGTGCTCTGACACACACACTTTTAAACAGATGCCCACAGACACACACCCAAGTAGTGACAATTGTAAACCATCTGCAAGTGCTCTGCAAACTGGTGAGAAAAGGGTAATCAACAGCTTGTCAGACTGCTCATTACTTCTTCATTATGGAGCGGAAACAAACACAAAACACCTGAGCTCAGAGACAGCTCTTCACACCAGCTCTCTCTCTCACGCACACACACACACACACACACACAGTCATGTGTAAATGAGAAGGAGCTGATAGGCAGACATCACAGCTCAGTCCCTATCTAAAATAGGCAGGAAACAAACTGTTTCTGCTAAGTGTGCTTGAGGCGCCAAACTACCAAAAATGTAATCTTGCCACAGTGGAATCAAAGCCGGTAAGATTCTGTCATTTAACAACTCTATGGGCAACTCAAAGGCTCGGATATGTTGTTCAATTTAATTAATCTTTATTTCTATAGCGCCAAATCATAACAAAGGTCATCTCAAGGCACTTTACATAGCAAGTTTAGGACTTTGCAAAATATAAGTGTATATAGAGAATAATGGAGAAAACCCAACAGCCCCACTAGAGCAAGCACTAGGCAACGGTGGAGAGGAAAAACTCCCTTAACGGAAGAAACCTCCAGCAGAACCAGGCTCAGGGTGAGACTAAACCACCAGCTCAGTTTGAACAGGGGGAATGGGAACTCTCTGTTTGTATTGGTCATTTCTTTTGGTTATGTATGTATCTGTATATTAGATTATTATTATTATATTTATGTTTGTAAACTGTTAAACCATACATTTGTTTAATATTACTCTCAGTTTCACAGTTGCATCTGCTGTTGCAGACACCACAGTACAATATTCAACAACTATCTTCACCTGGAATTATATTGTGGGACCATTTCTAAGCTGCATTTAAAAGTCAAAAGTTAAATCTCATGGCAACTTGCAAAAGTTGATGATTAGGAACACCATACCTCCTACTCATGTCCACCTCACTTGGACTTCAGACTCAGTCTTTCATTCATTAATTGCTGCATTTTACAACTAGACTTAAATATCTGATTGATTTGAGATAAACGAGGTTCCCATTTCACTTAGCTACAAACTGTCCCAAACGTCTGATATGCTTCTTCAGATCAGTCATTGGCCAACCAAACCGGTACAGCGCCGTTGCCCTCTAGTATCCTTTGAATATTTCCAGACTTATTGTTCCAGACTAATTTCCAACAAACCTAATCAACATCATTTTATTTAACAGGTGCATTCTTTTAAATGTAAAGTGTAATTTCTAAAGTGAGATTTCAAACTGTCACTGTAAACCTTTCATTAGATATAGGACAGATGTAAAACAGTAAATCTGTTGGTATTTTTTAATTTGGATTAACAAAATGAATTATGTAGATTCAAGTCCCCTTTTCTGTTTACATACTCATACATGCATTATTTAGCACAGGAGATGAAACATTTCAAAGATTCCATGTCATCACCTAACACAGCCCTGAACCCTTTGCATTGCACGTAACACACACACATTTTGCTTTGACCAAATATTTATACCAATAAATTATCTTCTATTTAAATTAAACCTGTAAAAAGCAAAAAGCCGCCCACTCATGCAGTGTCTCAGTGCTCTTTGCAGCACTGCGTGAGGTGGACATTCACAGCTGCTTCCAGTGAACACATGCTGTTTTGCCCATGCTTAATGACAGCTAAAGAAATATGAGTCAAAGGATAGCAATGAAAGACGATTATTGCCCGTGCTCTTTGTTTAACCCTGTTTTACTTTTACCACACTAGTGATCAATAGTGGGCGTGAACCTAATCCACTCAGCTGCATTTGTTTATCTCCTTCACATCAGCACTAATACATATGTCACTGTTTTGATTTAGGAGAGAAGAAATCAGAATTCATCACTTTAGAATATCTGCAAGTCTATGTGTGTGTTAACTCTGCTACAAAGTGAGAAGACATCTTGTTCCATGTTGTTGCAAATACCCCAGCAAGGCCTACTATTACTCCTTATAAAAGATTAATTGTGCTGATCATTAATTCAACCTCAAGGCTAAAGCTCCTCTGCTGTGAGGGTCCCCTGATGTTACTTTTTCACTCCATCTTTCTCTTTCTGGTTCATGAAATAGACATAACTGCTGAGTGAGGGTGTGTCTGTGGTGTCTGAGAGGGGGTGATGGACTTACACACTGTACAAAAAGAGCCTGGTATCATTTTACATCAGCTTCTTCAACATTTTTTCATTTAAATTCAAATTCATTTTATTTTTCCCCTGTGAAATTTAACTATGTATGAGCTACTTTGGTAATTGTGCACATTATTACACATTTTTTCCACACTGCAAACTGTAATTATTCCCCTATCTGTTTTCCAAGAAAATAAAAAAGATCCATCTGTGAGGCTGATTTTGGGCTTGGAAAGCAAGGTTTAGTGCAGTTCAGAGGCACTGGTTTAAATTTATTTCAGTAGCTGGAACAGAATTCTACTGTCTGTGTAAATCAGAGCAGAGTTACAACCCCTCCCAATATCAGTACATGCAAATACAAAAATACTTGTATTGCTTTTGACTTTGGGGCCCTTCCATAGTCTGCTTTTATTCCTAAAGCCAATAACTATTCACAGCAACTGATTTGTTCATACATGCAGAAGCCCCTTTTTTCTGGCGCTGTTGCTCTCTAACACTAAAGTAGGCTCTGTGGACCAGACTATAGCGGCGATCAACAAAGTTGCTATGAAGAAGAAAGCTCTTGTTGAACATGGTTTAACTTTACAGTTTCTGTATTTGACGTGTGTTTGTTATTTTTGGTCTTTAGGCTCCTTCTAAAACTGGGACACAGTCACCAGGTCTACATAGGTCTAGAGGTTTGTTCCACCACCAAGAGGCTTTGATTTCAAATAAAATTTTATGCAAAAAAATTCTACACGATTAGAAAATACCAGGCAATATAACCGTAAAACATTTCTTTAAACCTACATGTGAGAAAGTGGCTCAGACAGCACTTAAAAAATGTGTTTTATTTTTTTAATTATTATATTAATAATAAAATAATAAAAAATAGAGTTAAACAGAGACATGAAATGAAAGTTCCCTAGACTGAACTGTAATGGTCCGGTGATCCTCAGCCATAAAATACCAGCAAAACCATTGTTTTCACCTGGTCCAGAGACCTTTGAAATGTCACAGGACAGTATATTCTAACAATGTTTGGTATTTAATACTTTTTCCATAATGTCAATTGTTGTGGTTGAATCAAAACACGTGAGAATTTTATTAAATGTATTGGGACATCCCGTAAATGAATGCAATAATTTTTGCAACCAAAAAAGTGAGAAGTTTTGATTTTGACAAAATGACAAGATTCCGGCCTTTCTTTTTCCTTAAGGTGTATACACCTATATAGAGAGAAGAGTAAATCCTCATCTACATGATATATTTAGTGAAAACGTCTCTGGAAGTGTCTGGAAACAGAATTCATTTGAAGCCATAATTTTTCATTGAGCAAGAAGTAAAACACTGCCATTCTGTCCATGTGCCTGTAAACGCCAGCAAGTTAATGAATGTTTAATAAGAAAAGTTTCTCTGCTTTTTGCTAGTGGGTTAATTTAGATGGCCGTTTTTTCCACACTGCAAACTGTAATTATTCCCGTATCTGTTTTCCAAGAAAATAAAAAAGATCCATCTGTGAGGCTGATTTTGGGCTTGGAAAGCAAGGTTTAGTGCAGTTCAGAGGCACTGGGGTAAATTTATTTCAGTAGCTGGAACAGACTTCTATTGTCTGAGTAAATCATAGCAGAGTTACAACCCCTCCCACTATCAGTACATGCAAATACAAAAATGCTTGTATTGCTTTTGTCTTTGAGGCCCTTCCATTGTCTGTTTTTATTCCTAAAGCCAAAAACTAACCACAGCCAGAGGTAATCATCACAACATTCCCATAAACATATGTATTTTTTATTTAGAGCTCAGCTGCAATCTCTCACCAACTGAAAAAGCAAAACAGCTTCTTCCTGTCTTCTCTACATGTTAATAATACCTCTGTACTAAAAACTGCAAAGTCTTGCAGAAATCTGGTGCAAATGAATGATGTTACAGACATCAGGGGTTAGACTGGGATGCAGAAGGTTGCAGGATCGAACCCCTTCTGACTCCTAGTCAATCCTCTACCTGGTGTGTCTTTGAGCCAGACACCCAGCACTAGCTTTCTGCAAGTCGCTTTGGATAAAAGCATCTGCCATGCAAAGATATAACAGATAACGTCAGTGGATTATATTTACTTACAGGTGTAATTCTATTGTTCATCTGGTGCTAGTCTAGTTTTTATGCATGTGCTTGCTTTAACAGATTTTTAGCAGTTTTTCAAGAACCTTCCCTCTCTATCCCAGTGTCACTCTTATGCCATTGAGCTACCAGGCCACAGACAATGTAGTTTCATGTTAATTCAATCTTTTTAAGAAGTGAGAAGCATGATAATGATGTTTTATACTAGTGGTGATATGTGGTTAAAGTGCATCTGAAAACCAACTTGCAAGTATGCCCTCCCCCTTGAAAAGTAATTGTACCAGCCGGTTCTGGTGTCTTTGGGTGGAGATTCATGTAAGGTGGCTAAAACGTTGGGTTGAAGCTGGTTGGTGATTTACTCAGCAGAGCATAAGTGAGGAAAGGTAGACTGCAGATGATGTTGGCATCCTCCATGTCCATGTTGTACACAACCACGCCAAGAAGTCCAAAGTTCAAACACATAATCTGTCCAAAAATAGAAAAAAAGTCCGAATAATCAAGGTCAAGTTCTCACAATAAAAAGGGTCAAGAAAAAGGCAGAAATCATAGTCCAGTTGTCAGTGTTATCCACCTTTTCTTCACATTTGTGTCTGGTGTGGCTTTGAACAATGGTGGGCATGAGAACTGCATAAAGATTATTTGGTGATACCATAACATCTTTAGTTTGCAACTGCATTTGGACTATACCTGTTTCTCTGTGTGTCAAATATGTTTATTACTGAACAGTCAGATTTCTGGTTATTAAAATATATATTTTCTTCTTGACCCAAGTCACAAATGATTACAGTGATTGATTGATGAGCTGATATTTGTTGTGAAGCTTCTAATAAGTACTGTATATGAGTCCATGAGGGTCAGAGTGTACTCTCTACACTTCTCTGTGCAGCCCAATAAATTGTGTCCACTGTGCTAGTGACTAAAATAGAGTTCTAGTTTCATGCATTGAAATAATGTAATACTTGTTTTAACATTTATGACGTGTGAAGCAATTACACAGATTTACAGAGAGAACATTCCACCCTTTTCCGGCTGAGTACCATGGTCTCGGATTTAGAGGTGCTGACTCTAATCCCTGCTGCTTCGCACTCAGCTGCAAACTGCTCCAGTGAGAGCTGGAGGTCGCTGCTGGATGAAGCCAGCAGAACCACATCATCTGCAAAGAGCAACACATTTAGGCCTGCTTGGTCTGTCTGGCAGCCTCCCCCGCCACTTAATGTGTCCAAGACATAAGGCCGCAAATCCGATGAACAATCCATGACCAGCACAGAAGTCCAGTAACTGAACATCACTTGGGTTTAGATCGGGGAGGCTGTTCCTCCTAATCACGCCTCTATAGGTTTTACTGTCATTGCCAATGTGAGTTTCCCAGCAGCACAATAGATTCCCCAGGGGCAGCAACCTTGCAGCGCATCCTCCAGGGACTCCAAGATTGCTAGATACTCTGAACCGCTGTTCGGCGCAAATACGCAGACAACGCCCCCAACCCAAAGGTGCAAGGAAGCAACCTTCTCATCCAACGGGGAGAAACCCAACATACAGGCACCGAGCCTGGGGGCCAAGAGCAAAGTCAACCCTGCCCATAGCCTCTCACCTACAGCAACTCCAGAATGGAACAAAGTCCAGCCTCTCTCAAGAAGAATAGTTCTAGAGCCCAGACTGTGCGTAGAGGTGAACCCGACTGACTAGTCGGTACCTCTCGACCTCCCGCACAAATTCAGGCTCTCTCCCTGTCAGAGAGGTGATATTCCATGTCCCAAGAGCCAGTTTCATCAAAAGAGGGTCAGAACGCCAGGGTTCCCGTCCTTAGCCACCACCCAAAGCACTACACACCCGACCGCTATGGCCCCTCTTGCAGGTGGTGGGCCCCACAAGAGAGTATATATACAGTATTTTGTGTAAGGCCGTAAACCTTACACTGTAAAGTGCAATGAGATGACTTATCTTGTGATTTGGCACTATATAAACAATATGGAATTGAACTGAAAATGAATAATTCTGTCTAAACAGAATACACAGCACACAGTACAGAGTGGAAAAAGTTTTCAGTGAATTTATGTTAACCTTTTAATATTGTTGATCTATATTATTTTAAACAATTTACCATATAGTGATAAACCATTTCTTCATAACCTCCTCTCAACTGTGGAGTTATGAACCATGTACAAGGAACACTTAACCTTTGACTGACTTACAGAGTCCATTCTAGGTTATATTGTGCATGTGTGTATGAGGGGCAATGGAACTTTCTGTATCTTGTTTTCACTATAAATGTGTGTGTGACCAAGCTGCCTCTAAGCAGAAACCGACAGGCCTTAATGCTGTAAGCATGTGTGCTCCCTTGCCATCAAGAATAAACTAAGACATTTAGAATTCAGATGATGATCTCCAGTGAATTTATTTAAGTATAGAGAATGTTCTTAACAGAGCGGGATTGATTTGTTCATCTTAAATTACCTTGCAGGTCAGAACCATATTAACTGTGGAGTCAATGGGACTTCCTTGCACTATTCAATAGGTGGAACAGGTCACCTGCCTTAAAGGGATGCCGAACTAAATGTTCTTCATCAGTCTTGGGTTTAAAATATAGTTTTAGAGTGATGCAGTGGAAATATTTCAATAAAGTACAAGTACCTCAGAGTTAGAATTTAGTACATGTACTTCATTATATTTTATAATTGCTGGTGAAACAGCTTGAGCTGGCAGAGTCTTGGTAAGACTGAGGTGTAAAAACACATCTTGAACTGTTAACCACATGCAACTGTCCAGTAGCAGGGGGGGTCTAATATATTTTTCTCTAATTATGATATTAATTCAATTCAATTCAATTCATCTTTATTTGTATAGCGCCAAATCATAACGAAAGTCATTTCAGGGCACTTTACATGGCAAGGTTTCGGACCCTGCAAAAATATAGATGTATATATAATCAAAATGCGGAAAACCCAACAATCCAACTTGAGCAACAGTGGAGAGGAAAAACTCCCTGCGCAGCTTTAGTAAATCTAGTGTTAACAGGAAGAAACCTCCAGC
>JAUMHJ010000002.1:124623-176022 GCA_032361105.1 Microctenopoma lineatum | reverse complement strand
CAAAATAATGCGGAAAACCCAACAATCCCACTTGAGCAACAGTGGAGAGGAAAAACTCCCTGCGCAGCTTTAGTAAAAAGCCATAGGATGTCCTGTAACTTTCTACTTCTTAATTCAGACTGAAGACTCAAGACTGAAGTTATTCTATTTGGTCCCCAAGGCCTGAGAGACAAGCTATCTGACCAAATTGATACATTGAAATGGGCTTGACATTTGTCATTCATCATCTTTGTCAAATTTTGCACTTTCTAATTTCCTGTTATCAATGTTTTGTCGTTGTCAAATTTTATTTTTTCTGAAAAACAAACCAAGGCTCTGGCCTTCTGGCTCTTTCATCTCTCCGCTGCAGCTCCCAGTGGCTTTGAAAAAATAGTGTATAAATGGCAATTGTGTAATTTTTTTATTTTATTTATAAATATTTATATAGTTATTATTTTGCAACATCAAAATTGAACATATAATATTTTGTAGACTTTGAGTTACCGCTCTGTAGCTCGTTTGACAGCTAGTTTTTAACTTTCAACCGTAAAATAACCATGGATAAATCCAGAGAAAGAACAGTTGTTGATGAAAATGGAACATTTACTTTACCTCCCTATACTTGGTAGACGCTTTTATCCAAAGTTTCTGTAAAAAAATTTTTACAGTTACAGTAAGAGCCCCAATAAGGCCTAAATCAAATCAAGCTAAAGAACATGCTAGGAATTGATAACATTTTAATTGAAAACATTTTATGGTTCATGGTCAGATTAATATGCTTTTAATGCTGACAAAGTATTAATTCCAGCATTCTCAATCAACGGCAAACCAAAAGAATTCAATGATATTTACAAACTCTGCTGGTTCACAGGTATATACCACTTAAAAAACAGAGCCGGGGTTAAACTGAACTACTGATGGGGCCCCGAGAATGACAAGAGCACAGAGGGGTTACAGTAGTAATAAATTGACAGTTGTTTTTTACAATTAAAGTGCCGTTAAAAATATGTTTTCTTATGCATCTGCGATCAGATTACATAATGATCATATGTTCACAATCACAAGTGCGTATATTTTTCCTCTAAACTGTACAACTTTCTATTACTTTAATGTAACCATATGTGTGCAGCCTTGTTGCTGAATAATAATTCACATGTGCTGTATACAACTAAACAGCATTCCCATTTACAATTTTGAAAAACGTAGTTTTTTGTAAATAAATGACATACTAAGTCCAGTTGCGATGACTAAACCTTCTTACAACTACACATGGATGACTAACGATCTTCACAGGCATGTATTCAAGAAGAAGAAGAATCCACTTTATTGTCATTGATACATTTTTACATGTTACAACGAAATTTGTTCTCTGCATTTGACCCATCCCCGCTTGAGCAGCCACAGGAGGCGCTCGGGGATATGTGCTTCAATGGGGAAAGTGTGGCATTAGAGAGTAAGGACAAGCAAGAAATGTCTTATCTTTCCACCGTTTTTAATGGTTGTTAAATGTATCATTGCGACCGTGGCCCTTTTGTGTTTTTTGCACTTTCTCTCTCGCTTTCTTTCTCTCTCTCTACTTGCGTGCTGCACAATTACCAAGTGCTTATAATCACAGTGGAAGCTGTGCCTGCGTGTGGACTGCTCGCCCTGAATTGTTTAGTTGTGGCAATTAACTAAGAGATGCTACCCTCTCCTGCAGCAGTTTTCTTCTTTGTCATAGGTGTACGTTAGACATAATAGTCTTTACTTTACTTTGCTTGGCAGACGCTTTTATCCAAAGCGACTTACAGGGAGCTAGCGCTGTGTGTCTGGCTCAGGGATACACCTGGTAGGGGATGGATTAGGAGTCAGATGGGATTCGAACCTGGGACCTCCTACATCCCAGTCTGACGCTTAACCCACTGAGCTACCAGGCCGCAGTCTTCTTTTGGTTTACTGTTTCTAATTCTTTTGTTAATTCTCTGGTTTTATCCTGGACTGCCAACCTTCCTAATAAATATATATAAATATATATAATATCTTCATCTGGGATATATTATGTTGCTTTCCTCCCTCATATGAGCCGGGTCATAAGAATTACTCCACCATTAAGAACAGACATTTTAATAATAAAATATATTTTGCATATTATGCATATTTTTACATGTCCCTGAAAAACAAATGGATTCGTCAGAACGGCTCCTATACCGAATCAACACCAGCTTAGAAAAATCCTGAACTATTGCGTTAATTTTACTTTAGAATTTCATTAATCTTTTGTTTTATTTCATATGTAAGTGTTAATTGACTTCTTATCAAAGGTACATTACTGTACAAAAACACTGTCTGGTGTTAACAAGCACTGAGGTGTAGTGAATGCAGTGATTCTGCCTCAGAGCGCCACAAACATATTATTTTAGCTAATAATGTGTGTGACCAGGCTGCAGAGCACAGTGTGCATTCAAAGAGTTCGTTGAAGACAAAACAGTATCACAAAATAAGACAAAATCATTTAGAAGCAGAGGAAAGAAAGAGGAAAAAGGAGGATATGGAGGAAAAACTGTGCGATAAAGCAAAGTTTCCTTAAGTTAGGAAAGTTAAGTGGTGCAACCTATTAGTTAACAGCTAGTTAATAACTAGTAGCTATGCTTAGTTAGTTTATTATTCAAGCTTGTGTTTGTTTCTGTAATACAGAGATGTGCCAGGACTGATCTATCTGTGAGCACTTTGGGTCGGGGAGGAGTCCACTGTTTGTTGAGAAGATTAAGAATGATAGGTGCTTTCACGTCTTTGTCTCCACAAGTCTCCAATAACACCAGAAAAAGTCACTAGAGGGGTCTGACAAGTCAGCTGTTCATTACTGTTACCTGTTCATTTTCTTTACATTATTTATAGTTTGTAATTTATGTCTGTTTTGTAATTTTAATTTATTTTCATTTAAGGTATATATTAAGGTACTGTTAATTTTAGTTATTTAGTTATTTTAGTTATTAAGTCGTTTTTAATTAGTTTATTAGTTCATTGCTTATTTAAAAAGCAGTTAATGTGTTCTACATGCTTTATAATGCATAACAATGTTTTTTATGTTGGTTTATTTTAATTGTAGCTGATCTTTACTTTACTTTACTTTGCTTGGCAGACCCTTTTATCCAAAGCGACTTACAAGGAGCTAGCGCTGGGTGTCTGGCTCAGGGACACACCTGGTAGGAGATGGATTAGGAGTCAGACAGGGTTCGAACCCACAACCTTCTGCATTCCAGTCTGACGCTTAACCCATTGAGCTACCAGGCCACATTATCGATGATCGATGACAATCAATCCAGTTTACCTCCATTTCAAATCAAAAATCATAGGTAAATTAAAATTTTGCTTAGGGCCCCACGGACGCTTGGACCTACTGACAAGCATGTGAGCATTTCGTCTTTGGTGCGTCAGGTGAGGGGCGTCCTCTTCTGCACCACCATTATTTGTTCCTGATGGGACTCACTGTAGACTGTGAATATACACTCGCTAAAAGTCTTATCTGAATAAAACCAGATAGAAAACTAAACTCCACTAAAGCCCAGAGGAAATAAACTCAACTGAAACTGAACTCAATTAAGATACCAAATAAAACAGCAAACCAGCATCTGCCAGTCAAGTGAGAGGAGTGCCTGCGCAGTCGTCTCGGCTCGCCTCAGGCCACATGACCGTCCATAGCAGGCCCCGACTGGACAACACCATTTAGACAAGTCGGCTCTTATCAGTTTGCGTGTATGTCTGTGTGTGATCACTGTGATACTAAGCAGCCTCTATCTTGGGTGGCTCTGCTCCCATGACCCTCTGCCCTCCCACACTCTGCCCCTTAAGGCTTGTTGGCTGGAGCCTGTCCAGACTGGTTGTGAGTAAGGGTAGACGGGTGGAGAGATTGTGTGTGTTTCTTTTAAGTTGGTGAGTGGGGGAGGGGGGTGGAAATTATCTACAGAAAATAGCTGTGGGCTATAACAATGGGGGCCATCTCTTACTGATTGTCTGTGTTTGTTTGTGTGTATGGATGGGTGGGGGCTGGGGACTTCTCTATTATTCTGTGAGGTCTTGACCTCACCTTGCAAAGTGCCTTGAGATGATTTTGTTGTGATTTGATGCTAAATGAATACATTTGAATTTAACAGTGACCGTATCACGCATTCATTCCCAATCGTATTTAAATATATTTCTACAGTGTATTAACAACCTTGTGATTCCAATCTTCTTAAAAACCAGGAAAATTAACTGAACTATCAATACTCACAGAAAGGTAAAAACGGCCTTATGTACAGTGGTCAAATAATTCAACACATGCCGTAAGAACAGAAGGAACTAGACAAAACACAAGCAAATTAAACAACTTCACCAATTTAACAACAAATGCAAATAGAGGAAATCTATACATACATTTATATACAGTATATCGGTCCATTCATCCTACCATCATACTAACTTTCCTGTTCAGACTGGCATGTAAAGACAGACTCACAAGTCACCAATGAACCTAACATACATGTCTACTCTGGTTCCCAGAGACATATATGTTATCCAAACCCCAGTCCTTGTTGCTAAGCCCGATACCACTGTGGTGCTCTAAATCATATCATAAGGTTGGTAAAACTTTTAGAAATGTAACGTCTCTAGTCAAATACAGAAACGTATGAATGACGTGTGCACTATGCATGTGAAATAGCCCTGCTGTTTGTCACAGGTTTCTGAATTTGGTAGTTTTCTGTATTTGCTTTTTACGCCTGTGTTGTTAAATTGGTTTTAACCTTAATTTGCTTGTGCTTTGTCCACTTGCATGTGTTTTCTTATAGATTATAGCGCCACACTACAAGCCTTACAGCAGGAGCCTTTAAACTCATAATCTGTTCACTGATTACCATTAACAACTTACTTCAACTGAATGCAGATGGTAGAAGGCATGACCTTTCTGATTTGAGATTCTTTCTTTTAACATATAAGCTAAAGTGTTTTTTATCCCATAGTCTTGGAGATGTGACCAGCTGAAGACTCTCAGTGTCTCACCATCCCAGCTCAGTGTCTACAGCTAAGCTATTCTAAGACTACAGCACCAAGCTTATCTCCTTTTTTTCCAAATTATCCTTTCTCATTCTTATCCTCTCTCCACTTTATCTCCATGTCTCCAGCTGAGCACCTTCACCACAACACACATCTTAACTATTCTGTCTTCTTAAAATGCCTTTCATGAGCTACGGCGCCACAGTGCCTTTGATGAAGGTTGTTCTCTCCTCACAAGTGTACCCAGAAAAAGATGATTTGCTCTCTAAATACGCAGATCTGGCACATATTTCTTTGTTTTTATTAATAATCAGAGGTATGGCAATTAAAATTCCACAAAACATGAATACAAACTAAACTTAGATCTGGAAGGAGAGAGACTAACAACAATAATAATAATAACAGTATACTTTATTAATCCCCTTTGGGGAAGTACAAGGTTTCAGTGCCTTGTCCAACAACATCTGGCCGCGTAGTTTAACTGGGAATAGATCCCTCACGCATGAAGACAAATGCTCCTACCACTATAATGCTAAGCTTATGAATTGTAGAATTACTGCATGACCCAAACTGTGTTCTGCAAACATTGAGTACACCTTGCTCTAACTTTGACCTCATGTACATACTGTGTGTGCCAGAAAATAAAAAACAGACAGGAAATAATAACCCAGGCACTTAAACAAAACCAATATTTCTTGGTAATGACTTACATTTACCCACTAAATGATTCCAAAAGTATATATGACTTAACAAGTATATAAACTGCAGCTGAAATAAGACAGTACTACACTACAAAATAAAAGAAAATGATCAGTGTTATTGGTATATATGTATATTTATTTAATCATTTCCATGTATTTTCCATGTATTTTCCAGGTAAATACAGTACTTCATTAATTAGGAGGCTGTAGAGGGAAGTGTTTTCTCTCTCAGCTCTTTTTAGTATTGGTGCACCTCATGATTCCAGTGTAGAATAGAACGTCTTAATCATGTATCAAGATTAAAACAGCTCTTAGTGATACATACATCCCTCACACAGTCACACATAGAGTAGGTAAAAAGTGCCAGTCAGTAGTTTATAAAACAAAACTCCATAGGAAGATATTCCAAGCCAACTTCCAGGGGAACGAGGAGGTCTGTCCTGTCTGCCTCTGTGCAGTTCACATTCCATGCCAGAATAGAGCAGGTCAGTACGCTCTCAATTAAGCAATGATAAAAAAAGTCTCGTGATTCCTCCTGTCGTAAGGAAATGCAGTCTTTGCTGGGCCTTCTTTTATCCAATCGATCTACCAGACCAGCGCAGTCAAAGGTGTAGAGAGACTATAGAACAGGACAGAGCAAACACCCCTGTGGTGCCCCTGCGCTTAGTGTCAGCACTGAAGAGGAGTGGAAACCAAGTGTCACAGCTTGTAAACATTTGGTTATAAAAATCCATGACCCTGTAGCTTCTTGCCTAGCATGCTGGAGACGAGTCTGTAAAAGGAAGAGCTATAATAAAAACAGTAGCCTCACGTATGCTCCTTTCTGCTCCAGGCGGGACACAGTGTTTAAGGCATCTTCTATGGATCTGTCCGTCCTGTAGGCATACTAATAGGCACTGGAATTGCAGATTTAAGACAACTTGGGACAGTGGCATAGTCCAGGGAGATGTAAAAGATGTCTGTTAGGACCTCTGCAAGCTGGTTAAAAACCCTGACTGGAATCCCTTCTGGACATGCTGCCTTCTTGGCATTACCAGTTTTCAAGACCCGTTCGACCTCGTGTGTCTGCAGGGTGAACGTGTGATCAGCTGTGACCAGTCATTCATTCATCCACGTCTGATCCATAATCAACCTTCATGCAGACCATCCACATCCATCTGTGGGTTTTATTTCCGCTTGCAATGATCATCAGGGGATTCAGGCACAGATTCATTGTGATGGGTCTTTTCTTCTTTCTTCTTTTCTGTGTCCGGCGGCATCTGCGGAAGAGGAGAGCTGTGGCATGAAAAAGTTCCGTTTCTATAATCCGCTTTGCCTTTATGAAGTGAGTGACTTTGAAACTTCCTATCGCAATTACCCCCTCACCCCCCTGCCCATCCAACTCACCGGAAATAGAATGAGAGACGTTGCTCTCTCTGTTTCACCATCCACCACTCCTCAAATCCCCTCATTTGTTTGGGGAATTGTAATTCTGCTTCTGTTCTTAAATTATCTTTCATTATACTCTAATGGTTATTCTCATTTGGAGCCGAGTGTGGATAAATACACGTGAAAATTAAAACGTTTTGGTTTGTGACAGAGGTCAAACATAATAGTCTCCATTTAACAAAAAAATAGATATGATTATACTGCACTAGTGCTCTGTTCAACTTTTGTCCATAATCTAAATCGTGCTGCTCCGATAGCTTTGCCCTCATTACACTGCAACAAAAGAGCCTGAACCAACGGTTCATATCAGGGCTCCTCTAAAGAGTTTTTTCATTGGTGCTATTTATGTCTCTTCCCTATTTGCTTGTCATATTTTCAGTGTGCACCAATAAAGACTTTTGAAGCTTTTGTCGAACAAACATGAATATGTAGTATGTACAGGAAGATTAAGCAGGGACTACAGATGATTAAGCATGTGTGTGTGAACTCAACCACGTTATTGGTTCATCACCATCTGCAAATATCATAATCTACCTTGGATTACAGCTGCAACATCTGCTTCAGACAGATATGTACAGTGCTGTTGTAAGAAGGAATGAATAGATTACAGAATTTGTGTTGACCACACAAACAACAGCAAAGAAAGATAAGGAAAAGAAATTCAACACACTAAACATATTGAGGTCATCTTTACCTATTATCACGTTGGGGAAAAGTGTTAATTTCATGCTCAGATTAGTCTCCTGGAAAGTTCAGTTAGTTCAATCAATCTATTAAAAAGCAGTGTTTCGATTTGTTACCACGTACAGAAGCTAAAAGGCTTCTAAGCCTCCTGCAAGAAAGTTACAGAAGTTTTAAGCATTGAAAACCTTAGACAAACCAAACAACTGTGGGGCAGTAGTGTGGGTCCAGCTCTGGTTTGTCTCTGCTGCAGTGTCGTCTACCAGCTGACTGACATGTACATAAACTGCCTCACATCTGCCAAAGTTTACACTTTGCTACACACATTCATTTACTGACAGTTAATGACGTTGAACATATGCTCAATTGAGTTGTTTGAGGAGGTTGAATAAACTGTGACAGCCGAGTGACATGAATTACAAAGGATGACCGCATACTGAGAAGAATCTTTAAGTAGGTTTAGGCAAGTAACAATGAATCAAAAACTAAATATTCCAATTATTAAAGTAACAGTAAATTACACTTAATCATATCAAATGAAACACACATTTGAACTACAGTACTTTTTGCCAATTATACTTTTACATATAAAATATTTCCAATGCTGAGCATCTACTATGTATTTGAACCCACACAGATTTAATTTGTATCCATAGAAACGGTTACATCTTATCTTCTGTCTGTGTCTGAATGAACGTTTGAACACATTGAAAACTACATCCTCACAACACTGACATTTGGGTCAGAATTGAATTGTGCAACCTCCCTGACAGATGTGCAGTCCAAGCAGCATGTGTCACACAGAGAAGAACAACTACTTCTTTGGGGACTAGAGGAGAGATTACCAGCTCTGGTCCTCCAGGACCCCTGGCTTGCTGGTTTTACAAACTATCCTTACAGGGCAAAGGGTTCTTGAGGACCAGGATTAAGAAATTCTGCCATAGAGGTCTAGTTTTGAAAAACTACCATCAAAATAAAAGCATGAGACTGTTGTTTTGAGCATTTTGCCGTTTATTGTTGACATATTGGTGTGTTTGTGATATGTGTGTATCATAATGTGTGTAGTATGTGAGAAAGAAATGCGTGTATACTTGATTCCAACAACTTTGTGTAAAACACCTTTTGCATTTGGCCATTATTTTTGTTGTTTCTTTATAAATGGAACTTTAAAGTTTTGGTTACAATGACACAGAATTACCATGGATTTAAATCTAAATTATTAACTTCTTTTTATTTATAGACATATTTATCAATATGCAAAAGTGGAAAAAAATGAAATCATGTCAAACAATGAGAACTTGAGTTTTACATCTGCTAAGGCTGTTCTGTCTCACTTTATGTCTCCCACTGGGAAAAACAACAAGCCTTCTTCAGGGCTACTTAAACAAGAGTCAAACCTCTGAATCAGAATGTGGAACCCAGCAAACGGATAGCACGCCTTCAGAACAAGTAGATATAGATAGATTTATATATAGAGTTTTATATTCAGCTTGAAACTTTTTAAAAGAGTACAGTAAATACTTCACACATGATAGAAACTACTGGATGCCTCAGAGTCAAAAAAGTGTAGGCCAAACAGTGGCCAAGCCCACAACGTGGTGAACTGACCGAACCCAAAGCAAAATCAGAAATGAAAAAGCAAAACATGAAAAAAAGTCATAATTAAAAAAAAAGTATCCTGCCCACAATGTTTTCTTACAAAGTTTGAAGATTGGAATAGAGACACCTGACCACACAAACAGAATAGAAAAATCTAAAACCGTGGTATTGCATTTTGAAATGCACAAATATTCTCCTGTACAATTTGGCGTCTCTCTGTGAGTACAAACGCCTAAAGGGCTCAGTGGCGATTTCTCTAGCTGGCTCTCATTCATAATTGTCTTTCAGTGTCCAGTCCTAGTAGAATAGTCTGGTTTTATTTCCCTCCAAAATGTATTCGGCGATACTGTAAACAGGCACACGCGGATGAGAGTCCTCGCCGTGCTTCCTCCTCTTGTAGGTTCTCAGTCCTGCTGAGACAAAAAAGAGCCTCCGAGTCTGCATGTATCCATCTCACCCCCTCTACGTGTCCAGTCGTCTCACAATCCAGAGGGGGTCACCATAGCCGGGCAGTGCTCCAAGGAATTCCAGAAAGGAGGGAACTTTGTTCCTTAAGGGGATTGTTTCTTATTTTGTCTTTAGTCATGATTGTTTCGATTTTTTTGCTGGGTGAGCATGAGGGTGGGGGAGGACAACATGGACTGAAAACTTGATGCTTTTATTTTTATAGCCTTCGTCATCGGGGTGCGATTGTGCAAAGTCACGCGGTCTCTGATAAGTCCACGCGAAAGGAGCTAGCAAACCCTTTTCCTCGCTGTAAGAAAGAGAAAAAAACACATACACAAAACATGGTTAGCTGAGGAAGTGTGTGGGTGCAGGGAGGTGTCAGTGTGTGGGAGAGACGACATGAAGCAACAGACAGACAAGCAGGATTGATGCTCGTACATGCACAACGAGGGGGGCAAATCTCACATCCCTCAGTTGTTTCAATTCACTACAGTGAAATGGCTCATGGATAATGTGTGTGTGATTACAATATGTATGGAAATGGGGGAGTGGGGGTGTTGCTATGGGAATAGTCGGGTGGGAGAGCTGGTGAATATTGCATGGCCAATATATTTGGGACAACAACAAAAGAAGTAGGCTGGGCTCAGTCCCCCCCTGTTCCCTTCCTCACAGAGTTCCATGCTGGTAATCACTGTGCACTGCCTGTCACACCCCCAACACACTCTGCCCCACACTGATCCAACCCCAGGCCTTGGTCTGCACCTCGCAGGACAAAAGAGTTTCTGTGTATCACTGGCTGACTTGATCAGATTAGGGAAGCATGGTATCATCATTCTATCCCTTCCTTCAGTCCACTCCAGTGCTCTTGACCCTCCCCTCTCCTCCTCCCCACCCAGGCTTTGACTGTTCCCTCTTTGCTATTATCCCCCGACCACCACCACCTACCCCCAGACTCATTAGCGTAAGACCCTCAGTGATCTACTTTGAGAGAGGAATGAGAGGTGCTGTCCGTGGGAAATGTAGAGATATTGGGAGCCCTTCACTTGGAGTGCTGCAACCTAAGCGCATAATAAGCAGATCCATGGTAACTATGAGAAGCAGAGCAGAATACAACAAATACAAAGTGCATCAAAGTCAGGGCTGAGCACTGTGACGAGTGGAAACAGAAATGAACAGCGTTTACATTATGAATTTGTTAAATGGTTGATGCTTGATGTCAGATTTAAATGTCCCTTTTTTATATCGGTCTCAATCATGGGAGATGTTCCACAGTGTCACATTAGGTTTTCTTACTTTTAAACTCATAAAACCCTTTTACTATGAAATACGTACGTCATACAGCTGCCATGTTACTATATTTTATGATATGCCTTTCATTTTATATTTCTCACATTTTTACAACCGTCCTACTGATACAGATTTATACTGCTTTTATCGTTTGTTCGCATTCCGTGCTGTTTCTGCTGTAATACAATTATCCTGCTGTTTTTCCCATTTCACATGCTTCATTATATTTAGATGTGGTTTCTGTATATGGTTGTCATCAGGCAACGCAGACGTATATCTCTGTGATTATTCCACTTTGCTGATATTTGATTTTCCACTATTTGCTATGATCTCACCACGTTTACTCTGCTCCAGTTCATTTCTACAAACACTTCCTGTGCTCTCATTGTCACTTTTTCTAATCTCATGCACTTTAACACGTCAACACACAAAATAGTTTTTATAATTCTGTCATTAATTTATAAGCTACTTTCCATTAAATTGTATCAGCATATTCTTGGTATGGAGCAAATCAACACATAATAGCTTTACTACTTTCAGTGGTTTAATTCTAATTCCTTTTGTAGACACCGTGTTTCGCTAACATACATTATTGCTTTTTGAAATACATTAGATTTTCACTTAATCACTCTATTTTCAAGCTCATTGCAATATTCAGCATGAGGCACATGTATGTTGTATTAAGCGAAATCAATTTAATAAATACCTTGATGCCTTTTTAAAAATCCCTTTGACTTTGTTATTCTTTGTTCAAGCATGTCGTAAATTCGAGGTGCTAGAAGTACACGAACTCAGTACTAACTTAAAGAGCATGTATGTACAGTATACTTTGTATTTTAGATAGTACTCGGTTTGATGCTTTTGAAGAGGGATATGCAAGTCCAATTCAGACAAAAAGGTACAAACTAAATCAAATAAATATGTTATAATGTTCAATTAAAAAGGAATGAATACAATTACATAATACCAGTATAGAACAAGAGGAGCACAGCTGGTTACGGTGGAGCTCATTTTAATTGCTAAATGCTGACAGCTTGTTAATCCACAATAATACATCAATTAAATTAGTCGATTAGATTTTTTCTTGAGACTGTTCTTGAGAACTGCAAAAAGTAACTAGTAATAAAGGTGCAAAATAAATGTAGAAGTTAAAAAGTGGTATAAAATGAAAGTACTTCAAGGAATGGCAAAACTAAACCTAAATACAGTATCTGAGAATGTGTCCTTCCATTTTGAGAATGATTTTGGATCAGTTGGTAGGGCCTACAATCCCCATCCCCTCGATTTCTGGTGTTCCTGATTACTGACCCAGGAACAAACATTAAAACTTCCTCTGTCTATGGTTTAAATGCAGAACAGTGGAACATGACCATCAGGTCAGATGAGACAGAGGTGGTCCTCTGTACCGGCAGGGTACCAGAACAGTTACTTGTTTAATGTAACATTTTGATGCAAAAAAATAAATGCACAGCAAATGAATAAAACAATAATTAAACAAATAACATTTTCCCTGCTGTTCCTAACAGCATGCTGTGGTTTGAAATGACGGTGCCAGGGAAGCAGCAGGGCTCTGACAGTCTGATAATTCCAGCTAGCTGTGTCAGATGATGAGAGAGGGGGACTCTTCAGGCGCTGCTTGACAAAATTATAATTAAGCATTATCACCAAATTGCAGTGATTGAGGATGTATCTCTGTATGGCCTTTGAATGAGAGTTTAGAAACAGTAATTCCTTGGGAAATTTGCTTTTCCCTTCTTTTTTCTCCTCGATTATCTAAAACAGTTTTTTGATCCTCAGCTCCAATGCAGTGATGTCCATCGAATGAGAATGGGATTTTAAGCTGGCTGAAAAATAAAAATTTCACTGCTACACACTGTGTCTCTTATTTTACACCATTCTTTTTTCTATCATAAAGCAATGTTTCCCTAATACTAGCGTCTCCCCCTACAACCAAGCAACCTTACAGCCAATAGCTGCTTTTAGCATGTTTAATTTGGAGTCCCGCAGGACAATCTGTGTGTGTGTGTGTGTGTGTGTGTGTGTGTGTGTGTGTGTGTGTGTGTGTGTGTGTGTGTGTGTGTGTGTAAGTATGAAGTGAAACTGTAGGTAAGAGAAGATAAGATTATCACAAACAAAGAAAATGGAGGTGCTTGAAAAAGAGGGAAGAGTTAGTTAAACACTCTGACAAGAGAGAACAGGGGTCAGAGCTGAAATGAATTTCATGCTTCCTTCCGCCAGCCAATCCAGGGAGAAAATTGAATTTGGAATCCTTTCTTTTTCACCTAACGTTATCACCAGATCAGAAAGCAGGACGGGCGCTTAAGCCCGAGCAAAACACAATACTCACTTAAATAATCACTGGAGCTAGGCAGAAATGCTTCCAACTCTTTCCTCTCTAGGGAGCCGTGATGGTGGTTGAGGTGATGGTTTTGGAGAAGGTGGTGGTTTTGGTGATGGTGGAGGTGTTGGTGACTGAGAGGTGTCTCTTTGCCAAAGGTGGAGAACGACTTATCAGCCGTTTGCTCTGGGCTTTCAAATACCTCTGTGTCCGGGACTGAGTCCATGCCGGGCACGTGAAGGTTGCTGCGGTAGTCCGGGCCTTGGCGCCCATCAGAGGGCACGAAGCTCGGCATCCAGCAGCGATCAGAGTGGCCGAGGGCCTTACACTCCTCTGTGCAGTTAGAGAACAGATCAGCTCCTGCAGACGAGGCGACGGAAAGAACAAATGTCAGAAAGTTGCTGCATCTCTCTTTACACACACAGAAGAAATGAACGTACTGTTTACAACACTACTTTTCTAGTTACTACCTACTTATTTATTTAAGACTATACATGCCAATCACATCAGATTAGTTTGGACACATTGGACACAGAAATTCCAAACCCCACCCTGAATGTGATGCATTTAAATTACTATTACATCTTATATGTGCAGTTAATACAGATGCTCTGAGCACAGGGAGTAAAAGTGACCATTTCTCTATCTGCACCTCAGAGGTCTGAGGTTCAAGCACTTTATGGGTATTTCTTTTTAATTCCATTCTGAACATTCGCAAGGGACATTTTCCAGCAAATACAGTATTTATAAGTTCTTCCATTTATACTATTTATAAGTCTTACACATTTCATTGATAGCAGAGGTATTTCTTTTACTTTTCTTTTACTCATTGTGGTATTGGTAGTGTTATACACATTTTTTGACCACTGTAGAATTCTGTGAGCACTAACTCTTTGTTAATTTAGCAGAATTTTTCTTTTACCGAGAATCATTTCAGCCTCATGATGTGATGGTGTTATTTCCAAGTTTCTACAATGTTGATGTGCAGCTAGAATCCAAGTAAACATTATCTCTGGATGTTTAATTTCATGTTTTTTACTGGAACATATCTCTCCTTTTATTTTTCCTCCAAACAATTTGAAGGCTCTGGTTCTCCAAGCATACAATGTGAACTCGGCTGCAGGCGAGACCTTTCTTATTGTTCTCAGTGACATTGTGGAAAGACTGGGTTTTTCATTTCAGCCTTAAATGTACAGATTCTCCAACTTAATGAAATAAATAAATATTATAGTGAATTTTAATTTAATTAAGTGGCTTAGATTCTATACATACATCAAGGTTAAACAGAGGAAATGCTGCTGTTCATACAGAGCCACTGTCCATCAAACTCTGAACATGGACCATTAAAGAGAGACAAGACACAAAGCAACCATTACTGAAGGAGATTACCCAAGGTAAAGGATTAGTTCAGCACTCAGAGTCATGGCCAGCATATTGAAAGACCAGGGCCACTGAGGTCTAAACCTTGCATTGCATTGTGTTCCTGTACACCAGGCGGCCTGGTAGCTCAGTGGTTAAGGCGCTAGCTCCCCGAGCGCCGCCTGTGGCTGCTCACTGCTCCCCCCAAGGGGGGGTGGGTCAAATGCAGAGAACAAACTTTGTTGTAACATGCAGAAAATGTATCAATGACAATAAAGTGGATTCTTCTTCTTCCTTTATCTTAAATTCAATTAACCCCCCCCCCCGGACCTAACACTAAACAAACAGACTTAGAGCATCGGGGGATGTTATGAGTGCAAATACTCCATCTATCTCCAATCAGATGCAAAACATCACACACCATTAGATGCTTTATGTGTGTGTGTGTGTGTGCTCCAGGCTTTTACGTGCACCAACATGCATCGGTAAAAAAATCCCTCAGAACTGGTGGGTGGAATTTACACAACAAAGCAAGAGCATGTGTGTGCCTTCTTAGGATTGCAGAGGTTGGTGTAGTCTTCAAAGGCCCTGCCAGCAAACTACCCATGCTCCCTTTAGCCACAACATTAGATTAACCAGACCACAAACTTACTGGTATTGGATTACCAGGATGCCCCCGTCCCCAGCCCCCAGTCTCCAGTCTCAGCAGCTTTTCAAAGCCTATTGTCCGTCATGAAAGGCTGGCTGCAGGTACGACCACAAACCAGTTTGAGCATGTTTGCTTTCTTCTGAAGTAATTTTTTAATGGCTGAAATTCTTTGTCAGACAATCACCTTTTGTCAGAGAGCAAAGGGGAACAGAATGAGCAGGAGCTGTTCGGCACAGCTATTTAGGCCGAGTGTAAGCCTTAAGCCAAATTGTGTTTTCGTTGCCCCATATGTTTTTTTGCAGTAAGGCCTAGTGCATGTTTTTTGAAACCTAAATCTGCTTGTGCTTGTGTGTCTGAGTCGCTGTTTGGGGCTAAAATCTGTAATGTCCAGCTAAGGCTATCTGCTGCTAATCCCTCTGAATACAGACTGATTAGGCTAAGACTGCTGCGTCTCAGTAAGCGGGGTGTGTGTGTGTGTGTGTGTGTGTGTGTGTGTGAGAGAGTTTTGTTGTGTGTGTCCGTAGCAGTCAGCAAACAGGGAATTTGCTTTGTTACAAAGCGGATTAATTTGGCTTGCCGTCACTAACAGCTTGGAAAAGTGCCCAGTCTCCTATCGAGAGGAGAGGGTTTCTTATTAAATATTAACCAACATGCCATAAATACGCCATCACATTACATTTTAATACTGGCTCTCGCACAGGAGGAAACAACTTAATATACAGCTTGAGCGTGAACCGACACACTGTATCAGTGCACCTGGACATGCAGGGACCACAGCTCTGTGGGCAACAAAAACAAAGTTGAAGGAGGATATGGAGCTCTGTTTCCATTAGAAAATGGATGCTGAGTTAATTCTCAAAATGGGAACTGGAAATGTGGCATTTAGACTCCGTCGAAGAGATAAGACTCACACAGACAGAGAGACAGGAACAGAGGGAGAGTCATTTCAGCCACAAAGCCAGATCAAGACATCTTGATATTTCTTGACATTTTGGCAAAATTAGATGTTCCCATGGAACATAATATGTTCTCTCTCAAATCTCAAGGATAAAAAATGTTATTTATATATAAATTGCTCTTTCTACACACACAAACACAGACTTAGTCTAGCTTTAAATGTGAATATAGTTTGTGGTTAATTCCTTTATCTCGCTACTTTGTAGTTCTACAGTCAGTGTGAGTTATGAGGCTTCACCTGCAGAGGACAGTATCCGCCGTCCACTTGAGAACACGTCTCACACTAAGCCGAACACAAGCAGAGAGGGGCCAACATGGAGGCGAGGGAGGGGAGGGTAATGCAATCTTAGAGTGTTCACCCTCGTTACTTCTGACGCCTCATCTCGTTTTAGCATTCTGCACAGTGTTCATGCAGGGCAAACGCAAAGTCTCCATAATAACCTTCATTTGGTAATTGGTATGCAGAGGTCTCAAAAATGAATTACAGATCAGCGAGCTGTTACCACGGTGATAACATGAACCACAGGTCTAAGAAGGAATTCATCACGGCAGCAGGGTGAGATGTGTGTGGAGGGGTGGGGTGGGTAGTTGATAAGCTTCTTGACTCAATCTTCACCAAGTGTGTGACATTGCTTGTGCTATGACTGATATTGATAATGCGTATTTCACACATGTGGCAGGACTGGTAATGGGGTCTGAGAAGTGGTCCCAGAGGGTCCAGCAGCAAATGAGGAACAGAGTGTCCTGAATGTGTAGAATGACTTTTACCTCATACAAAATGATGCAGGTCAAAGAGGCGTAAAAAGCCTGTAACGGAACTATTTCCAACATACTGTACATTCAGAACTCTTTTCATTACAATTCCAGTATAATGACAGGATGCTTAAAAACGATATTAAATCAGTTGATATTCTGTGTTTTTAGAACAAATCCATTTAAATTATGTCACAGTAATAATAAATTCGACCAATATTGTGGTCATTTAAGTAAGTACATGCCCAGTTATCATTCTTCCTTACATTCTACAATCTGAAGAATGTTTCAATATGAAAAATATGTTTTTGTGCAGTAGCACAGCAGAGTGAGACTAGTTCACACTCACACACAAGTATGAGCGGTTTCTGAATATTAGACCATATGCTCCACCACAGGAGCAGCACTGCTAATAACAGAGATATAATAACAAGCATTTATAATATTCAGTTTCATTGTTTTGTAGGAGAATGAATCTACAATGTAGAAAATATCAGTGTATTATGTTAAAAATAGTAGCAGGTGTGTCCAGAGTTGTACTTTAGATTGTTTCATCCTGTTTATTCTTCATGTTGCAAAACGGAGTCGCTTTTGATCACGGAACAACCGAGCGCGTAGCCTGAAGCAGCAAAAAATTGTTGGCACGACAACGCAGCCAGCAGCAGAACAAAAAAGGACACAAATCACTGTGTCAACAAAAAACCCGAAAGTACTACAGTAAAGAGGGAGAAAGGCTGAGAAGTGATGGGGCAACAAGGGTAAACAGCACCATCCTCCTCTGTGAGGACTGTATAAAGCAATTGGATGCACACTCAAACAAATCCTATTTTAATGTTTGTCTGCCAATATTATATAATGTTAATAATGCTTTAATTCACAACAAACAAATTTACTGTGGCCAGAAAAACCAATGTGCTCCGATAAATCTGATTACATGGACAAAATATGTTTTTGGATGAAAAAGAAAGCATAGAATTCCCCCCTCTGGCTGATGTATTCATGAAGTCCCCTGTCAAAGCCAAGCGAAGAGGCTAGCCTGCCATTGTGATGGATGACATGGACACATTTTTATATAATATTAGCATTTATTAAAAAACTGATGCAATTCAAGCGAAACCTTGCTGTTGACAAACTCAATTAACACACCGAGAATAAAGCCTGTGTTCTTTCTCCAGCACTGTGGGAGCAGAATTGTAGGATGCTAAGCCACGCTATCAATTATCCTAATCAAACAAAGACTTAAGGCACAGCAAATAATCTGTTTAAAGGCACTAAGCTGGCTGATAACTCTGCAACAAAGTAACTGGATCCTATTTGCCACACCAAGGGTACTCAAAGTCAGCAGTCAGCTGCTGCTCGCCCTAAACATACACTCATGTACATTTGTACATTCCAGTATAGGAGAAGTGGGCTGTGAATTAAGGCAACGGAAATCCAACACGACATAGTTAGAGACGTCTGTGTGGGAATTAAAATGTTGCACTGCCGCAAACCTCTTCCACTCATTTATTGTTTGGTTCTGATTCAGTTTCCTTTGATTGTTGCATCACAAAACAGCCTCGGGTCGCTGCTTCGGTCAAAAAGAATGGCTCTGTCCACGTCCTGCAGCCGGCTGCAGGCACACAGTGGTGAACAAGGCTAAACTGATGATCAAAACATTGAAAGCACTAAGTAAGATGTATCCATCACACGGAGGATCAAGAAGCTGCCATCAGATCTAATTCATGGTTCTAGAGTTTGTCACAGCAGCTACATTAGATGTAGGGTTGTGTTATTTGTGTTAACTCGTTTTAATCTTTAAAAGTGCAGCATTAAAACAGTGTCCTCTTGTCAGTGAAAACGTAGGTGCACATTATAAACAATACTAAGACCTACTAGTATAAGATATGAGCTGTAGCACAGTTCACATCCACACAGAGCTGATGGCTCCGTTCTGATTATTAGCAACAAACTGCTGCTGATGAAAAATAAAAACTTAAAGAAATGTGGGAGTCCATCTCTGATCTGTGCGTTTCTGTTTACTCACGTCTGTGTACCGCATCCGATCCACTGGAATAACAGTGGAAGTGGCAGGCAAGCTCCATTTGGCACAGTGAGGAGCCCTACTGTGGCTGACCAGACATGATGACAGGCTCTGTCCACAGAGGGCCTGCACCAAAGAAAGCTCACCACTGAATGAAGACATAAAACCTCCATTCATAACTCAGCGGGACCCTATTGTATGATCACTGATGGGTTCCTCTAGGCAGGGTGGATTACAAAGAAGGAAAGAGAATTTAGTCTAGAAGTAGAGTAAAAATAGAAAACGATGGAAGCACAGTCGTAGAGTTGCTGCATGAATGAACGCATGAACTAATCGAATGAACAAATGAATCGACTGTTTTGTTTGCTAAGCCGCCACCTATCTGGCCTGCTTCCCGAAAACAGCATCATTAAAAAGCCAGTCACGTCTCATCGAGCGGTCTCCAGCTCCAAGTGACCGAGCTCACAGGGAGTAGGCTCCTTATTAACAACGTAACTTATTTACAAACAGCAGCACCGGGTTCTCTCACTGCCCACTGGCATGAAATCCTCCCAGCGCACAGTCCCTGTCAGGGCACTCACAAGGTGGTTCGTCTTTTTACATGCATTCAAGATGTCATTTTAACGAAAGAAGTCACAGCATTATGTTTTTAGCCTATGTGCCACAACTAAGCAAGAAGAGCAATGTTCTCCTCCACATGCAAATCAGGACAGGCTTTTCCAGCCGTGGCAAACGCAAAGAGCCACTGATTTGCCCTTTGAATGTGCAGCGTCAAATCTAAATAAGCTCGTAGAGAAAAGAAAGGCAGGTTGTGGCAGCACAGCCAGTTCTTACCAGAGGAATGGCCTCGATTGGTGGCGTCATGGTCGCTGTCTCCCTGCTCGCTGTCTCCGTGGCCACTGTCTTTGGAGCTGACGAGATCCGCCTCCTGGAACGCTGAACTGCAAGCAAAGGCCACATTAAGTCACAACCTCACTTAGCAGGTGATGCTCTCAACAAACAGCAGTTTTAGGTGCTGATACCATCTCACCATCCAGAGCACAATAAGGAGAGTTGTCAGTGAATGAACAAGCAGATAAAAGGTTTATTAAAGCTTCCTCCATATTTACCTGTTGACACGTCTCGGCCTGTCAACCAGGTAGCTGAGTTCAGCCCGTTGGTGTTTGGTCTGAAAGAGAAGGAGCAGTCCCCCCATGTGTCACTCAAGCAGCTTATGTAATGTGATTAGCATAGAGAGAAAAATACATCATCAAGCCAGATATGATGCAACCCACACAGTGGCATGTTGATGTCAGCTACTAAATGAACCTGTTCTGTGTTCACCGGGTGTAAGTGATCCTGTATTGGTTGAAATGTGTGTTTACCCACGGGGATGCAGAGGGAGAAGCAGATATGTGAGATAAAGTAGTGTGCCTATTCAGGTTGGCACAGCCACGACATGCATCTTTGTTCTACGGCACCTCAGCAACACTGTGACCACTGTGGTTAATGTGAACATTGTTCTCCCTGGGGACAGTCTGACAGATAAACACACACACACACACACACAAATCCACAGCAACCAGCAGCCTATGCGCGACCATACATTTTCTTTACATGCTTGTCTTCCTTTGATTTTGCATCACTTCAAAGACTTGGGAGCATAACAACGAACATGCAATCATTGCTGTTTCAGAGCAGACTTCCCTGAGGATTGCTAAAGGCAACATGTCAGCAACAATCATCTAATCATTGTGTTTGCTTTATTGCCTTTTCTGAAATAAGTCAGGGAACGTGGCTGTACACGCTGTATTAGCACTAAGTAAGAGCCATTTAGACGTGGCATAGCGCTGAACTGAGAGAAAATTGGGGAATGGAAATGCAGTCTGTCATGTTTTTTTGTAACTGTATCAAACTGGCAGGCTTTATGTATCTACAGGGAGGACCCGTGTATGAATCATCAGACATGCCCAAGGTCTCTGAATGGAAGGGGGGGTTAAGCTGTAGGTATGAGAGGGACTCTTACCTCGTTTGATAAAATGCTGCCATTTGATATGATGTCAGGCTGCTGGTCTGTGTACCCTGTCACTATGGCCCCACACGGGTTGTGATCGGTGTCTGTGCTCCTAGACGGACTACACGGCTTTAGGAACATGAGGTCGGTTTTGGCAGACTCTGGAGTCAGACATACCTGGTAGCAATAGTTCTGGTTTTGGTGGTGGGAGCCGAAGCTCCCTGACTCCTCCACGGGGACCTGAGCCGTTCCGGCCCCACTGACGTTAACAGCGCTTTGCACAAGCATGATATCAGATTTGCTGAGCTTTTTCTTGCGGGCCCTGCTCTGCCGTGAGCAGCAGGCGCTGCAGCCCAGACAGCATTCGCTGGTCAGGCATGTGTAAATGTTGAGTTTTTTGTCCTTCTGGCAACGCACAGCCAGCACGATCATGACGAGGAGGAAGATGAAGGAGACAGAACCCAGGGCAATGATGAGGATCAGGGTAAGGTCCAGGGTGCCGTCTTTGGCCTTGGTGGTGCTTCCTCTGTCCCCACCACCACGGCCTTCCACCACACTATCCACTAGCATCACCAGCACGCTGGCACTGGAAGACAGAGGTGGCTGGCCATGGTCTCGCACCTCAATCAGCAGGTCATACAGCTGGTGGGGGTCTCGCTTTGCTGACACCCGCCTTGCAGTCCTGAGCTCCCCCGTCCTCCAGTCCATCCGAAACATGCCATTCTCGTTCCCCCTCTGGATGCTGTAGGACAGTCGGGCGTTCTCTCCGTCATCCGCATCCATGGCCACAATTCGAGTCACCAGGTAGCCCGGCTCAGCCGAGCGGGGCAGGAGCTCCTTGGCTGTGCCATTCTTCCCCAGGGGGCCCAGCACCAGGGGGTTATTGTCATTTTGGTCCACAATGATGACTTTGACAGTGGCGTTGGAAGAGAGCTCTGGAGTGCCGGTGTCTCTGGCCTGGACCATGAATGTGAATTCCTTCAACTGCTCATAATCAAAGGACCTCAGTGCATACAGATATCCTGTCTCCTCGTTGATTGACACGTACGTTTTGACTGACATACCCTGGATGTCACACTCTAATATGGAGTAGCTGATGAGAGCATTCTGTCCAATATCCGGGTCCAGGGCTGTCACAGAGTGTATGTACGCCCCTGGCACATTATTCTCGGCTACATACACATCATATATGGACTGTGTAAATGTTGGCGCGTTGTCATTCTCATCTGAAACCTGGACTCGGATGGATTTGCTGGTGGCAAGGGAAGGTGTCCCTTTATCCCGCGCAACCACAGTGACGGAGTAGGAGTCTGCCTGCTCCCGATCCAGCGGCCCGTCAGTCACTATAGTGAAATAATTCCTAAAGGAAGATTTTAATTTGAACGGGACATCCCCGAGGATTTCCACTTGGATCTGTCCGTTCTCCTCTGAGTCCCGGTCTGTGACACTCAACAGCGCAATTACGGTTCCAGGAGCCGCCTTTTCGCTCACCGACTCTGTGACGGTGCTGAAGGTGATCTCCGGCGCATTGTCGTTTACATCGGTGAGTTTGACCAGCACTTTACAATGCGCGGGTACGGCGTTTGGCCCCAGGTCCTTTGCCTGGACAAAGATCTGATAGAGATTGCTCTCCTCAAAATCCACCTCTCCGTGGACTTCGATGCGCCCGGTGCGTGGGTCTATGCTGAACAGGTCCTTTACGCGGCTGGAGATGTGATTGCTGAAGGAATAAACTATCTCCCCATTCAGCCCCTCGTCGAGATCGGTGGCGTTGAGCTGTATGACCAGCGAACCCACCGGTGCGTTCTCCGAGAGACTCACCGTGTAGACGGGCTGTTCAAACACCGGGACGTTATCATTGGAGTCGAGCACTTTGACCACCAGCAGCGCGGTGCCAGTCCGCGGAGGCTGACCGCCGTCCACAGCGGTCAGCACGTACCTGTGCGCTGCCTGCTGCTCCCGGTCCAGCGGCTTCTCCAGGACCAGCTCCGCGAACTTGTTTCCGTCTGTTTGGGTCTGCACGTCCAGGTAAAAGTAGTTGTTAGTTGTGATATCGTACGTGCGTAAAGCATTAGAACCCACGTCCGGGTCGAACGCACTCTCTAAGGGGAAGCGGGTGCCCGGAGTGGCGCTCTCTGAGATCTCTACTGTGATGTCTGTCTCCGGGAAGCTGGGCGGGTTGTCGTTAATGTCCACCACCTCGATTTCGACCCGAAACAGCTCCAGTGGGTTATCCAAGAACACCTCCATGTTGAGCTGGCAACTGGCGCCCTGCTTGCAGATCTGCTCTCGGTCAATTTTCTCATTAACGAACAGGACGCCGTTTTCCAGGTTCACTTCCAGGTACGGTGTACGAGAGCTGGGTACTACCTGAAAGCGGCGGGAGGCCAGTTTGGTAAGGTCCAGTCCCAGATCCTCCGCGATATTTCCGACCAATGTGCCATGGTCTGCCTCCTCCGGCACAGAGTAGCGTATCTGAGAGAGCACTCCATCCGTGATGCACAGGGCGATCAAAAGCACAATCATCGCCGGAAAAACAAGTGCACTTCGGTAAAAATATCATAAACGTTATTATCTCCTGTAAATGGACACAATGTCAGTTTCCATCGCCCATTTCATTCGGCAGAAAAAAGTCTCCACAATGCGTAAAAGTCTCCAAGACGTGTAAGGCGCGTGGATAAATGTCTCCCGTTAAAAGAAAGACATGTTAAAAGCTTCAAGGAGTTTTAATGAGTGTCGAAGCTTGTTGCTGTTCGAGCTCCGCTGTGTCGCTTCTCAGCTGCGTCCTGGACAAGCTACAGCGCACATTCCAATGAAGCGCAGCGCCGCCGGGCTGATGGGAATAGTCTGGAGAGGAGTTGGAAAAGAGTCATAATCCATATATGGAAAAATGCACGTTCTGCTCTGTGATGGTCCTTAATCAGAAAAGAAATGTCAGATGCGTCGTCTTTGTTTTTCTCACTCTCTGTCTTCTCCTGGCACCCCGCTCCGTCACTGCAGTCTCTTCCACTCCACTGTCTACTGATGCTGTTCACTCAACTATTTGCTTTTTTTCCCCCCGCATCGCGCCTCCCCCTCGCAGCCCCCGCGGCTCTAAATCACGCCGAGAGCTCTCCCCTGATTGGATAGCAGTGTTGCCTGTCAACGTACGCTCGGCCCAAGTCTCCCTCACTTTTTTCTACCTCCCTCTAAACGCGGACTGGCATCGCTCTATAATACCTGACCCAAAGAAAAGACAGAGACATTTATGACCTTAACCCCTCAACTGCCAAACCTTGTGTACAGTCCTCATCTGACAGTGATGTAAAGCGCATCATCCAGTGAGCCAGAGTTTGCTCAGAGTGAGTAGAAAACTTGTTAACTTGTCCGAGCCCGTGTGAGCTTAAGAACACCTTTGCCGAACCTAGTTAATCCATGCAAATTCTGTGATATGCATGCGGTGAATCATCCACCATTCAGGTGCTGCTCTCATGTCTGTGCGCTATAATTACACCCAGTGGTGGAACCGTTATTATCCGTTCCTCCAGCCTCAGAGTCGCGGGCACAAAGAAAGACAGAGCGGCACATGTACGGACCTCATACGACACCTAGCGGTACAACTGGGAACCAGGGCCAGATTTCTAAAGCCATGATCGTGTGGAGACTGGAAGATAGGTACGACAGTACAGGTACTGTAAAACAGCAAGATTGTCGTGTGCGCTCTGGAAAAAACACGCTAAAACTATATCCTGTGTGTTTAGATTAAAGGTTACTAATAACGTTCACCATGTTGTAAGTACCACAATGAACAATGACAGAGTGAAATTATTTTAACCATGGTTGTTTCTTTTAATAGAGGTCATATAATAATAATGGTAATAATCACAATAATTGTTTAATAACCTAATTTTGAAGCAATACGATAAAATAATTTAATTTTTAGCGAATGCTAAGATCTAAAAAACATCACTATGTTTATTTCGGGTTTTTTTCCCAGCCACAGCCTCTAGATGATGAGTGATGGAGAAGTAGGATTGCCATTAACGGTATTGTGAAAATGGAGTAAGTGATGATTTGCAGATCAAATGCACACAATTGTTGAATTGTGTAGATGTGCAGACAGCAAGAGAACTATCACTGCTCTGCTGCCAAACGTGAAGGCTCACCCAAAACAAAATGCACCTGTATGACTGTATGCTGAGGTTAGAAAACTCTCATGCAAATACATAAAGACAGAACAACAAGGACCAAAAGTCTTTTTAAAAACAAACCAGGCCAAGACATTGTCCAGCAGAGAATGCATCACCTTAAAATCAGTGGGAGAAATAGCTTCATTAATTTTCCTTTTACTGATTATTCCAAGTGGCTGAAGCAGAAAACATGTGAATTTCCCCATGGGGATGAAAAAAGTATTTATCTATCAATCTGTCAGTCTATCTATATATGAAGGCAATATTTCCCACCAAATGAAATAAGTAGTAAAAGACAAAAGTGCATGTTATCATAAACAGTCATTTTGTCGTTAGTATTTGGTTAATTTACAGCTACAGAACTATATCACAGTTTTTTACTTGATGAAAAACTGATTCACATTTTTTTTGGTTCTCCACTTCTTCTGTGTCTTTGCTGAACTGTTGCCATTACTGATAAAGGTCAGTAATAAACATACCAGCAGTCAGCTAGAATGTGCACACTCTTTTCTTGCTCTTGATTTTATTTGAACTAATGTGATTCTCTGTAAATTGTCTCCTCCTCTCGGCTCATTTCTGTGAACTGACACTTGACTTTGTAGAAAACAGGAAATCAGGGCCCTTACAGCTCTGCAGATGAGTTCAGCTCAAGTCAGACCAAGTACTCCCCCTAGCGAATATAAACAGTACTACACCATACAGTACACACTGTAATTCACATCCATGAGATTCAGAGAGTCAAACACACACACACACACACACTGCAGCAACATAAGTCATACTGTCTTTGGTCTGTCAGAGCTACACACACAAACAGGTTATTGAATGAGAAATATAAATTGACTCCAACAAGAGATTTTCTAAATCAACTCCCACAAAGTCAGTGGTGCATCAATGTGTGCAATAGCCAGAGTGTGGAGGGGTTGGGTGGGGTTTGTTTTGTATTTAGGACTTTCTGCATGTGCAAATATACATGGTAATCCATGGTGAGTGCTGATGCAGAAACTAAATGAGTGGTGAACAATAACAGATCAAACTATATATATATAATTATAGTCTGGTTAACACAATGTTCATATTATATTCTCGAGTCATTTTTAGGACTAAAAATACAGCATAGCCACCAGTAATTGCTGTCTTTTGGAGGGTAAAAATAATGGCCATCTCACACATCAAAAGTTTTCCACACATTGTAGCGGACAAAAAAGGCCTAGTGTCTAAAAAGGGCTACCCTAAAGCAGTCCCACCCATGAGATAATTAGAGCAGGAGAAACAGCATGTAATCATCAAGTGTTACAAAGCTACAGGGACCAGGGAGCATAGTCTAATCTAAAACTAAACACTCTTTTTCTGTTATCTTTAAAAAGTACATTAACACACAAGTGGTGTCATCCTCGTGGTTTTAGTGTATTTTTAGTGTAGATATAAGGAAAGACAAACAGACAAATGCAGTGAAAAGAAAATGTATGGCACAGTATTTCTGAACTGATAGAACACAGTCACATCTTTGTTTAAACATACAGAATACAGTTTAATAAATGAAGTAAAAAGACATAACTACCTTAGAATTGTACTAAATTACAGTAATGTAGAGTTTGTATTTTTACCTGCTAACACAGTTAGCAACTCTGTTTAAAAAGAAAAGAATCAAGAAAAGGAAGCAACTGCATTATTAGACTCTTTTAATTCAATTCTATTTATTAATGCATTTTACAGTAGAGTAAGATTTAATACCTTACAGAATTCCACTATATATAGAATTATCCAAATCCAACAGTCCCACTTGAACAGCACTAGGGGACAGCGAAAAGGAAAAGTGAGTGAGTGTCAAGAAAGACAGGACATGCACGGTACACGCACACCAAACGGGGTTGGAGTGTACCCATTACATGTTGTTAACATTATGTCTTCTCTCTTCCCTAGTTGTGCTCGAGGACAAAGCATCTCAAGGCACTTTACACTGTAAAGTGCCTTGAGATGCCTTATGTTGTGAATTGGCGCTATATAAATAAAGTTGAATTGAATTGAAGAGAATTGGCCACAAACAACAACCTCTGACCATGAGTTTATTAAATGCTCTTCAGCATATTGTTTAAATGTGTTGTCAGCATAGGTCCCGTGCACAAAAGAGAAAGAGGAAAGTAGAGGTTTGAGGGGATTTATAAATTATTTTTTAAAACCTGGTGATGATGATGAGACAGGAACAGGTGGAACGGGGGAAGGAACCAACGGGGAGTTCATTATATTATAAAGAAAGATAAAAACAGCATATAAACATTTACCAGCGTTTAACATGACCTAACTGTCCAGTCCAGCTCTAGTTTAGCGTGTAAAAGTCTTGTATAAGAGACATTTGTTTTCTGTGACAGGAGATTCAGCTGTTGTACAGGTTAAACAGAGATATGAATAATAAGGTTTGGCCCCTCCATATTATTTGCTAACACTCTGGTCTGAAAAGAAATGTTTGCATACAGCCTAAAGACAGAAACATCTCAGTGAGTTCACAATAAAATCACGTTGCATCAGGTTAAGGGTCCAGCTGCATTTTCTTTAAGTTGGGGACTGTTGTTTGCCAACAACAGTTCTGTGCATGAAGACAAAGCTGAGGCTAATGATCATCACAAATTGTTTTTCGTTACGGAGTCAGATCAAACAAAAATGTGAGTGATGTCAATATAGAGGTCCCAGACTTCAGGACTGGTGAGAGGTATTTTTTCCTTCATTAGTTATTTATACAGTCTCTTCTGCTACAGTATGAGACACTACCATATCACATGTCATCTTATTTAATGATGACACTCTGCTAAAGGCCTCAGAAATCATTTGCTATTTTAAATCCATCAAACATCCCATCATGTTTAAAATGTAAGCTGTGCCAGGTGTTTGTTTATCACTGTGTTGCATCAGCTCATCACCTCTGACAACACCCTGATAGCAGTTGGGAACTGGGGGGAACAATTACCTCTAATTAGAAAGCATTTTTTTCTGCTTGATTTGATTTCCGATTTGCTTTTGGGATTTGCAGTTTGGGCGCCTTCTTTGTTCTATTTTCTACTTCATAATGCATCAGATGTTTTCATTAGTTACCAGGTCTCAACAAACAGACTCACTTACTGTGGAGCCATACTGCTGGAATAAGTGAAGAACCAGTGGTAATTCAATATATGAATTACTTCACAGTATATATGTCAGATGATCTCTTTCGTCTTTAACCCAGAGAACATGGTGTCCATGATTTCCAAAATAAATTCTCACAATCTGAATTTCCTCACCTCATCCAACATTGTGAGAGATTCACAATAGTGAACAATGGTCTTCTAGAGTATTGGTTGCATTCACAATCATGATACTGGTGTGACCAAGATGTGACCAGGCAGCCTGGTAGCTCAATGGGTTGAGTGTCGGACTGGGATGCAGAAGGTGGGTTCGAACCCCGTCTGACTCCTAATCCATCCCCTACCAGGTGTGTCCCTGAGCCAGACACCCAGCACTAGCTCCTTGTAAGTCGCTTTGGATAAAAGCGTCTGCCAAGCAAACCAAAGTAAAGTAGAGTTATGAGGCTTCACAGGTGATGGGATTGGAGGGGAGATGCAAAATGGGGTTGAGTGACTCGCCACAGATACACACATGAGAAATCACCAGTATAGTTGCAAATAATGAAAGTGCAAAATATTACCATCTGAAAAATCTTAAAGGACAAAGAGTGAAAATGAGGGGAACTCATCAAAGACAGAGCTGTCTTTGCCCGAGGCCTACAGCAATCGTCCACACACACAGAGAAACGAAACTAATTATCGTCAGTTAAATCAACCATACAATTAGACATAAATGCAATTAAATACTTCTTGGAGGAAAGCAATGGTTAAAAAAAAGCACAGAAAGACAACAGAATTGAACTAAAACAAACTAGGCAAATGCAAAAAGTCAAACAAAACCATCTCTCTACAATTGTCTTGTCTTTCAACACTATAGATAACGTTTTATTGCACAGACTGTCACGATCCCGCCCTGATCAACCTGCCTTCCTGTTGAGTTTGATGTGTGTTTTGTTTTATCGGTCTTCTTCAGTCATGTCCCCAGTCTCATGCACTGCTCCCACTGTTTCCCTGTCACGCCCCTGTTCTGTCACTCACCTGTTACGTCCCTGTTCGCTCTTGCACACTCACCGGTCCACACCCACTCCCAGAGGCGCCGCTAGCAAGGCATGCAATTGCCTAGGGCCCCCAGGCCAAGGGGGCCCCAGAGGACCAACACAGTTTGAACCGCATCAGAACAACAGCAGGGAGACTATGAAAACATGTCATTGATAGCAGCACTATCATCAGCTCTCACAAACCCCCTTTACACCCCCCCCCCTCCCTCTCAGTGCTGGCTGACAGGAAGTAAACAAACTTGTGCAACGAGAATTAAGCAGCCTCTGCTCCGCAAAAATGACAAGAAACTATACTTCTGGAAGCTAAAAAAGAAAGAAGAAGATAAAAGGAGAAAAGACAGTGGTGAGTATAATAGTTAGTGGCTATGTTTTTTTATCTCAAAGTATGTGGTTACTTTAACGTAGCCAAATATGCTACCTGATATAAGGCTAACTTGTTTGCTTGACCTTAGCAAGCATGCTGCACATTAACTAAAAACTTTTTTTGAATTGGTGCTGGAGGTCAGAGCTGCTTTTTATGCCTTTCCTGATAATGTAACCTCCCCATGGGAAATGCTTAAACTTAAGCAAGTCTTCTATTAACTCGAATTACTGTTGCCTCTGGGGAGAGAAGCTTCTCAGCCCTAACGCTCGAAAAACTCACCTCAGATCCACCATGTCCCAGGAGAGACTTTTAGGACTTTCCCTCATAACAATAGAGGACACAGTGAGAAGGTCTTTAAATCTGGAAGAATTAACAGCATTTGAAAAAGCCAAAGTTTGAAGCATCACTGGTAGTGCAAAGGGTTTTGCCAGCAATGTTTTTTTTTATTTTTAATTTATTTTTTGGTTTTGACTATTGTAGTATATTACTACTTAAATTTCCTATTCTCGTCTGTCACCTCACTGTCTCAGCATTTTGTTAAGTTACCTTTGTAAGTGTTGTAAGTGTTTTGAGTTTCCGTGTGTTCAGCCTTGTAGTTTAACATTTTATTATTGATTTACTGTTTCACCCTGGAGTTGTTCTATTACTTATCTAGTCACACTGTTTAGCTTTTCTTTTCTTATAGTTAGTCGTGCCTCCTAGAGATTTTGAGTATTGGCTGTGGAGACCCCTTGACATCGTTCCGCTTGCTGCAAGACCTCACACCACTCCTGCCGCAGCAACTCCCGCTGGTCCCACTTCTGAGGCGCCAGCCACAGCACCAGCCTTGGAGGTTCTCAGGGACTCTGCTACTGCTGCAGCAGCTTTGGACTCTGTTCCTGCTCCGGGCCAGGTCGACTCCGCAACCCAGTCAGATTCTGCTCCTGCTCCGGGCCGGGTCGACGCCTCAACCCAGTCCGATCCTGGCGATGGTAACCCCATCGCCTCTTGTGTTCCTGTCTCTGGGCGGGACTGCATCATGGGTGAAGCTGCCGCCCTTCTGGTTCCTATCTTCGGACGGGGCTGCATCGAGGACGTCGCAGCCACCCTCCTGTCTGCTCCTGTCTCCGAGCGGGGCTGCACCGATGCAGCTACCGCTCCTCTGATTCCTGCTCCCGCGGGTCGCGCCGAGAATGACGCAGTCGCCCCTGCTTCAGCTCCTGCCTTCGGACGGGGCTGCGATGAGGACATCGCAGCTGCTGTAACAATGATTCCACTCTCCGGATGGGACTGCATTGAGGACGTCGCAGCCACCTCCCTGCCTGGTCCTGTTCCTGCCCCGTCTGGGGGGTCTTCACCATGCATGCGGCCGCCATCTTTAACCCACCTGCCTGGGGCCCCAGGGTCTCCTCCTGAGCCAGCCACCCAGCGCTCCGCTGGACCCCCGCCTGCTGTCCTTGGGCCTTCTGCCAGAGGTCCTCCTCATTGGGTTTCCCCGGGCTGTCTGCCCGGGGGGTACCTGGACTCTCGGCTATGGCCTCCAAGCTACCTCTCCAGGGCATTTCCAGACCCCAGGCTGTTGCACCCCGGAGACCTTACGGAGCTCCACTTTACCCTAATCTGCGGTCTCCGGGCTACCCACCCGTGGCATTCCTGAACTCTCTAGTCATTGCTAAAATTAAGACAGGTTGCCAAAAAACAATAGCATGGGGTGCCCCAATCTGGGCTCTTAACCACTTGTTCCAGCATGGAGGGCTGTAGCTGGGAGAAGCAGTAACTTGTCAAACTGTGGGACGTGAGACGACTTTTTAGACATCTGCTGCAGCCAATGTGCTAACTTTGCAAAAAACAAGCACACACACAGAAACACAGAGTGTTGTCACAGTGGCTTTGTTCAAACAATAGGAGCTTCAGTCAGTCAGCTGGCAGGAGGCAGACGGCATAAAGCCAACATGAGACTCCCCACAACGACTAAGAGAGAGGAATGAGAGACAGAGGTCAGTAGACGAAAGACAGACATAGGAGAGGACAAATCAAAAATTAAGTGTGGCAGGAACGAGAAAGAAAAATCATGGACACAGACAAACGTCAGATGACATAATTGTCTGCATCTCAACAAACGTTATTCTAATCATATCTGCACAAGGACTTAAGGGAGATAATGTGTGAAGGAAGCACTTACATTTAAACGATTCAGTATCTGGAATGACACCTGGCATTAATAGGTGTTCTTGTTATCTCTATTCTTGTACATTGTCAGAGATTTAAACTTTTTGAGGTCATGGTTTTCATTTTGCCTGGCTTATAACTTTTGTTTTGCTTTAATTTGCAGTTTTGTTGGGGATTACCAAAAAAAAGATTTTTCACACAGTGTGAGACAGAGGAAACAGAGAATATAATACAAAAGTTAAGGGTCATTTCTATTCATTACAAAAGGGTTATTAATTTTTAATATCTTTGTGAGTTGAGTGTGTTTCTGAGATATGACAACACAGCAAAAGGTTGGTGTTGAAGGTTTTACAGGAAAAACTTAATAATCATTAAATACAACGGTTACACACAATTTTCAAATGATCTTTTTAAGAAATATAGGTCGCATTTTACTTTACAGCTCAGTAAAAATAAAGTAATACTGCTGTAATATCTTGGAAATAACAAGGAAATGTTCACTAAATTGAACACTAATACGAACATTATGGATTACACACTATGGCACGGACATGCACACTTCCCAGACGTACTGGTCCATTCCACTTACACCCATCTTACCCTTGTAATTGGTTCCTAAAGTGCAAAGCGATACATCAAATCGACCTGCAATTACTTTTCTTGTCGCTGAGTTGCATATTTTAAATCGTATTAAACTTTTTCAATTTTTGGTCAGAAAATGGCACATGCTTTGGACATGTACTCCCTCCATTCATCATCGTCCTGTTTGCTGATACTTTGTCCTAAAAACGTGATTGACATTTTAAACGAGACTAAACACTTTCAGCTTTGTGTCTTTAAAAAAGTATGTTGATATCTAGTGTAGTTTTTGAGTTAATATAATTTAAGTTTTAAAAAGCTGTGAAATCTTGGTATTTCCTTAAAAATTTCACTGCTGCAAAGCGTGTGACACCACACGCTTAACTGTTTTCATTTTATCCAGAATCAATTTCTCTTTGTGGTTTTTCTTGTCTCCTTTAGTGAATTTTTATCTTTTATAAACAAATTATACCTAAAACAGAATGAAAATGTTGTCCTGTGTTGACATATATGCTTCTCATAGTGATAGGACGTACAGTTTTGGAGTCTAAATGCAGAGCCACCTCCATTTTCTCCTTCATTGACTGCAATGTTCATTTTTCTCTGTGAGCCCTGCTCAAGATGAGAGACGAGCAGTAGGAAAAATCACCTCCAGAAACAAATTTTTTGGAGTTTTGACATAAGAAAGGTATGAAATAGTTTGTTAGAAGAATGCGGGTGCTCTGGTGCTGCTAACTTTCCAATATGACTAATGCTCGTTTTTTATTGAGGCTTTTTGTGGACCGACATTTTCACCTTTTGGCTGAAATTTGTAACGAAATTTGTAAGCCTTACATTTACTTACAATGCCATTTAAATTAACATACAATTGTTACAAAACAAATGAATGTAAATCACATTTTCATATTTATTTATTTAATCTATTTTAGCTTTACATGTTATCAGGTTGTTCTGTCATTGTTTTGTTGAGGTGTGGGGTTACCATGGCAACATAAAAAGCCATAAACCACACACGAGATGCTTCCCAAGACTGTGAATTCCTATCTGACATGTTATACATAATGATGAGAGTATTAAGAGTAATAAGAATATTTTCTTAACACATTTGTCCTTTAATAGCTGGATGCACTACATATTTTTCCTCCAGGATTGGTGCTAATGGCGCACAAAATAAGTAATATACTCCTACCCTAAAGCCCTCCAGCTGACTTGCTGTCAAATAAGGCCAGCTACTACTGGAAGGGAAAGGACAGCTGCATTTGAATACAGCAGTTAACCTAAGGATTCACTGATGGTCAGTTAATAAAATAAGTATAGTTCTGCAAAAAGAGTAGGTATTGACCTGTTTTTTGTATTCATTGGCTTGAGGGTGTATTTAGAGTAATCCAAATACTGGCTTGCCTGAGTAGTGACTAATGGTTCAAAGTCATAATGGTTAGGCTACAGGAAAAGATAAACCCTTGCAGCATTTAGCAGTGGCTTTGGTGTTTTTCCTAACACAGTAGCCGGGAGGAATAGGTTTTAGGAAAATCCTTGGTTTAAAGCAGCGGAAAAGTGGCACACTGAACCTTCTGACAGTTGAAGTAGAACCAAGTGAGAGTAACTGATGGGCTGGAAATCTTGGGCTATTTAATATAAACTCCCTGTGTACATATGTGTGTATAAAAGATGGGTAACAAAGAAAATAAAGTGCAAAATGCGAAATAAATTCTGCAAATTTAAAATACATTAAAAGGTGGAGTAAATATATAAACCTAAATGTAGAGCAATGTAGAAAATTTGTAAAAGACTTCAGAACTAACAAACCAAAAAAGGTAAAGACCTAAAAAACAAAACAAGCTAGATAATGGTTAAAAGAGAAAGAAATAGGTCTTAAGATATGACCCTGACTAGTCTGTTCCCAGAGTCACATTTAAAACACACATACACATGCAGTGTGTTCATTTTGTGCTCTTCAGGATGGTATTATACAGGGGATGAAGGATGTCTTTTCTGGGCCAGAGGAACCTCGTATTGTCTACCTGATGGGCAGTAACTGAAAACAATGGTTTAGAGGGTGCATAGAGTCCTCAGTGATCAGTGTGGCTTTCCTGGTTATAAATGGTTGAACAGGTCAGACAGGGAAGATTGCAGTGTCCCTAATATTTTGCTGGCTTGATTTGTTATTTGAGATAGTCGTGTATTTTGTTTGATTGTGAGATAGTTGTACCAGTAGGAGATGTTGAAGGTGAGGACTGTTACGACCGGCTCAAGCCGCAACAAAACATAAGAGAGGCGTGGGATAATGGTAAAATAAATGTTTTAATCACATAACGAAATACCAACAAATGCAGACCATAAACTCAGGACAAACTAACAAAAGAAATCCGTGTGTCCGTGGCAGGCACACAGCCACCGCACACGGCGTCGGATCAGGAAGAGAGAGTGAACCCGCAGGGTTCAGCATCCTTTTATGGCTGTTCAGGTGCACCTGCACAGCCAAAGCAGACTCAGCCTACCTGCAAGAAAACAAACACAAACAAGTACACAAAACAAAGGACCGTCACACCCCCCACCATAAGATAAATCCCAAGGGGATTTATAAAGCCCCAAGGATTGACAAACTTCACCCAGGGGCGCGGGACAAAGCATCCGCCATGACATTGTCTGCACCTTTGATGTGATGAACACGCAAGCAGTACACCTGTAGGAAGAGAGACCACCGAATCAACCTCCGGTTTGGAGACTTGAATGAGTTCAAAAACGTCAGTGGATTATGATCCGTATAAACGTCAATTGGGCAGCCGGAACCTAAGTATACCTGGAAGAAATCCAGATCCCACACGAGAGCCAGAGCCTCCTTCTCAATTACAGAATAGTTCAATTGATGTTTATTGAACTTCCTGGAAAAATAACAGACAGGTTTACACAACTCTTGGTCAGCCTGCTGCAATAACACTGCCTCAGCCCCTACCTGACTGGCATCCACCTATAAACTGAACGGCTTGCTCAGCCGGGGGGCCGCCAGCACTGGCGCAGAGCACAACAAAGATTTCGCACCGTCAAACGTTAACTGACACTCCGCATCCCAGAGAAACTTTAGGTTAGTCAGTGGGGCAACCACAGATGAAAAATTCTTACAAAAACTGCGGGAATATCCCACCAAGCCCAAAAAACGCATCAACTCCTTCTTGGTCAATGGCGGCGGATATTGCTCCACAGCCAATACCTTTGCACAAACCAAGGTAAGGTAAGCACAACCAGCCAAATCACCAACCATCAGATTCATACATCTTTAAAATGTAGCAGGAGCATTACGTAGACCAAAGGTCATGACTTTGTAAGAATATAAACCCGAAGGAGTAATAAAGGCAGCAATTTCTCTCGCTCGCGCCGTCAATGGCACTTGCCAATAACCCTTTAACAAATTAAATTTACTCACATATTTAGCGGAACCCACACGGCCAATACAATCATCCATCCGCAGCAACGGATAGGCATCAGGCTTCGTAACGCTATTGACCTTGCGGAAATCCGAACAAAAACGGACCAGAACGCAAGGAGAAGACCAGCAGAAGAAGAGGGTTCAGCAATTTTATTCTCCAGCATGTACGCCACATCAGCCTCCATCAACTCATGTTTATCAAGAGACACCCAATAATGGTGCTGTTTGATCGGCTTTGCACTCCCCACATCAATGTCATGTTCAAGCAGATGGGTCTGGGTTGGCGTGTCACCAAAAATTGCCGGGAACTCATAGATAAGTGCGGTGAGCTCCGCACGCGCCGGGGCGGGCAGATGGGCCAGAGTGCTCTCCAACGTCAGCCTCCGAGTTCTTATGGCGCCCTGGACTTTAAATGGTCCAAGGGAGGCCAAACGTGGCAATAAACTGGAATAGCGCCCTCACGACAGAACGAGTAGTTATGTTGCGTAAAGGAAAAGCAGCTGGATAGCGAGTGGCTTGGCACATCATGGTCAGAATGTATTTAGCACCAGATCTAGACGGAGGTAGAGGACCTACACAGTCAATGAGCAAATACTTAAATGGGTCATTAATTGCAGCAATGGGATGTAATGGTGCTGGCTGAATGGTCTGATTCGGTTTACCCGTAACTTGACAGGTATGGCAACACTTAATGTAAGCGGACACATCTTTCTTTACACGTGGCCAAAAAAAATATCTGAGGATACGGTCGTAGGTTTTTCTCACCCCCATGTGCCCTGACCGATCATGGGACACAGTTAAAACCATATCACAAAACTTTTTAGGCACCACCACCTGAAAAACCGAAATTGCCCGCTCACCCTCAACAAAACGAACCCACTTCCTCCAGAACACGTCATCACGGCGAAAATAGCCGGTACCCTAACTGTCAACGTCACTCAGGGGAAGGGCGACGTCAAACAAAGACCCCAAAGATGGATCACCCCGTTGTTCTGCAACAAGATCTAAATGGTACAAGGACACAGGTAGATCAGACAGCGAAATTGCAAGCTCAGAGCCCACAACCTCGTCACAACCACGCTTAGCCATGGCACGCGTCACAGCGCACACAATGGACACCTCGGTACTGTCTGGGTTATTCTGTAATGTCCCTGCAGTGGAAGGAACGGCAGTAACCAGCGGTGAACACGTAGGCGAGGGAAACACACACCCACCCGCCAAATCGTTTCCTAAGATCATGTCCACACCAGCAACGGGCAACACTGGTCGCACTCCAACACACACATCACGGGTCACCAGTTCTGTGACAACACAGACTTGTCAATTCCCCGCACGAGTATAGGAGTGGCAGTGTCCCCAGTGAAAGGCAACACCCCAGCCCAGATAAAAGAATCAACAGCACCAGTGTTGCGCAAAAATCTCACCGGCACCCGAATCACCGAACCCGGCAGAGACACAAATCCAGTGGTGACAAAGGGTACATATAAGTTCTCAACCTGCGCTAGACTACCTCTCCCACAGGTAGCAGGCAACTCACTCCGACAGGGAGCAGAGAACGAACAAACTGGAGAAGCCGCAGCGGCAGGTTTCACATTAAAGTGTCTCGCCCTAAACTTAAGAACGGGGCAATCTGACTTCCAATGGCCATGTTTATGGCAAAAATTACATATCGGAGCCAGATCACCACCTTCTCGATGCTTAGCCTCCACCGGAGACCTAGTACCCGTGACATGGGCAGGCATAGAGGCCAAAACAACCTCCGAGCAGTACTCAACCGCCCCCACTCAGTCCGGCGTGAGCACATAGTCATCAGCCAAGGCCGCAGCCTCAGAGACCGATTTCACTTGCTTCTCCGACCACTGTAACAGGTGGTCTGTAACAGGTTACAGACCACCTGTTACAGGTTCACGATGGTCATCGTGAACCTGTTACAGTGATTTTTTCCACAACATCCTCAAAATTGTTTACCCCATAGGCAAGGCACCAGCGCATAAAGTTGTTAACCAAATCCCGTGAGTACTCCAAGAAGGACTGTCTGTCATCCTTCCTGCCATTCCTAAAGCGCTGGCGATAAGCCTCAGGAACCAGTTCATACGCCTTAAGCACCACCGATTTCACCTTGGCATAACTCAAACAATCAGATACAGACAAAGCCGAGTAAGCCTCCTGCGCTCGACCGGTCAACACACACTGTAATATTATAGTGCGATTGGCATCAGGCCACTCTCGGGAATCAGCAACGCGCTCAAAAAGTGAAAAAAACGTCTCAGGGTCTTTCTCATTAAATTTAGGGATAAGACGTAGGTTACCGACCAGATCAAAGGAACCGGAATATCAAACCGATTCATCGGTCACCCCCACGCCAGAGCTCAATCTGCCCGCCTTGATGAGGCCCCCCTTTAATTTTTCACGCTCAAAATCAATCTTTTGCTGTTCCAATTTCAATCGCTCCACAGCGTGTTGATGATCCGTTTTCTGTCTTTCGAATTCCATTTGTAACAACAATAACTCCCGACGTTGCTCAAACAAAAAAACTGCGTCAGACGGAGGGGATGGAGAAGCCATCGCAGCCTCCTCTGAAGCGTCCATGTCCACCTCTGCAGTCAAAATGTGTAGATCAACCAAATTGGCTTTTAAAATGGTCTTCACACTCTGCTTACAACGTTTGTCATCAATCTCAACCTTTAAATGATCCGCCACCTTAAGTAACTGCTCCTTCGTGAGCAAATTCAACAAAGCTTCAGAAGGAGAATCAAAAAACTCCTCCAGATGAGCCATCACTCAAAATACATACGCACCATTCAGAGAAAAGTGAAAAAAACCCACTGTTCACAAACAGTGAAGGCTAAAGAGAGTCAATCCCCCTAACTGTCTACCCAAACTAACTAGCTCAACCCCTAGTCTTCATGTGGCGTCACGGCAGGTATTTATGCACTAAAGACCAGTGGTCCGAACAGGCAACTGTAAAACAGCGACCCGTCAGCAACCATGGACATGCTCCTAGAAAACAAACACAGTACACAAGTACACAAAACAAAAGACTGTCACAGGACCAATAAGGAAGCAGTAAACCAAGGTCAGGATGACCTTGTTAACCTGAAATGTCCTGAGTTTTCTCAGTAGGTGGAGACATTGCTGTGTTTTTTATAAACAGCTTCTGTGTGGTGAGAGAATGACAAGCCGGTGTCTATCTCAGTTCCCAGATATTAAAGGCTTGTACCTGCTCCACCATCTGATCCAGGTTGCTGAGTGGCTGAAACACAGGTGATGTTTTATCTCTGCCTCCGCAGCACAAATCTTTTGTTTTTAAAATTAGTTCAGGTGAGTGGTCAGCAAAGGTTTAGAATTAGACACTTCACCTCCCACTGGTGCTGAGCATGGGAGATAAAACACAACCTTGGGTATTTAAAACCAACCTACTTGAATAAGAACAATTTCAAAGCACCTGTTGTGGTCTAAAATCCTAATCCAAGCTGTCAGCATTGGCTGCAGATTTAGGTCAGTGAGGTGGCAGAGCAGGTAGTCAATATTACAGTATTAAAAGCAGAGTAAAATGAGATGCAAACACTGTATTTAGGCGACAACCTCCCCCTCCAGCTGAAGAGACACTAGAACCATCATGAAGGGGGTGTCACAGCCATCACTGTACCTTTTATCAGAACATAATTTGTAGCAGTCTAGGGGGCGTACATGTGAAGCTGTGCATACCCAAACCAGTCCCTCAGGACTACAAATGCTGCCAGACCGTTGGATGAGGCTGAGCTTACTTTTGTTAGCGTCAAACAACTGACTGTCCCTAACAGCTTCTCGTATCGTGGGCTCCACCTGTCGCCATTTTGTCCTCCAGCACACATCTGTAGGCTGCAGACCAAGCCTGACTACTGCTTGTGCAGCTCTTGCGCCGGTATTCTGTATTTAGTACAGTTATTTTATTTTATTTTATTATAAACTGAAAACAAAAACAAAATGCGTCTTTCACAGGGGATAATGTGACCTTCTGCATCCCAGTCTGACGCTTAACATGCATACCCATGTATATATAGTGTGTATATGATGTAGATGTATATGTATTTGTACATGTGCGCATACATGTTCATGCCTATTCTCACAGATATCTACTACTTGGATAGTAAATAGTAGTTGTAGTAGTAGAATAGTGTATATTTTTTACTACTACTGTCATGTGTGTACATAGAAACTATTGTTGTATATAGTGTCTTTCTTATTTTATTTTATTACTCTTGGTTACCCTTTCGCTATCTGTTGGGAGCTGTGGTAACGCACAAATTTCCCCGGGATCAATAAAGTCTTATCTTACCTTATCTTATACAGTACTTCGTATGTCTCTTTCTAAACCAAGAGATAAACAATGGAATGATATAAAGTAATTTGTTACCAAAGACATGCATGTTAGGTTGATTGGTCACTGTAAATTGTCCGTAGGTGTGAATGTGAGTGTGCATGGTTGTTCGTCTGTATGTCTCTGTGTTGGCCCTGCGATGGACTGGCGACTCGTCCAGGGTGTACCCCGCCTCTCGCCCGAAGGCAGCTGGGATAGGCTCCAGCACCCACCGCGACCCGGTTTCGGATAAGCGGAAGACAATGGATGGATGGATGGAATTTGTTACCAGGTGTGTGAGGAAAATTCAGATTGGGTCACAGTTGAACCAGGATTCCAAGAATCCAAAAGATTACTTACTTTAATTTGCTCATAAAATTGGGTAACAGAAACAAAACCCAGTGTGCACCTACAAAAACACTCAGAGAAAATGTATTGTCCCCCTCACTGAGTGTAAAGAAATAGAGTTAGTCAATCTAGAGGAACACCTTTGGTCAAAAGAAACAGATGTCTGTCAGAGGTCTAGTCGAAATAGATAAGCCTGTTTCTATAACTTCTAAATTTTTATTTAGACCATATAAAAGATTTATCTTACTGTATGTCATTTGCACTACTGCTTTAATCTATGATGAGTTTAAGAAACATTTGTTTTTTTGTTGTTTTTTTTGTTGTTTTTTTAACTTTAAAGCAGACAGGCGATAACAATGTCACCACTGGTTTAAGAGGACCCCAGCCACACCGAGCCGCTGAGGGCTCCAACCAGGACCTGAGCCACCCAGGCCCAGCTGAAACCACAGCCAGGGGGCAGAGCATCTTCAGAACCCTAAGTCTCCAAGCCTGCCCTGGACCCACCAAGGACCTGTATAGTGCCGGCAAGCACAGGCTGCCCCAGTAGCCCTGCACTCAGCTGCCAGAAAAACACCACCCAAGAGTCACCAAATCCCCATCCATGCAAGAACCGCAGCCCCAGCAGCGAACCCCCCAGTTCCTACATAAAAGAAATATCTACGACGTCCTTATTCCACCTCAGGAAGATTTCTAAAAGTAGGAGCATCTTGTCTCAAAGTGATGCTGAGAAACTAGTCTATGCATTTGTTACCTCTAGACTGGACTACTGTAACTCATTCCTGATAGGATGTCCCAATAACTCACTCAAAGGCATTCATTTAAAATGCTGCAGCCAGAGTTTTGACTGGACGTAACAAGAGAAGTCATATTACTCCTACATTAGCTTCTCTCCATTGGCTCCCTGGTAAATCTAGAATAGAGTTTAAAATTCTTCTCCTCACATTCTTCTCCAGTTTTTCAGTTGCTGCAACGCCACCCTAGGTCCTCTGGCTGGATACAGCCAAACAACAACTCATTCTCTGTTAATTAAAGGCTGTGAGATTATGTGGGAAGTTCCCCAATATATAATAAAGTTTACATAATGTTTTTAGGTACACTGTTCTATAGGACCATTACTGGTAATAATTTGTGTTGTCTACCAACCATTCAACTGATATGCTTCATTATATCTCTCGCTGTATTTTCCTGCAGGTATGCTCAACCTTGGAGTTGTAGTTACTGGTCCTATCAACCTAAGAAAATTACTTTACTTTACTTGGCAGACGCTTTTATCCAAAACGACTTACAGGGAGCTAGCGCTGGGTGTCTGGCTCAAGGACACACCTAGGAGTCTGACAAACCTGCGACCTTCTGCATCCCAGTCTGACGCTACCATTGAGCAACCAGGCCACTGGTTTTGGTGTCCTAGACAACATTTTAGCTGGTGCTCCTTGCATTTAAATGAAATTAAATTTATATAGCGCCAATTCACAACATTATTAATCTTAAGGCACTTTACAGTGTAAGGATTAAGACCTTACACATTATATATATATATAGAGAGAGAGAGAAAAAATTTGAAAACCCAACAGTCCCACTTGAGCAAGCACCGAGTTGACAGTGGAGAGGAAAAACTCCCTTTAACAGAAGAAACCTCCAGCAGAACCAGGCTCAGGGTGGGCGGCTATTTGTCCCAGCCGGTTGGGGTTAGTGGACAGAGGAGAGGGAAAGAACAGCAGGTAACAGAGATCATAACAACAAGGAGCAGCAGACGAAGCACTGGGCAGGTTGGGTGGACCAGCAACCACAGCTCCAAGGTTAAGGAGGAGATACAGAGAGAGAGAGAGAAAGAGAGAGAGAGGACAACTGGGGGAGAGAAAAGACACACTTAATAACATGCAATGACGTCATAAAGTGGACAGAGAAGGAAAAGGAGGAGAGGAGCTCAGTGTGATATAGAGTCCCCCAGCAGACTAAATATATCATTGCATGTTAATAACTTTGTTTCTTTTCTCTCCCCTAGTTGTACTTCGTCCTCTCTCTCTCTCTAGCTCTATTTCTCTCTCAGGTATCCTTGACCTTGGAGCTGTGGTTGCTGGTCCACCCGGCCTGTCCGGTGCTTCGTCCGCTGCTCCTTGTTGTTGTTGTGATCTATGTTACCTGCTGTTCTTTTCTCTCTCCTCTGTCCACTAACCCCAACCGGTCGAGGCAAATGGCCGCCCACCTTGAGCCTGGTTCTGCTGGAGGTTTCTTTTTCTTAAAGGGAGTTTTTCTTCTCCACTGTCGCCTCAATGCTTGCTCAAGTGGGACTGTGGGGTTTTCTCAATGTTTCTGTATATATTAATATAATGTGTAAGGTCTTAAACCTTACGCTGTACAGTGCCTTGAGATAACTTTTGTTGTAAATTGGCGCAATATAAATAAAGTTGAATAAAAATATAGTATATGTTAAACACTGTGAGTTAGAAAAAAGTTGCTGATTTTAAAATCCAGGCAATACCAACATCTAAGGAAGACAGTGGCACAGTAGGTAGAACACGCAAAAGTCTACAAACCCCATGGTTGGTGGTTCACCTTCTGGTTCCCAGTTCCTTGTCACATGTCAAGGTGTCCTTGGACAAGAGGCAGCCTGTCCACCAGAATCTCCCAAAGATTAGTAGATGTATTATTATTAAAGCCTATAGCCTTCTATCTTAACTGTGTGAGTAATTACAGTGTTTTTTCATTGCTTTGAAGATGCTTTAGGTAATGTGATGGCTTTTTGATGAAATTTAATTTAAAGAATTTTGAATCAGCTTTGACCAATATTATTTCACCATTTAAACAGTAGGTGAAATAGGAAGAAATCTGCTTATGATCATTCACTTTTTCACTATTACGTCACGTTTTGCCTAGAGCAGACTATGACTGTAGTCTTCAGCTGTTCTGAAGAATGAATACTGACATCTGCATTTATCTTATAAGCTTGTTACTAGGCTTTTCTTTCTACAACACTTGATTCTGCTCCAATTGCGGAGCTTCAACAAAAGATGTGTGAACATTTCTCTGCCTCTGTGTCTCATTTGTCCTCTGACACCATTGTAAGTGGCTACACTTGCTCTAGTTATTTTAGGGCAAGAAAATTGCCTCCTTTAATTGAGTTGATTTGCATATCTATTCCCTATTCCCATCTGATCTGATCTGATCCCTCTCTATGCTACTTTCTCACTCTCTCTTACTCCACTACATTATCATTTGGCGTGTCAGAATTAGAGGTGAGGTTATCTTCATTTTTACTTGGAGTTGAAACCTACCATTTCCCAAACAGTAGAAGACTGTATACATTTAAAGAGGTGATTTTTTGTCTCCTTTTCCCTGTTGTTGCGCTGTTGTAAGCCACACAGCACCATGTGCCACTGCGATAAATGGCTCTGGCTTTTAAAAACACACTACACTATGTTGCTTGAAGTAGCAGACTTTTTGAAATTTTGCTATCAGCTTTCGGGAGCACTGCAGGTTATTAGGTAATTGTTTGATAATAAGGGGGTAACAATTAAGTAAAATAAAGGTAACTGGGTCATTTCATTATTAAAATATTTTATAGAATGTGCTTTCATGGCAATTACCAAAGTAATAACCAGATAACAGGTTGGAATAAGCAATGGATGTAATAGCAGAATAGCAGATTATGAAATGAAAACACTATAGTTGGAGTAAATACCTTAAAACATACATGACAACTTCTCTGTAAGACCAAGGAACGAGAGTTGTCCTCCTTCATTTTATGGTGATATCAGATGAAAAGCCACACTAAGAGTTACAGTAATTACCTGGAATGATCATTTATTTGTAATAACCATGACACCGAGCTCTTAAGTGCAAAACGACTTGTTTCTGGTTTATTTCATGGTAATTTCACATTATCCCAACACCAATAGCTAATGTAATTACATGGAGACATACATGGCCATTTCTGCACAATAACCATGAAAGAGAGCTGCAAAGTATACAAAACTACTTATATCAGTGGACTCATCTGGCCTTTCTTTTTAACTTTTTGTTTTCCCTTGAAAAAGGTATGAGCTTCTGCATGCAGACACATCTTGACTTCATTACTGATTTTCTTTTTTAGTGAGGGAGCACTTCTTGTTGACCAGTAAAATAATTTGTTAAAGTCATCGTTAACTGATTGTAGTTAGTTTTAAGATCACTTATTTCCTATAACCTAACCTAACTGTTTCCAAATTTTGGTGGATAACGTTTTCTGTGCTAATCTTTTACATTCCCACGTTTAACTACTGTCACCATCTCAGAGAGATTTCAAGCGGTTTCAAGCTTCCAACCTGAAGTTTAATAATAAACTTCTCGGTTTTGTCGTTTTAAAATTGCTCTGAGAGTTAACTTACTTGTAATTTATTGTTAAATAATGGTTAAATAAAGGTAAATTAATATATGTGTTATTATACAACTAGTTTACATAAAAGGGTCTATAAAATGCTAAGAAAAATAAAGAAACAGTAAAATTTCACATTGCATGTTATTTGATGATTGCTTTTTTATGATTTGAAAATGTCTTTATTAGGGTTCAGAACTGTAATGCTACCAATGATAGACTGTAAAATCAAAGTGAGAAACAACAGAAAAAACTGTAATTTTTAATGGATTTGCCATAAAAAATATTTAATGGTAACTGAAACTTTGTTGCCATAATTTTCTTTACAATTAATAAAATGACCCAGTTGCCTTCTAACTTAAAACGAACCCAGAACTGCATACAAATCACAGCCCATCATCAACAAGTTATGAATAATGCTTCGCTGCACTCTCTTGCTCGTTCTCCTTACAGCCTGGTGATGAATAGAACAACCACATGACAGCCTGGTGCTTCTCCCCCTTGGTCTCCTGTCTTCATGTCATCATCATCATCATCTCGCTCCAATCCTATCCTAATTACCAACAAATCTGACATTTATTTTAATTACCCCCATTCCCTCTCCAATTTAATTAACGTAATCAATAATTAACTTAAATATCACTGTTTAAATTAATTATGGTTGCATTGCAGCTAATTAGAAATGCTAATTAACAGAATGTGTCTGTATCTCCTGTGTGTGTCACAGATCAAATTCCTAAAGTGATTCAACTATTGTTTACAATTTACTCCTCATTATCAGTTCCCACTGAGTCTGCCTAAAACTTTCCTCCTCAGCTTTTTGTTTCTTTGCTTAGATACAAACTTATTGTATTATTGTTTGATCATCTTGTCGTGTATAACCCTACTTGCTCAATGTCTTCATGGTTTAAATAAAGTAAACATATGTGACAGCTCAGGCCAACATGAAGGTACGAAAAAACAACTTCTCAACTGTTATGTTGAAAATAAACAAGTGCCCACATTTTGTCCTGCTTCATCCACTATGTCTGGCCGCATAGGGTGCCTCAAAATAAAATCCTGCCCCTGCTTTAATGGATTCTCAGCAGGGTTATGCAAAGCAGCGGAAGATTCAGCTCTTCCCGATGGTAGCCAGCTCTTCGGACTCTCCGCAGAGCATCAGTCAGCTCGTTTGTGAACAACCCATCACCAACAAGCACATTCCACCACAAATTAGAATGACACAACATTCAGAATTTTAGATATGCCATACAAAACAGAGTTTTATACAACACTAGGGTCACGTAGCTAAGATTAGATAAAACTATTCATAACAATCTACAGGGAAATGGAGGACCAGCAGTGGAGGAGCAGGAGTTTGCATCTCTTCCTTAGGGTGGGTTCAGGAAGATAGGTGGGTGCTGTGGCCTGTATTAAAATACATTTTAATACTTTTTTTGTGATACAGTATTACTTTACTTTGCTTGGCAGACAATTTTATCCTTTTGACACCTAGTATGGGAGATGGACTAGAAGTTTGGGAAGTCCAGGTCGGATTAACACATTCACTCAGTGCCTTTTTGACATGTCTTTCTTCTGCTTCCCTGGTGCTTTGTCTGTTGGCATATTGTTTGCTCTCTTGTTGAGACTCAACTCTCTGTGAATGGTACACCATCATCTATGCTTATATGTATTAGAAGTGGGGGGGGAAATCAATACAGTGTAGTGATATTGTATTGATACAGGGACACCGAATATCGATATTTTGTATACAAATTTTAAAAAACAAATATAACTTTTTAGAGTTCAAAACCACTGTAATTGCACAGTAGTCCATATATTTATATTCAGTTATGTTATAATAAACATAGATGTAAACTAGGCAAATTCTATTTTTAAAAATTGCTGGCCATGCAGAGGGACTGCATGGCCAGCAACATGGCAGCAGTTCAGAAAGCAGAGAGGAGCAAATTATGCCCAGGTTTGAGCAACATTAACCTATGAGACCATGGCTTGTCGCACCCCCTTAAAGGAGTGTGACAAGTGTGTGTCGAACACCTTTTTAAAATAGTTTGGTTGTTGTTGACTGCAGTCATTTAAAGAAACATGTGAACATAATGATTCTTTTGAAGTGTTAGTGTCTGTGTCTGCCTAGAGCTTCAACTAGAAAAGTTAAAAATGACTTAAAGGCGACATTAAACCACCCTTCGGCTCTCGCACTTCATCTTTAACGAACCTGGATGAAAGCTCCTGAGATCTGACTAGTTCACATGCGACATTAGCGTTAACCTCCATCCATTGTTTATTTCTGTCCGCTTGGTCATAAGTACCTGTCTTTTAATTAGCACTTACCTATGAAAACAGTTTCTTGGGTTTTGTGCATTTCGGTGAAAAGAGTTTGAGACGTGTGACCACCAAATATGATGTTAGCATCACAGACATTGTCTAAATAAAATGAACGAGTCGAATCCCATCTCAAATAAAGTTCCGGAAAAATGTAATACCCCATGAAATAACGACTAATAACTTTTAATACTTTAATGGCCTTATTTTTTTCTTATGTGATTTACTACCTTTTAATACTTTTTTAAAACCACATGGACTCCCTGAATATGGAAACTGCCACAATAATTCTGAATTGATAAAATAAATGGCTTACTCTTTAATTTGTTGAGACTGAATGATGCAAATACACACATAATACTAGAATATTCATATATCAGTGGCTGTGGATGACTGGCTGAAGAGGCCTGTGAAGCCCAGCCAAAAGGAGGCTGAATTTAATGAAATGAAGGACAATTATTGTGCATCCCATGGAGACCAACACTAATTTAATAAGTTATGCATTTTTTAAGTGTGCCTACCCTCCAGCCTCATCAGCGAAAAGCTTTCAGAGGGACTCACACCAGACTCCATTCCACTCATATTTCCATCCCACCATTACGATAAGCTGTGGCTTAATTAATTTAATAGGGTCATGAGTTATTACCACATCCACTGCACACACTTTATTACCAAGAATCATCACCTCCATTATGAATTAATATTTTTCAGTGCACAATTTTTTGAAGACTTTGCTCTTTGGCCTCTTCAGGTGCACAGAGATCTGAGTAGCAGAGCGGCATAAAAATTATTTATGCTTATGGTTGGAAGTGTAGATCAGAGGCAAAACATATGTCTGCCTCACCTGCTTCTTCACATACCAGTTTCTGGAGAAAGAACAAGAGTAATTTATCTGTCTTTTAGTTATTTCATTTTGATGTCTGGCTGGTGAGGTCCACAATCTTTAATATTCTCCTGTGGGGTTCTTCTGTGAAATAGTAATAATGTTTTGAATTAGCATTATCCATGACAAAAAGCTGCTCCTCGACTGACTGCAAACAAAACACATGCATGACTTTGTGGGTGGGTTTGCGCCCCAAGGTTCTTCTATACTTTGTATTGCAGGGGGTTCCAAGGTTACAAGGTAGGTCTACAGTAAAGATTGTTGCACCCCAAAGAAACAGGAAATACATCACTACTTTTAAATGCAGAGTAAATACACAGTACTCACAATCAGCATAATATATAGATAGTTTATGATATTTTAAGTTTTAATGTTTTTCAATGCAGGCAGCCTGGTAGCTCAATGGAAGAGGCATCAGACTGGGAAGCAAAAGGTGGCAGGATCGAATCCCAGCCCAGACTCCCAGCCCTTCCCCCATACCAGGTGTGTCCCTGAGCAAGACACTCAGCTCTAGCTCCCCGAACATCCTCTGCCACGCCCACTGCACCACCTAAGTGGGCGTGGTGGGTGGACAAATTTTGTTGTAACATGTAAAAATGTAATCAATAACAAGATGATTCTTCTATATTATTCTTCTTCACGTGAGACTGGTAGGGTGGCTCCCTAGCGCACACTATTGACGGGCCGCCACTGCTGCTGTAGGCTGACAAGACATCAATAAGCAGCTAAATGCAAAGCAGATCGAAACAGCTGGAGAGGACCTGCTTTCTGGCATTCTCTAATGGTTGTTTGCGGTATTTTAGACTTTCTTAGATACTCTGAGGAAACTCTGGGATAGAGAAAAAAAGTTTAGCATGCAACAAAGGGCCCCAGCCAGACTGAGACATACCATTAAGCTAGCAGTGCAGACAGGCCTTAATTGTTTCATGACCTTTGCTGTGTTAAGTTATACAGTTCCTAGTATACTTTTGATAGTCGGATTACAAACAGGACAGCATATCAATACAAACAAAACACATTTGAATAAATTGTACATTGTAAACGTCCACTACTTGTTACAAACTCTTTTAATTTCTTTCAGTTCATTTAGTCTGTCTCTGGCTATTGTTAATCTTGTGTTAACTTTAAAAATAAACCTTAGTATATATTTCTACCATGAAACGCACCCCTGCAGCACGTTGTGGTTCATCTCTGGGTTTGTTGCTGTCAGTTCTTTTTTATTTTTCTCTATATATTTTCTCTGACACTGCATTTTTAATTTCAGCTGTCACGGCTTCCTCTCTTCTCCTTGCCCACTTGCTCTCCCCTCTTCTCTGTATATCTATCTGTGCATTTACCATTTTTTTATAAAGTGGCTGCCACTTCCATTTCTTTCCTATTCTAGTATTTCTCATAAATACCAACCTTTAATGGAAGCTCTCTATTCACTTCTTTATACAGAGTTCTGCTAGTCAGACCTGAGACCCACATTCAACTTATACATTTCTCCGACACCTCTAGGTTCAGAAAAAAACCAAGATTTTTGTCCAGATTGAATTTTTTTTAATACACTGGGTTAAGAAATAGGCAGAGACAAAGGTTTCTTCACAATATACCAATTACACAACACACAAACACACAAAATGTGCACAATTACAAAAGGCAGACAAAGTTATACAAGCAATATGAAACTAAAATGACATTAAAAAACAATAAAACTATAACAAATAAACAACGCTAAAAGAAAGACTTCTGGGGACCACTAAAAATCTAAAACAATATATATGAACAATGGTTGGATTTAAAAGGAAAACTAAAAGGTGTGTCTGTGCCACAAATCACATAATTGTCCTATGTTATAGTCGATCCGCAGCTTCCTGGTAGGCTCTCCTCGTTGTTCATGCCGAGTCAATAATGCAGTTTGTCAGTCGAGTGCTGCCTCGGCCCAACACATGGTCGCTTTGTCGCTTTGGTTTCCCCTCCCGTGGCGTCGACCCTTATTGCAGCGCTTTCCGCTCTCCGCGGTCATCTGTAGCTTCCTCTTTACTTAATCGCCACCACTCTCTGCCACCACACCGCTCTGCTCTCTGTGTCCAAACACTTCCTTGTGTGCGTGAACCCTCCTGTGCCATCTCACGTTCTCCTGCGTTCTCCTGGAATTTTCTCTGCACCCGGTTCCTCTGTTCTCCGTCCTGTCTTTACTCTTTTCTAGTGGCCTCTATCCCTAACACGCCTTACGCTGGGGGAGACAGGGTGAAGGGAGTACTCAGCCGGTGGGTGGCCACTCCACTCCCCGTCTCACCCACATACATCACCGGCCCGTCGCCCTCCTGCGGCATCCGTTCCCTCCTTTTGCTTGAATCTTTTACTCTGTGTTCTGTTCTTTCCTAATGGGAGCCTAAGTGCAGCTCCACCAATCGTTGCCGTCTGGGAGGAGTCAATGTCAATTAATCGCCAGGTGTGTCCAATCTCAGTGTTTATGCCATTTACTCACCATAAAACCCATGCTTAAAAACACACACGATAAAATATAAAAACATGCATGTGTAAAAATCCTATTTAAACAGCACACCAATAAGAAACATGCTTTCAGATTTTTACCCCAGCATAATCAATAAATCCTCCCATCTGACATATATAAAATAAAACACTGAATGTATGAAAAGAATAAAAGAATATAATTCTAAAATTGCTGACTAAATAAAACACGTGTGACTGCAGCCTGAGGAGAGGGGACGAGAATAAAGAAAACCTAACACACACACACGCTACACTGGTTAAACCTTTACCCTGTAAGTGGGTGAGAACACTCCATTTGTCTCCAGTCATTTTGTTCATTTAAATTTATTTAATTTTCTTTGTAAATGTTTAGCTTTATTTCCAGTCAGAATTGTAACTGTGCAAACACAGACTATCCCGGGTTTGTTTGTGTTGAGTATAAGTTTTTAATTATTACATCACGTTTCTGGATTAAAAAAAACACAAAGAAGTGTTAGTTAAATTCATTGCTTATTAGCTATGCTTTGTTTGCTCACAAGTGATGTCAGAGAGTAGACCAAGTGTGTGTGTGTGTCTGTTCTCTGCATTGGTGTGTTTTGTTTATGCAAGCTGCATGCTTGTAGGCGTGTGTCAGGAA
>JAUMHJ010000002.1:77300-121825 GCA_032361105.1 Microctenopoma lineatum | reverse complement strand
GGCCGCATTCTCGTTGACGGAAGAAGAAGATATAAATAAAGAGACCCGTTTAGAGGTGGAGAACAATAGGTGCCCCCCATTCTTTTTATATGGCAGGCACCTAATAATTAGGCAATGTGCAAGCTCACATTATTGAACGTTGCTCTAGTTGATTACTTTATGAATGAGGCAGCAGGAATCATTAAACTTTGTCACAAGGATATAAGGACATATACACACACACACACACACACACACACACGTATGTGTGCAAATTCTATTTAAATACAAACATTATGAGGTCATTTTACCATGTTCTCACACATTCAAAGAGCATTTATGATTAGTGACTAAACATTTTAAGAAGGAAACACTGATTAAGTAAATAGACAACAGTACAACATAGAAAGAAACTGTAGTAGAGGGAACGTACAAAAACAGCAAAATGTGAATACTTTAATCAAATTTGTATAAAACTTCTGTAAATAGTAGTTCGTGTAGCTTAAATCTTTTGTTGGTTACGAGAGGTGACTTCTGTCTTTTTAATTTTTTATTGAAAAACTGACAAACATCTTTTGGGCTTTCTCAGCGTTTAGGAAATACATACTTAGGAAAGACGAGCGCTGTCCTAACGACTGTCTGTGTTAGAGGTGCTCGCCATGGAGCAGTTGTAACGTTAATACAGCAGAGTCACTAACTAATGCAAACTTCAGGAAGCAAACTAATTGGTGTAAACGGAGCACAGTTGTTTTGTGTGAATCTTTAGTTAACGCTGCCTCGAAACCAGGTTCTGCTTCCTCGCTGTGTTCACTTAGCTAACATGTTCAACTGGATACACACGGGATCTAAGTTGTACCAGTTTATTTAATTTATGCCAATTTACAGTAATATATTACTAGTTATGGTTGGCGTCTATGAGTAAAGCTCAAATTAAGCAATGCTAATTCGTTTTGGTTATTTAACACTTTACACGATACACGGTAGCTCGGGACTGGTTAGCTTAGCTAGCCTTCCTGACACTGTCACGAAGGACTGACAACTTTGAAAACGTTGAAAAAATCGAAGCCAATGTTTCTTAAACTTGCGCGCTATATCTAATTGAAGACATGTTACCTCTTTTTTCTTCTGTGCGTCAGTTGGCCCATAATGGAAAACTAGGATTAGAAACACCGAAATTAAAAGTTTTCCAAACATTCTGAAATACTGCTGCCGACTCACACACTATCTCCTGTCAGTTCACTATTGGTCACATCTCCACCAATCACAACGAGCTGTCGTTCTTCTTCTGCGTAAAAAAAACAAACAAAAAGAAACAACTTTATTGACAAAGACTCAACACGGCAGATCTTGAAATTTACAGTCGTATAGAAACTAACAGTGACTTTGTTCATGTGTTCACGGATGGCTCAAAAGATCCAAACACTGAAATATCAGGGGCAGCTGGGAAAGCATCCCAAGACTACTAAAGTTTATATATAGTAGAATTGTGTGCAATATTACTGGCATTAGGCTGAGCGGAGAATGGTAGGGCCGTAAAGATACTCATCTGTAGCGATTCACTGTCAGTATTAAATCAGGTTCAGCTAAAATTCATCAGGAGCTACTTTATGAAAAATTCAAACTCATTTCCGATTATATCAGCAGAGGTCATTGTCTGGGTACCAGCACACATAGGAATACCCGGTAATGAAAGAGCAGACAGGAAAGCAAAGCAGGCAACATGACGTAGGAATGTGGACGTGAAGAGAGGCCTGTCAAGATCTGAAGGTGAAAGTTTCGTGTGGAAGGAAACATTGAAACAATGGCAAGTAAAATAGGACAGTGAGACGAAAGGATACATAGGAACATATAAAATACGGTACAGGTCGCGAGAAACAGAGCGTGCAAATGGAAAGAAGAAATAGTGATGAGTAGGATCAAGATTGGTCACTGCAGCTTGAATGCATACCTTTTTATTATAGGAAAACATCCGACCGCTCTGTGGAATTGGTGCACTTATTATCTTATTTTCGCAATTGGAACGAATTGGGCAGCCAAATAGTTTAAATTCAGACAAAGTGAAGGAAAAGATCCTTGATCCTTTCTGAAAGCAATTGGTGTGTGTATAGGAGACTTTAAAGCTTTTTAAGGACGAGGGGGCACTAATCCAGAAGGAGGCAGCAGTGCAACGGAATGGATGCGAGCTGCCGTTAAAGCCAACGGAAGAAGAAGAAGACGAAGGCTTCAGGCAGAACATGGACATGAGCGATACGTCGAGATGTGAAGAAGCTTCAAAACAACAACACAAGTGCACGGGAAACTACGGAGCCCGGGAGGGGCCACAGAGGTGAAGAAAAACTAAACCGTGCGCACAGATTTCTAAATTGAGAGAACGGGTTACTCTATCAAGTCGTTAAAAACCTCTGTGATCATCTCTGGCAGCTCAAATATCCACAAAATCCTCATAGTATACAGGTGAACTGTTTCCGCTCACTGGACAACGTCCGACCGTCAGAATGTTACACACTCACAGCATTACACTCACATCCTGAACTGCATGTGTTACTTTAAGCAGCATATGCAGAAATCTTCTTCAGGTTGTTTTTAAAATGTCTAGTTGCTGAATTCTGTCGGTTGATCAGGATATGGTGGTAAATCACATACAGTGGGGTGCGAAAGTTTAGGCAACCTTGTAAACCTTTATGATTTTTTCTGTATAAATCGTTGGTTGTTACGATAATAATAATTTGAAATAAATATATCATTTAGGAGACACACAATGATATTTAAGAAGTAAAACGAAGTTTATAGGATTTACAAAAAGGTCTTTAACGACTTGATAAAGTAATCCGTGCTCTTGATTTAACTTTTTTTCTTCACCCTATATTGTTTCTCCTCTGTTGCCCCTTCTGAGCTCCGTCGGGAACAGACATTGGAGAGGAAAGCTTTACAGATTGAATGGTAGAATTATATTAACATAATAATAATATATTACAGTGCTGCCATGTAATGCAGTGTTCAAGTAAACTAGTGTCCTTTATGTAATAAGTATGCACAGAACGTAGTATGCTTTTATCACTCTTTTAGGTTGATCCAATTGTACTAAGCCTTCTACTCAACACACACTACTTCATTCATAAAATCACTTCTTTGTTAATCTTTGTTTACAAAAACTGCTGAAAAGCATGCAAAATTGAAACTGCTGGATTATATGTGTTTTGTATATGCAGCAGCTGAAATTCCATTACAGAAGTTGTACAAACCGATTCTGTTACAGCTCTCAAACTCTTCTTTTTGTGCGCTGCCTCTCTGCTGTTGCACATTTGACTCCAGTAGGTGGCGGTAACGCAACTTTGAGTTGATTTACCAGCCGCCAATCAAATGGAGAAGAACACAAGGTTGTGTTTGTAGTGGTGATGATGATGATGAACGTATTTCTGTGTTTAGCACTGGTGTTGTTGTAAGTTACACGTAGGATGGATGCACAGCAAACACAGCGGCTCTGACAGAAAAATACCGGTATGTTAGCCTCATTGCTAAAGATGATACCGTTGTAGTCAGAGCGTTTTGACATTTATGTAGTTTTTGTCTTTGATTACAGTCTTAGCAGTAGCTATGCTAACTAAGCTAGCTTTGGCGAAGAGAATGTTGAACTTTGGTTATAGGAGAAAACCTTTAAACAAGTATGACACCTGCGTTTTTCAGTCGATCTTTAGGTTTGTGGTTTTAAAAAGCGTGTAACACATGTAGTGTCGTCTGTCACATGGCTAACAGACTGTTGCAGTGTTGACCATTGTTTTCATCTACATATGCTTCAAACAAAGTGTCAGGGTACCGCGAGCAGCATCACCAATGAGTACTCGTGTTCACGTGTGAGGTCAGACATTAAGAGAATCTGTCAGGCACTTGGACATTAGTTGATACTTCTCCGATTGTTTTGTGTGTGTGTTGTGAACCTGATTTCAAAATAATGTTGTGATATGTAACAAAATAGAAAATGTGTGTGGCACTGTGTAGTTCGCTGATTGGAATACTGAGCTCGCAGAAGCAGGTGAACACAAATAATGGTGTTCTGCTCAAATGGGAAAAACACACAAGTGCCATTTTATGACAGCACATGATACAGGGCACCGTATCAGAAACAGTCATTCATTGTGTTTGGGTTTGGTTATTTTTTCAGGACAAATCCTCTGCATCTTCTTTTACAAATTAAGCTTCCCTTTAGCCCCTCCAGCAATTATTTTCTGCATCCACTTTGTGTTAAAACAGGCTTTCTGTTACAAATATGTAGTATCCAAATCCAAGCTGAGGTAACCTGGATGATGTTATAGATTTCATGTGTAAAGTCCCTTGTTACAAGAGGAAATATCTGGTGGGCGACTAAACATAACGTCATGTCTGCACGCAACTTAATCCCACAAATAGTTTAACTGCTCAGACCCACTTGGCCACCAGACACTGTTGCTGCTAGACGCTGTCAAGCATCTCAGTGAAAGCACTACATAATACGGATCATTTTGAATATAATGTTCACCGCTGAGAATCGAATGGAGAAATCGGCTGCAGTAGAGGCTATATAAGTGCTGCACTGTCCAGGCAGGCGTAGAAACATGTCATTATGAGCTGGCAGAAAAAATGAGAAGGTTATTACTATTACATTACCTTCTGATATTTTGTGGTTCATTTGTTGCCTAGACAACATATACCTTCCCCAGATGTATTGCCTCTTCTAACTCACATTACTTTGTTTTCCTCTGATGTGTGGTTCATGCTTTGGACATAGAGTCCTCGGGCTGCCAGAGGGAGGAAGCGTCTGTAAAAGCCTGAGCAGTGACGTAGAAGCCATGGGTCCAAGGAAGAAGGCCTCTAAACTCCAGCCTGTAGGGCACAGCGTAGAAGGGGAACTGCTTCTAAAAGCCAGTGAGCCCAAGGACTACATCAATGAGCTGTCTCACGAAGTCCTTTGCCATGTATTCAGGTACGCTGCTAGCTATGCACCAGAGACGTCTGCATATTTTCAATACACACATACATTAACCTCTGCAAAAGTGCAAAAACAGAATCAGAATCGACGTAAGTAGTGAAAATATGGTGGCCGAGATGTTTCAATTCATTTGAAGCTCCTCCCCCTCCCGCCACAGCGCTGTACACCAAGGTGAAACACTGAATGTGCTATATAAATAAATGTGCATTGCATTGCCTCACTGAGTCACTACAGGTTGACATGTTGACCTAGCTGTAAGTCACAACAGGTTTTCAGCTTTGGTGTGTTGTTTTGTTTTGTAGGTACCTTCCAATGAAGGACATCATGTGTATGGAGTGTCTGTCCAGAAAGCTTCGAGAAGCTGTGACTCTGTACCTGCGAGTCGTCAAAGTAGTGGATCTGTGTGCTGGTCGCTGGTGGGAGTATATGCCTTCAGGTGAAAGCCAGCATTTAAACCACTGCATCCCCAACCAACACGGAACTAAGCTCGTGTGCACTGTTTTATTTAAGAACTGCAGCATTAGGAAGTGATACGTTTTAGTTTTTGGCCTGTTGTTAGTTCCACCAATGAGGGACCAAAACAGATCTGAGCTTAGACCTATATGAGTATTCACACCCCCTCACGTGTTAACATTGACATTGAATTTAAACAATACATTTTTCCTTATGCATCTACACACAGGAAGCTTTAATGCAAGAATATATTTTTAGAAAATGTTGTTTGTTAAAACTCATTTATAAAAGTAAAAAGTATTTACAGTTTACTTTCAGTTTGTGAGTTGACTAAAGTACATCTGAATCACATAGCTTAGAAGAGAACAGATGTGTACAATTTCAGAATTCAAGCTACATATTGGGACACATCAAGGAACCATCAACACAACACAGACTAAAACCCATAGACCCTGGAGAGAGAGAGACCTGAAGATGGCGGTTGACAAAGTGACTGGAGTGTAGGGTTTGAATGAGAACCAACTGCTGAATCGCATGTTTTCTGGTTCAGGTTTTACAGACAACAGCTTCCTGCTCCTTTTGAAGAAGATGCCAGATCTGGAACAGTTATATGGCCTTCACCCTCGATATCTAGAGAGGAGACGTGTCCGTGGTTTTGAGGCTTTCAGTATACCTGGAGTCCTGGAAGCTTTACAAGCTTGTCCCAATCTGCTGGTCAGTGTGTTAATCGAGAATCATATCTCAGCTCCCAACAACATGCATGTGCTCCATCTAAACCAGGGGGAGACAACACTGGGTCACAGAGCTGCATTATTCCAATCATCCCTGCGCTCAGCTTCTGATTGGCTGAACTCACCTGATACGGCTCTCTAGAACCAGACTTGCCTACCCCTGATCTGAACAGATAGTTTCCTTCCTTTACCAGTTGTGTCCCAGGTTAAGAAAGATTTTTCACACCTATATTTACCACATTGCCACATGTTTTCTTCAGTCCTCTCGCATTACAGCTGAGCAGACTCTATTTAGGAGAAGATTTGTTTTGGCTGTTAACTGTATTTGCCTGCATACCAGGGTGTTGAAACCTCACATCTGGAGCTTGTGGAAGCTATATGGAATTACATGCCCCACGTTCACATACTGGGAAAGTTCCGCAACCGGAATGGGGCTTTTCCTATTCCTCTTGAGAACAAACTTACCATCCCCATAACCGCCAAGATCCAGACTTTACATCTAGTGGGTGAGTATGAAATCACAGGAATCTTGTAATCCAACATAGTCAGCATCACCCCTGCTAGTGCCGGGCTCTTGTGTCCCTGCTGGCCCAGAAGAAGTCTGTTTCACTGGTAGTTCTAAAATGTCACATAGTTGTTTTTGTCATAGGTGTAAATGTCCCAGAGATTCCCTGTGTGTCCATGCTGCGCCATCTTTACCTGAAGTGGGTCCGTCTCACCAAGCCACAGCCATTTAAGGACTTTCTTTGTGTGAGTCTGAGAACCTTTGTCATGCGGAACTGTGCAGGACCAACCAACTCCCTCAAATACGTTCCCCTGGTTACTGGTTTAGCATCGGCCCGAAACCTAGAGCAGCTGGAGTTAGTGAGAGTTCCCTTCCTAGGAGGGCTGATCCAGCATGTGGTGGAGGACAGCTGGAGGTCAGGTGAGGAAAGCATGTGTTTTGAAGAGGGCTCTCCAAGTATAATCAAGCATAGTTAGTTTGCGCTCATCCAAGTCAGTACAGTCAGCTGTAAGCTCGGTCCATTTTTATACCTACAATGATGTTTGTGTGTATGTGCAGGAGGATTTCGGAACCTCCACACCATTGTGTTTGGAGCTTGTAAGAACGCCCTGGAAGTGGACTTGGGCTACCTTATCATCACTGCTGCTCGCAGGTGCTCAGTCAGATCTTAAATGTACTCAGAGGAAAACACTACAACACAACAATACAAAGCACATGTTTGAAAGAGAACTATAAACAAACGTGTTTAGTGTTTGTAGGCAAATGTTGGAGACACCGACTTGTTCTTTAGACATTCCAGAACAAAATAAAGTCAAAGTTCAGCAGGTACAGATACGTTTACACAGTAGTTCTGCAGAGGCAGTGTGTTCTGTGTGTATTATACACGGTACCACAAAATCACGTTAAGATAAGAATTACAGCTCTATATGCTGTATTCACTCACAGGTCATTTGTTGAAGTTTCTGTAAACATTGAAGTAATACATGTTTTTAACAACAGGAAATCTTCAGTATTTTTGAATGTTTTTTTTAATAGATAATAATACAATACACTCACATGATTTCTGTGTGTTTAACAGGCTTCATGAACTGCGTATCCAACCTTCACTGACTAAGGATGGAGTCTTCTCAGCTCTCAAAATGGCTGAACTAGAGTTTCCTCAGTTTGAGACACTTCATCTAGGATACGTGGATGAATTCCTGCTGCAATGTCAGTTTGTTTGACAGTTTGAGTGACTGTTTGGGCATTTACATTTTTAATGCATGTTGCTTTTACATTACAGACACAAACAAGGAATGGTAAAAAAAAAAGAGACAGACGGTGTGTGTCTTGTGTACCTGGTGGGACAGACATGCTTCTATCAATGCAGTTTTCTTTCTTTTCTCATAATTTCAGTAATAGTAGCTGCTCTTCAACATTTAGGATAATCTGTTCATTTTCAGTCACCATAGTACACCTAAAATATCCACACCAGTGGAACAGGTGAATGGCATAGAAACCCACCACCAACTAGCATTTTGGTGCTACTTGCCACTTGCATAGCCTGCAGCATAGGCCCAGGACTGACTCAGAGAACAATGAATCACTAGGAGTGAGGGACTCGACATTATTAATCCCGCACCAGGGGAAATTCGCTTCCTTTATCAGCTCAAGGGACAGGTTTTATTTTAGCAGTGTTTATACGCAGTAAAGAAGAATAAGAAAATACAAAACATGAATAAGAAAAGGTGTCTTATCAAAGAAAAACTGCTAAAATGCATAGAAACAACCAGTAGTCAATACACGATGTGTTGAAAGTATTAAAAAAGGTACCGACTGTTGTTGGTAAGAGTAGACGGAGGCTGTAGTAGTCTGGAGTTGACTTAGACCCTAGTTATAGATGGCTTGGGTGCTATCTGACCAGGCCTGTTTGTTGTTGAGGTGAACACCCAGGAATTTGTACCAGGGTACCATTACAATGTCTTAAGCCCTGGATGTTCACATGGATGTTAGCATGCTGTAGTAACTTCATCCAGTGTAGACAAAGTACCAGAGCTGCTGGTGCAGCTGGAACATTTTAAACAGTAGACCACCAGGATGCCTATACCATAATATTCAGAATTCCTTGTCTGGTAGTACCTACATGTTCTCATGCAGTTTGTGATTATTCTTTTTCAAATATCTGATATGTCATCACCTTTTCATGCTCTCGTAAAATTAGATTTTTGCATTTGTGTTAAAAGAAATCTCAAGTTTGCAGTTAAAATTCCCACTTTCCTAAACCTTAAATCCATTGACTGTTCTGAGTTTAAGTTATAGGTGTGTAAAATAGTGTTGTCTGATTCAATTTAGGTAAGATGAGCCATTCAGAGTTGGTGAAGTACGGTCTGGCAGATGTCATTGAGAATCCAGGCATCATCACCGATATTGGTGTGAAGGTGGTGAATGAAGTGTTCGCTAATATTAAACACCTGCTTATCTACAACTGTCCTCACTTGCATAACCCCCACCACTGGATCACAGGTAAACACTCCTCTGGCTGACTTGTCTGAATATTCAGCATATTGGTGGTGAGCTTGGTTTGTCTATATAATAAAGGGGGTGCTACATACAAGGAGAACCTTTGACCGTTTCACAAATGAAGGGCCACTGTGTGGAGCTGTCATATTCTGTCTTTCTCTGTTGTCAGATCAGTCAAGGTGGAGCCGTCTCGTTGATCTCACTCTTGTCCGCTGCCATGCTATAAAACTGGAATCCTTCTCCCAGTTCATAGAGTTACTGCCCAGCCTGGAGTTTATCTGTTTGGACCAGATGTTCAGAGAACCACCAAAGGTTGTTCATATACAGACACACTCTCAGTCATACAGCTTGTACTTCTACATCACAGGTGTCAAACTCAAGCTTCATTGGCCAAAAGCGGCCCACCCCGCTCGTGCTACGACAAGAGCTTAGAAATAATTATATGGTTATTGTGGATTTTGTTTTACATTTATTTTCTGTTTTGTTACCAATGCTTTGAAGGCATTTAGCCAGTAGATGGCAGCGTTGAAACTTTTACAGCTGAGAGAGATTTTGACTACATTCCAGTAAATGTCACTGAGTGCACCTCAAAACCTAAGCTATGAAGAAAGTGTCCTGACACAGTCAGACCAGAGACAGAGGAGTACAGGTTTCTGTAGATAATGTGAAGGGGAGAGAGAGAGACCTTTTTTATATAGACTTCCTTTAATTACTTGTAATGTTAGCATTTTATATGCCTCAAGGTGACTTTTGTTGATGATTTTGCACTCTAAAAATAAAATTGAATTAAATCTAATAGGAGGCCTGATGATCCTGTATTATCACTGTGTTTAAACAAAATGCTCTTATTGATGTTGCATTAAATAAATGTAATGGATTAGTAGAGCAACATAAAATACTGATACTATATATACTACTACTACTTCAGCCTAACCTAAGTAATGTGCTTAATATCTCCCCTAAAAATGAATGAAAATGTTCTTAGAAATTGCTTATATGTGGCTGATACTTGATGCTCTGTTGCATAGTATATATTTAGTTTGTCCATTTGTTTGTGTGTTAGGGTTGTGCCAGGGTGGGCCTGAGTGCGGGAACTGGTATTGGCGTGTCGTCAGCACTGGTCAGCAACCAGAACTCGAACAATGACAATGACAACAACAACCATCACCATCACAATAATGAGGCCAACCTGCCTCCTGCTCCTCCACCTGTCGTCATCAACAACAACAACCAAAGACTGCAGCAACAGCACAATGGCAAGCCCCACCTGCATTCTTAGTTAGCAGCTTGAGATCAGACCTAACCCTAAATTATGACTTCCTTTCCCCAATCAGTGTCACCAACATTCCAAAGAAAGACAGCATGGGTAAACCGTAAAATAGTATTTCTGTGCCAAAAAGCACAACTGTCTAAGGATTCTGACTTCATCTGCTTCTGGTCCGTCCCAGTCATGCTTGTTTTCCACTTGTCCCTGTTTTGCCCCCTACCAATTACCTGGGATCAGCTGGCCAATCAGACGATGGAAGAAACTAATCAACTTTGTCTTCCTCCGCTTTACCATCATTTAAAATAAACTGAACGGACTGGATGACTGAACACACCCGATCCATGTAATCAGCAATGGCCAGGACAGAGATAGCTGGAAAACAAACCGCACTGGCCCCCAAGAAAATTGCCCACCCCTGCTTTAATGTTTTCTTATACAAGTCAGATATCACTATTTGTGTTTTAGTTGCCTAGGAGATGGTAACGGACAGATAAATCAATGAGATAAATCTGAATTAAACAAAAGGTTCCAATGATTTAAGTAATGCAACTCAAACTAAACTTATCTATCTAGTTACATAGAAACGTTTGGTTTAGGTGTGGTTTTTTTGGGAGTGAAGAGAAATTCTACTCAGTCAGAGTAGGTGAAGTTTTGTCTTTATTTACAGCACCAGTAGAAGTAAATGGGGTGGAAGATGAGGAAGAAGACGAGGAGGAAGATGAAGAGGTGATATTGGAGGAGGAGAACATAGAGGTTGAGCCTCAGAAAAAACAAAAACAAACAGAAGGGAAGGTGGGAGTGGACGAAGCTGGTGTGTGTTCGGGGCCCAGTTGTCCAGCTAGAGCACCACAACCTCCTGATGAGGAACAAGCAGGTTTGAACCCGTTTTTTTCACACTTAAAGGTTAAGGGAGATGTTTTTTGTTTGTATCTTTGTACTCTTTTTTTTTTTATTTTTTTTTTTTATTATTGACAAATAATATTCATGTTTTATTTCTATTAATATTTCGTTTGCACCAACAGGACCCAGTGGTTTAGTGCAGCAGTGCAGGCCAGCTGGTGCTGTAGGTCCCAAACAACCACTGGTCATCTCGGACTCAGACAGTGAGGAAGACGAAGGCCTTGCTTCAAGGCTAATGCCAGCTTCCTCTGTGCAGCAGCAGCCAGCTGCCCATACAGAAGGTATCAGCGTGGCACAGAAAAGTCCCAATTCAAGTCAATTCTGTTTTATTGATATAGCAAACAGTACCTTACATTGTTAGGTTTAAGATCTTACAAAAAAATAGGTAAATACAAAATAATATAGTAAACCCAACAGTCCCACTGGAGCAGGCACTGAGGCGACAATGGAGAGGAAAAACTCACTTTAATGGAAGAAACCTCCAGCAGAACCAGGCTCATGGTCACTGCCTCGACCGGTTGGGGTGAGTGGACAGAGTAGAGAGAAAAGAACAGCAGGCAAATCAAAGAGAACATTAAGGAGCACCAGATGAAACACTAGGCAAGTTGGGAGGACCAGCAGCTGCACACCGGATATTATACAGCTCCGAGCTGCAGATTCCTGCAGAGAGGTATAGCGAGAGGGGGAAAAAGAGAAAGAAACAGAACTACAGGAGAGAGAAGACAGTTAGCAAATCAGCTCTAACTATAATATAAAGGAAGGTCTTTAGACCTTTAGTCTTAAAGGTCGAGAGGGTGTCGGGTTTCCAAACCTGAAGAGGGAGCTGGATCCACAGGAAACAGTTAACTACAGTACTCCCCTGTTTTCTGCCTCCCGAACTTAAATGGTTTCACAGGAGAGGAGCTTGAAAACTGAAGGCTCTGCCTCCCATTCTACATTTGAGTAAGCCAGCACTCTGAGAGTGAAGTGCTCTGCTGGGATAATAAGGTCTTTGAGAAATGATGGGGCCTGATCATTAAGTGCTTTGTATGTTAGGAGAAGGATTTTAAGGCAGTTCGGGAGATTTTCTTAAATGTAACGGTTAAATGAGATATCCTGGTCAAAGATGACTCCAAGGTTTCTCGCCATACTATTTGAAACCATAACTATTTCATCTAGAAGCAATATGATTAGATAAGGTGTGTCTTTGGTTTTGAGGCCCAAAAATATATATAAGTAGAAAATGACAGGACAGCCAGGCCTTTATGTCTTTTACACAGGTTTGAGGTCTGACTATTTGATTTGTTTCTCCTGGTGTCATAGATAAATGTAGCTGGGTGTCATCTGCATAACAATGGAAGCTTATAAAGTGTTTCCTTACAATATTTCCCAGTGGAGACATGTATAAAGTGAAGAGGATTGGTCCAAGCACTGAGCCCTGTGGGACCCCATAACTAACTCTTGTGTACATGGAGGATTTAATATGAACGAATTAGGATCTATCTGATAGATAAGATTTAAACTAGTTTAGTGCTGTCCCTTTAATCCCAAAGACATGTTCAAGTCTATTTATTAATATGTTAGGATCTATTGTGTTGAATGCAGCACTAAAATCTAACAAGACAAGAAAGGAGAGAAGTCCATTTTTGAACCCTGCTTCTGTACTGTGATTTACTCTAAATCCTGACTGGACATCTTCATACAGGTTGTTCCTGCGGAAATCTGTTTTGCAATGGTTTTTTCAAGGATATTAGAGAGAAAGTGCGAATTGGATATCTATAATTTATGATCTATAACTTCCTAAAATCCCTGATTCGAGAGTGGGTTTTTTCAGGAGAGGTTTAACTACAGCTACCTTAAAGGCTTAGCAGTCACAACAGTTGCACAGGTTTAAAGTGAAATTCAGGAAATTGCTAATTAATGTTAATTTTAGTCCAGTAAATTTGATCAAAAGTAGAAGTAAATGTCTGTGACGACTTTTCGTCCACTTTATGTTAATCTTTAAAAAATGAACTGATTTCACCTTCCATCCAGAAGAATTCATTGCTTCACATAAATTGACAAAGCACCTTCAAGAAATAAAAAGAGGTGCAGTTGGCACTGAACAGCATTTCTGGTATTCATTTAGAGATAAACAACTAGTTGCTGAGCAAAGTTTTAGTGCTAGCAAGAAGCTGTAGAAGAAAACTTGAGAGCTCTAGTGAGCACTCAATGTGAAATGTTGGAAACACGATGGGAATCTGACCTCCCTGCCGTTTTCATCTCTCAACTAAAAGTGACAAGTGACCACAACAAAAGTCAAAAAGTCTTTTACTTTTTTCCCCCATCTCCTAAAAAGCCTGTTTTTGAACTCCACAATTTTCTTTATATGCACACTGAGTGGTATTGTAATAGCTGAAAACATTGGATCAGGTTTCGTTGTGACTTGTCGATTGAAGGTTTAACATGGCTTCCGTGGTACCTGGTTCAGTTTAGTCCAAAATGCATCCAGCCAGACCATCAATGACCATTCCATCAGAAGATCAGAGCCAAATAAAGTCTTTGACCAAGTCAAGTCCTAATTAATATTGTCTAATAATTCTGACCAAGGAGTACATGGAAACCAATTGTGTTCCTCACCAAAGCCTTTTAAATTTGCTTGTGTCTCCAGGTAAAGGAAAGACTCCTCTGAGGAGGAGCAACAATGTTTCTGTGTCTGTGGATCAGACAAAGGTGAAAGTGCCAGAGAGCACCTGTGAGAAGAGCTGTCAGGTGAGCAGTGAACAGATCAAGGCAGACATGAAGGCTGCTGCAGAGAACAGCAGGAGGACTATCAGTAAAGGAATTACTATTGAGACTGGGGAGACAACTGCTAGACCAGGAGCTGACGGCAATTGTACAGTACAAAGCTTTGGCAGTACTGGGGCAGAAGGAAGGACTGGCATGGCTGGATCTGGGGGCAGGACTGGACCAAGGGGAGTCATGTCCAGGCAGGTGGGTGGATGTGGAAGGGTGGTAGCAGAGACCTCCTACAGAGCAGCCACAACTACTGACAGAGCTACAGGACCCGGGTGGACTAATGATGGTGTAGAGAGAGGGACCAGTTGCACAGTTGATGGCAGAGTGAGGCAGGGCTCTGGTCCTGCCGTTGTGGACAATCCAGAGCCCAAAGGTGCCACTGTGAACTGTGCTCCCAGGGTACCTACACTGCTGGCTAGACAGGGGGATAGACAACCCGTCTCTGCTGCTGGTTCAGGCCCACAACAAGGTCGGGTCACAGATGAAGACTTTGTTCCTAGACGACCTTTGACCAGGTCTTGCACCCGTATGTCCTCTGTGCCACTGGTACCTGAGACAGGTAAGACTTAAGTTAGTACTATTCACGCTGTGTTTGTGTTCAGTTAATACAAATATAAAAAATACAACTAATATAAATTATAAAAGAACCTATAATTATCATCACTGTCCAGCAAATGCCTGAACAAAAAAAATGGGACCATATCCTAATAGTTTGTTGCACAACATTAAAATCCTGTTTAATCAGTGAGAACTCAGCTGTGTCAGCTGTAATGGGTGTCTGATTCAGATCAGGGTTTGTAGAGGGCCACTTCAGAATAGCCCTACCTGTGACTGAGACTGGGTAGTACATTTCAGCATCAGTCTTTTATATGTGAGCTGATCGAAGAGCTGATTTGCCGTGCCAAAAACACATTTATTTAGAAGCTCAGCGTTAAATTAATGTGCCATGCAATAACAAATGCTGTTACTGGTGTTGTTGCAGCAAGTTTGATCCTTAAAAACTGTCCTCTGCAAGTCTGACAATAATATTGTAATGCTAACTCAACAAAGTAGACTTTATTACCTAAAGTTGTGAAAACACTTGAGTATTTCAGAATCAGAATCAGCTTTATTCGCCAAGTATGTTGCATATACAAGGAATTTGCTTTGGTCTTTAGTAGCTAGGACTCTAGGACAGTACAGGCAGAAAGACAATACAATAAATTAAAGACAAATTGCAGACAAAAATACAACACTCTTTGTAACAAGACAGAGTGTGTGCAGTGTGCTGAGTTTAGTGCAGTTTGTGTCCATGTAGCAGCAGCAGTCAGTTGTTCATTAGTGATATTGCCTGGGGGAAGAAACTGTTCTTATGTCTAGTTGTTCTAGACATTTTGATCTGTTTGTTGGCACAAAGTGTAAACTTTTATATTTTTGAACGTGACATTTTCTCTGTTCGTACTTAGACCTTCCTAGAGCAAGGCCTCGAGTAGCATTGAGGAGAAAACGAATGGCTGACAAATCAACCAGCACCTCAGACCCTGTCACTGAGGATGACCACGTACAGGTATGCACACAATCCCATTTATCCTCTTATTTATCCTCAGCAGAAGTAGCCACAGTGTTTGTATACAATGTTGTGAAATTATCATATTTGATATTAAATCTGCAAAATCTATGCACTGTCAGCTTTGAGCTTTTTTTATCCAGTATGCTTTTTTTCTGCAGATTTTGTCTCTGAAGAGTAAGAACTTAGTGGGCATCACTCTGACCAACTGTGGAATAACTGACCTGGTCCTCAGAGATTGTCCCAAGATGATGTTCATTCATGGTAAGACACATACAAGAACACTGATATTTCATTTACTTAATTCCACATAATTTTACTTGAAACCTTTTTCCAAAGTGACCTACACGGAGAAGACACAAGCAATTACCATTTGGGTTCTGTATTTGATTACTCATGCTGATGCTTTTCTTTTAATACAATGTTATATTGGTTTCATGAGTTGAACATGGGAGGTTTTGCATCATATTGCATGAATAATTAAGGATTACCTATATTATATATATATCTATATCTATATCTATCCATCTATCTATCTATCTGATGGTTTAGACCATGCTAAAGATTTCTGAAATAATCCAATATGTTACAATTTTCTTCACCGACGGTGTTGAATAGCTGAACTTTACTTCCTCTATAAGGATTCTTTCTTTCTTTTATGCAAACTTGAAGGTGTTGATTTTGCAGCAGGGCTTTCTTTCTTATAAAACTGGTTACTTCCTGGGTTTTTTCTGACTGTCTGAAAAAAAAGAAACCCTGTTCCCCACTTTCTCTGGGTTTCCTTTAAAGATGTGTGCTGCACAAAGTTGCAGCTTTATAAAATGAAACTATTTAAAGATATAATTAAAGCCCATTATTGGCGTGATTATCATGTCTGTGATCCACAGACGCACAGTTTGCACAGTGTAATTTTTAGATTAATAATAATAATTGATATTCATTTATATTGTCAGACCACAAATTCCCAGTAATTTAAAATTGTACACATCTTGGCGTTACTGATCACCAGCTAACTCTGCAGTAACCCTTGTCTGTTCTCCTGAGTTTGCTAAACTGAGCTGCCATTACCCAGCAGTTAAGCAGAGATATTTATATTTCTGTCCAGTAACCTATGATGTGAAAATAAAGAAGATAAGAAGAAGATGTCCATGACACAGCTTCAGCACAGGGCTCTCTATGAATCATGTGAGGTTAAACCCCATTAGCTCTCAGCTGTCAGAGTGCGTTCAGCCTCACTCCTCTTTGTCATTACAGCAACCAGATGTCGAGTGTTAAAGCAGCTGAGAGTAGAAAGCGCCCCCATACTAAACAGGTTTGACTATGCTCAGTGCAAGAAACTAAACATGGAACAGGTCCTGGATCAGATTCTGAGAATGCCCCCTGAGAGGAACCGCATCATCTACATGCGTCCTATGCACCAGGTGGGTGAATCTATGGTGTCATGTCTGCTTATTGTGGAATTCACACATGCTTTTGTTTGCATGATAGCTAAAAGGTATTATGCTTCTGAGATTCTTCTAGTTTTAGATTTTGATGTAACAAAATCCATTCTTTAAAAAGTGGTCAAACTTCCTAGGCCAGCACAAGTAGAAGATCGTGTCTTGTTACATGTTGCATCTTGATGTGTGTTTATTAAATATAAATACTGTGGTAATAACAAAATATTAGCTGCTTTTGATTGGTATTATATTACGTCTCACTTTGTCTCTATACTCGGTGGCAAATGTGTTTCCCATGTTTCCCATCACTACCAAGCTCCTCATTTTGCCATAACAATAATAACATTATCTACGTCTCTGTCTCCTGCCTTCAGATTGATTCAGTGGCACTGGAGCGTCAGCTCTTCCAGGGACCCTATCCCTACCATATCGCTATAGTGCACGAGTTTAGCAACCCTCCAAATATACGCAACAAGGTTCGCATTCGCAGCTGGATGGACACAATAGCCAACATCAGCCAGTGAGTAGCACAGCACAGAATAGTTAATTTATTTCAGATCTTATTGCCTTTGTGTGAGTGATGTTACAATGGTTTTGAATAGGAATGTTAATTGCTACTGTGTTATTATGGTTACTGCAGCTGTAATCCACTCTATCTGAGCAGTTGTTTTGTTACTGTTACACTGGTGTGTGACATCAGATGGATGGTTAATTTATCGATCCCCACGGGAAAACTTCAGTGTTGCTGAAACTCACGTAAAAAATTACAGAACTGTATAAAAATCGGAAAAACAGAAACAAGATCAGGTTGGACATCTACTGAAAACAGATTTATGCCTGTGACAACTTGTCCTCTATGTCTTGGATGTGTGCTGACGGGCCATGAACTGATCACCATATGTCTTGGTTTCTCCCTCAGAGAGTTAATAAAGTATGAGTTCTTCCCAGAGGCTACCAGGAGCGAAGAGGATGTTAAGAAGCATCCCAGATACCCCTGGGGCCGGGACATCTATACGCTAGAGGGTAGCACAGTCGCACACATTTACACTTTATCACATGCATATAAACTTCATACACTGAATACAAGTACCACAAGCACATGTGCAATAACTCAATGTGTAGTCTAACAACTTACTTTTACTTGGCAGACGCTTTTATTCAAAGCTACTTACAAAGAGAAGACACAAGCAATGAGCATTTGGTTTCTGTAAAACAAGTTTTAAATGCTTCTTTTTGAAAAAGAGATAGCTTACTGAAATGTATATTTAGTTCAGGTTCAGCTTTTGACTAGTCTCAAACACACACATTTAAATTAGATTCTTTGACTTCAGTTCTCATTTCACTTTTGTTCACATTTAAAACAAAGTTGCACATGTCATTGGTGGATGTTTTGTAGGTGGAAAAATGTGTGAAGGACAAAAAGTGCCAACACGCGTTTAAACGGGAAAGTGCTAGTTTCACTGGTGTTTGTCATGGGTAGTTTAGAGAATGACCAGTGTAAACACAGGGAATTCAAGCTGTTAGTGGGAGAGGCTCTCAATCACTTTGATGAGCTACAGCATCAATATTCAGTGTTACAAGAAGAAACACGTCACAGAAGGATCACTCCTATAACTCTCAGGAAACCAGCAACCACAGAAGTCACATTTGGTCTCATTCAGTCAGCTTGGACTGGAAGAGAAACATATTTGGGTTGGTCAGGTTTCTGGTGACATAGTCCACCCAGTCACGTACTATTACCTGTCTTCTGTCACATCGTTTTTCAGGAGTGGTGGATGGAGCTCCCTACAGCATGGTTACAGACTTCCCCTGGCTGAGGACCCTGAGAGCAGCTGATCCCAACTGCTATGCCCGCTATGACTTTGAGGATGATGAAAACAGTGAGTGCAGTCAGAACACATAGCAGGCGCTCTATTCACTGATTCTTCATAAATATATATTTAGAATCATTGACTCCTTTGTCCCAGTGACCATCTAAGTGTTTCTGACGCTCTCTGCTATGTTGTGTGTTAGCCACCATCTATGCCCCGCGGCGTAAAGGTCAGCTGTCAGCTGACATCTGCATGGAGACTATTGGAGAGGAGATCTCCGAGCGCCGGCAGAGCAAAAGAGGAGTGTTTCAAAGAGTGGTGGTCCTCTTCCTACATCACTGTGATACACCAGGAGAACCTGTAGACGATGACTACATCTAGATACCACAAAACACTCCTGTCCATCACATCCAGAGGGATCCAGCACCGACAGTGAGGAAAGACCTGCACAAGCTCCCTACTGTGGTTTCCTGTGCGATATGCAGGTCATAGCTGAGTCCTACACAGTGACATGCACATGATACCTCAGATACTTGACTAGCATCATGGAGAAGGAATATATATACATATATATATATATATAGTAGAAGGACACTGGGTGGCACTGGTAACTTGAATTAGACAATAGGACAGGCCACAACTTAACGTTGAAGGCACTTTGAGAAATGTCTTCCAGAGAATGTAAACTGGGATGAGATTCAGGGTATCTGATGCTGATTTTCTTATTTTGACAGAATGGTATGCTTGTATGAATGTATTAAACATTCTCAATTAAAAGCTGAGTCAAAGAACAAAACATGTTGAAATGAAAGCTCAAAGGGCAAACTCAGCATAGTGTGAATTTTCATTGGGTGAGTGAAAGACTTGATTTTCAACATGAAGAGCCTTTTAGGATCAAAGTCATCTCTAATTTAGTTCCAACTAAGACCTCTCTATCTCCTGTTCAAGCCGCTATTGTCTAACCACAGCTGTCTTATAGTTGGTTTTCTTGTAAATCATGTTCTCACTGAGAGCACACGTGTTTATCTGTCCACTACCAGTGTGCCTACCTCTGTCCAAACCAATCGCACTCAGTAATGGCCTTAAACAAACAATACTATGCTTTTTTTTCAGCTTGCATTGGAATTTGGTGTTTTTCTTTCAACATGCAGGCGTGTTTTGGTTGTTGGTTTAACTCAGCAAGCACTAAATTAAAAAAAGTTCTAATAGAGTTAGTAAAAGAGAGAAGTAATAGCCTTGCTGCACATTTTCTTGTTAAAGTACCTGTTCTACTTGCATATTAACCCTTCTGAATAGGCACTAGGGAGCTAGATTCGTCTCAGGGTCAGGGTCCTTATCCCCCAGTGGTCGATGACTATACAATAAATAATGTAGTTCCGCTGTGACAGACAGCATTTTTCAACATATCTATGGATTTCTTATCTTTGTGATAAATCAAATTCATGCAAATATACAACATTTGTAAAAGCCCAAGTTTAAGATTTAAATGCTGTCAATTTGGTCTGTCCTCATTCTCCACACTAATGGTGTTCTGTTCCTGATGATGTTTCTTAGTCAGATTGAATCAGCTGAAAACTTAGATCAACTATTGTATCACCCGTTCAGCTCGTTCATGTCCTACATGGCTTTATCATTTATAATGTGCATGTAATGCACCTTTGTGACGTTCTTGTCCATTTTTGACATATGAAGCCTTTAAAAACGAGACGACCAAAACAATGCAGAAAAGTGAGATGTTCTAAGAATAAATTTAGAATTGTTACTTTTTTTAAATTCAGATTTCCTTTTGTCTCCCCATCAGGACTGTATGTGTGTTCATTCATATTGTACGTATCATTAGGACATAGCAGCAGTCTGACTACCAAAATCCTAAGAGTGGAAGATGACACTGCTTCTCAAAGTGTGTGTGTGTGAGTGCGTGTGAGTGTAATGACCCTTGTGGAAAGAAATCTAACATTCTCATATTTTCAAAGCTTATCTGGGCTTGTTCTCCTCAGCAGATGGGGGGCCCAGAACCGTGCCCTTCAACCTAACAATTAGAAAACTAATTGGTCAAAATGCGCCCATTTGTGGAAATAATGTGTAATAATAATAGTTTGGTGACATAAAGCGTATGATTTCCTTTTTCCTTTATCTTTGTCTTTGAAGTAATGTCAATAATAGAAACTATTACACAGAAATAATTTGACCATTGACAACAACCTTTGACTTTGAGGTTATTTAGCGCTCTCCAGTAAATTGTCGAAATGACGGGTCATTATAAATCTGGTGCACAGGAATAAAAGAGAAAAAGAGAGGAGAGACATAGAGGTTTGAAGGACTTTATGAGGAAATATTTAAACCAGGTGAATATCAAGGTAGCACTGAAACATTTACCAGCCTCTAACATGACTTAATGGTTCCAGTTGAAATGTGGATGAGTCTTGTATTAAATGTTATGTTATGTTATACAAAGAGAATTCCCTAGTGCTAAATTATGAATGAATGTTATTAACCACATTTTTGAAAAACTGACTTCAGTGTCACTTCCTGGTGACTGATGACCTGATGATTACCAAACTTAAAGAGAAGCTAATTAACAAAGTGAATCACAAGTAATTGGAACATGCCAGTCTGTAAATTATTATTTTGAGCTCTAGCTGATTTTTTTTTTTTTGGTGTGGGGGGGTGTTTTGTTTAGTTTTGTATTTTTTCATCCTGCCCCTGCAGAAATTACCCCGTACAAGGACCCTTCCATCACCAGACTTTACATCAGAGGCAGTGCCTGGTGTTTGGCATAGTGCTATGAATATAGTTTTGACTGTTAGGTTCTGGGTCACCTAACTTAAGTTTGTATGCTCAGTTATTCAACTCTTGGAACAGTACTGGTGTTTTTTATTTCACAATTTGAGGAATGAAAATGACTGAATAATAGTTACATAAAGACATTTTGATGATAATAGAAAATAGAAAGTTTAGTAGTTTGTCTTTATTTCCACTCAGTTGGTAATTTAAAACTGATTTCTTTCTCTTTGAATATTCTATGGTTTGTCCTCCTGCCTTCCCTCCCCTGGGCAAGTCAGATCACAACCTGTTTCACCTGGTTTTTCTCAGTACACAACTTGCCAGCCTGCCACCACTAAAACAGTAAAGAAGTGGACAGAGGGGGCTAATGAAGCCCTGCAGGCCTGCTTTGAAGTTCTAGACTGGAAGATACATCAAAGTGTAGACACCCCTGTACCCACAAAACCATTCACTGCTTCCCCAACAATAAACCCTGCGTCACCAAAGACATTAAAATCATCTTAAATTTGAAAAAAAAGCAGTTCAAGTCTGGTGACAGGGAGGCAGTGAAGAGGGTTCAGAGGGTTCTGTCTGGCAGGATCAGGGAGGGGAAGGAGGCCTACAGGAGGAAACTAGAGCAGAGCCTCCAGCAGCAGAACACCTGTGTGCCTGCTAGCTCAATGGGATAGGGGTCAGGCTGAGATTCAGAAGGTCATAGGATCGAATCCCAGTCCAGACTCTTAGCCCATACCAGGTGTGTCCTTCAGCAAGACACCTTGTAAGTCATTTTGGATAAAAGTGTCTATCAAGCAGGTCCAAAGAACACCTGAGAGGTGTGGAGGGGCTAGAAGGCCTGCAGCCAGGGAACCGTGACGACTGTGGATCGGGCCAGTGAGGTTACTCATTTTAAATTTTAACAGATTTAAGATTGATCCTCAGAACCACCTCCAATACAGCTCCACAACAGGAATATCTGCCCCTCCTCAAAACAACTCAACCAAAACACCCAGAGGATCTTCTCAGCAGATCAGGTGAGGAGAGTGCTGAACTTGCCAGGCCAGATGGAGTCATCTCCAGGGTGTGAAAGCCTATATCCCCCAGCTCAGTGGGGTCCTCCTGCACATCTTTAACCTCTAACCTCTACACACACATCTGCTGTGTATGAAGAGGCTCAGGTCCTATGCAGACGCAGCACCATGCTGTGGATATTTTTTGAGTCTGTGGTGTCCAGTGTGATCTTCTTTGCTGTGGTTTGCTGGGGCAGCAGCTTGAAGGTAGCAGACACTAACAGACTGGACAAATGAATCAGGAGGGCTGGTTCTGTTCTTGGTGTGGAGCTGAACCCTCCACATGTTGTAGCTGAGAAGAGGACGCTCTCCAAACTCTTCTCAATCCTGGACAGTCACTCCCACCCCCTACACAGTGTCCTGGCTGGACAGAGACTCGCATTCATCCAGAGACTCAATGTCAAGTGCTCCACTGAACGCCACAGGAAATCATTTCTTCCTGTGGCCATCACACTGTACAATTCCTCCTTTGCCTCCCTCTGTAAAGGGGGGAGGGGAGAACAACAAGTCTAGAGATTTATGTTATCATGTTTTGTTTTTGATTTTATATATTTGTTGTTTTGTATCTATATTTCGTCGGTGCTAATTACAGGTGCGGGTCTTTTAATCTTTTCTGAAATGAGAGTGGCTGTGAGTAGGCAATAATAAAGTGTTTTGAATCTTGAATTTAATGTTTTGTGTAGATAGTCTATTATGCAGCCAACGGATTTCTTGCATGTGCTCCAGCTTTGTGAAACAAAGCGATACCAAGAAGGCATCATTTTGTTGTGATCACCCCGACAAATGACACATACAAAGCACCTAATAAAACACAGAGGATGTGTGCAGCTGTGACTGTATCAAGTCATTTATTTACCCGCTTCAGCACACTTTACAATTTGACACATGCACTTAAGATGCATATTGGACCCTTGCTGATTTCAGCCACATATCTATTTTTATCTGACAGATCACTCCTTTACCCTCTTTATTTGGGTCCACGGTGACTCAGATAGTGTGTGTGTGTGTGTTTTGGAACAAACTGAAGCCTGACCAACAGCAGCAAGTCATTTGTCACGGATGACTGAACAAACGAGGTAGTCCTAATGAATATTTAAATTAAAGCATTACCTTTATGAACTTTTGGCTTCTGACTTTTCTCCAGCATGTCTGCAGTGGTTCCAGCATCATTCTTAATTAATAAACCAGTCATTCGCGATGCCCATAAACACATAAACAGATATGTACGCGTTAGTGGTTCCACACATACAGAGAAGCATTGATGCATAGGTAACATGCACGCAAAACCAAAATATTCTCATTTAAATGTAGTTGTCAGAAATCTGTTAATTTTTCATACTTAGTGCACACATGGAGGCAAAGATGCATGCACCAATGCGAGTTCCACATGGGAAGACGCAAACACATACACACGCAAACAAACACACACATGAACTGAAAGGCAGACACACACCAGAAGCCACTGGTGTGTGTCTGCCTTTAGTTATTATTCTTATTACTCTTAGCATAGTTGAAATAAACAGGATCAAAGATAATAATTAGAGGTGTTGACAGGCACATCTATTGACCTTGGTGTTTACCTCTGCTGAACCAAACCCAACCAGATCCATCAGTAACCAAGGGCATTTTTACATTCCCGTACAAACTCATGTTTTGACACAGGGGCCGTACTAGAAAAAGAATGCATCATCTCCACTGCTTGGGGTTCAGATATGAAATCTAATATTCTAGTTGAGCTCAGAGGTCGGCACATTGGTGTAGTGGTTTGTGGTTCCCAATAAGAGCTGGGACCCCATCCGGTTGGAGCCTAGCATGTAAATTATGTGTTTTGTACACAGCTGCATGCAAATTAGAATTCTTTCTGGGCAAATCTGAAGTCACATCACCTCCACCTCAAGTTCAGAGAACTCAGTTTATGTTTTAACATTACTGAGAGTTTTTGACTAACAGCCATCTGCTGTTAGTCAAAAACTCAGGGCCTGTCATGTTGTCTGTTACATAGAAAATTATTAGAACTCACTTTATCTTTTTTATTGTTTCTGATCAATTTAAGACGTCATGCCTCTCTCTGTATGTTTGGCCTTCATATTTGGATGAGTGAATAATAATGCATCAGGGGGCCTTTGGGTGGAGGATGGATTATTGTGGTGTCAAAGTTCCTGAATCTACAGTGTCAAGGCTATCTCAAGACACACATGCAACGAATACACATATATTTTTTATCCTCTGCCTCTGCGATTGAGTGTTTTATTGTTACTATTTTATTATTTGTGACAGTAACAATTTCACAATTTCTGTGTGTGTTTGTGTGAATGTGTATTGATTTTGTGTTTATGAACACAGCATGTGTGTTTGCATATATTTCCTTATGTTTTGTGTATATTATGTAATATAGATTATGTTAACCTATTTTCCTGTGTATGTGTACTTTCCAAACAAACTGAGGCCTAATCTTAAGATATCACTCTAATCAGCAATGACCTGAATAAAAAGAGGAATGTCACGGTAAAACATGCATCTCTAAACATACCATCGTCATTGTTTGTTCCATCATTGGTTGTTCATCACTGACTTGTAAGGATGTGAAGTGACTTAGTCAGTACTAATGGGCATTTCTAAGATTCTTTACACAAGTGAACAAATGATTATAACAACAATTTCATCTCCAGCTGCTTCATCTAACTATAGTGTGAGAATGTGAGTGTCTAGATACCTTTATAATTTAGCAATCTGTCAAAAGACCGTAAGTTTTATAAAGATAGATGGACAGAGGGGAAGCAGTACAGATGCCAAAACACACATCATTCCTGAAATTATTAGTCATTCCAGAGCATTTTGTATACGGGGTACAGGGAGTATTTCAGTTTGCTTGTTTTCTAAATGTGATTTTAAAAATAGCTTTGCATAATTTTATACAACAGTGACCACTGGGGTGATGCTGATTGGCATTCTTATATGTGCTTAACGTGATCTGCAGTCTATTAGATCCACTGCCGTCTCTGTAAAGTTCTATGTTTGTATCTGTTTAACGGCACAAACAAAATGCACAGTGTTGCTTTGACCTATATGCTAAAGACAGCATCCTGACATGGTACATGGTAATGATGTTTAATAGACAACACATTTGTTAAAGATGATGGTGTTACTGTGGCTTTGACATGTATGGCATCCAATGGAAATGGCACACTGTTGTCTTCAGTAGTGGCAATTTAACTGCTGATGAAGCAAAGATTAATTTAAAGGTACAGTAAATTATAAACTCAGTGTGTGGAATAAGAGGATACATTCTTTATATTTGTTTTATTTATGTAGACATAACTTACATCATACCACAAATCTTGTTAGTTCTTATATTATCCAGAAACCTCAACCAGGAAAGGCAGTGTTCAATTCAAGAGCTAATAAAAAAGCAAATATAAAGAGTGTGATCCTCTCAGCTTTTTCTCCCGAAGAAATTTTCTGAACTCCAGGATCATTCCCTGCTGTAAAAATGTGACTTTTTGAACAGTTCCTTTTTGTAAAAGCAGCCAGACAAACAAAGTTCCTCCAAAGGTTCATTGTTTTTGAAAATCCTGCGCTGGAAATTAATTAATTAAAGGAAACTGATATAAAGAAATGTAAGCCGGAGGTGTTTTCCACTGAATCCCATGAACAAATAAACTGTTGATGCCTAAAACATTGTCCCTAATTGGTAAGTCCTTATACAGTTTCTACATAAATATGGACACGGGCACAGTGTGACATCATACTGTGTGATGTATCTGCACAACACAGCAACTTCTCTTCAACAATGGAACTCTGGTAGTGGTTGCAGCAGTTAAAGTTTTGAGGAATGTTGCTGATTCAAGAGTTGCCATTTCTACAAGTCACCATACTGCATCCATCTCGTCCTCCACCCCGGCTATTTATGTGGCCATTATTCATGCATATTGCTCGGTAGCTAGCAAGCTGTGTAGGAACACAATATGTGCATCTTAAGACAGCTCGGAAAAAATCTGATGCTAATTATATCAGATAACGACATACTTGGTAAGGCTGAGCTGAAGATTGAAAACTATTTTGACAATTGAACACTAGGGGTAGTAGCTAATTATTTCAGTGAACTGTGTTTCACGCTCCGTTATTTCAGTGTGACCCACAGTGCAGCACTAAGCTCTTGTTGATTTTAGAACACCTGTGTGCATTTGTCCCTCTCACCTCAGAGAAGGGATAATCAGTGACAATCAGTGTTACTGAAATCATTTTTTAAATGGACTTTGCATACAAGAACCAAAGTTCTGCCAATGCAGCGTTTTCTTCACACATTCTGGTTAAGGATGTTTTCCCCCTTTAACTATACAGATGCTTACTGAATTAGTAGTTTTTCTTTATTCTGAGCCCATTATATATGTCACGTACTGAAGTGGTGTCAAGCAAGAAGGCCCAGAATCTAGGTTGAAAGCTAGAACCAGGCTGGGAGACATGATGAATACATGCATAGAAGTTGGAATGGTTGGGGTGAGGAAGGAATGCTCTAGGTGAATGACACCAAGCAAAAGAAAGAGGAAGTACATGAAACAGAGGACCACATGGTGAGCTTTTTAAAATCAAATCAAAGAGTGATGGTGACATTCTGACTATCATTTAACTTGACAAACAACCTGTTTGCAGGGTGCCGCTGCTGCCATGTCAATCAACCACACATGCTGTGACAGACAGCAGAAAAAATCCCTGCCTGCCATAGTTCTGACTGACAATTGTGATGTCTTCATTGCTGCCTTCTTTGGTAAACTGAATCCTGCAATGAAGCTTTCTTGCATTGCACCAATTTCAGTGCATTTTGTGATCTGTTGCAATGCACCTTCAACATTTGTACATGTGAATCGAATTTAATCAATTTAAATGGCACTCACTGCTCACTACATACCCGAAGATACAGTTGTGTAACACATTTTTAGTCTCATTGGATCTTAAGTCTCTACATGTTTATATAATGAGAGGTCTGCTTTTTAAGTGTTTATGCACTGGTGAGCTAATTAGCCAGCTATTTTGCGTGCATGCGTGCACCTCCGAATGTTATCCACCCAAGAGACCATCCTTGAGAAACTTACCACTGGCTTGAACTCTGTTATTGTCTGCTTCCTCCTGTGCTCCTCTGATCCACAGACTGACGGAAGCATTGAAGAGGAGGGGGAGGTGGGGATGGGAACAGATCAAACACTGTCTAAAAAGAGAGGAAGAAATCCTATTAAGGACAGAAGGAAAAATGCAATCAGATGATTTCTCAACCGAATGCAACTGTGTAACAGCCTCTAGGACTCATTGCTTATGCATCACAGGAAAGAAATAAAAATCAGTACAGAGAGACGCAGAGTACAGCAGGAACAGAGCAATGGCTCCACGGGTAATTGGATTATTAAATAAGCGTATGTCGTTTTGCACATTAGCTAATTAATGTTCTCTTTCCCACAAAGTAAACACAAAAAACACTATTTACATGAATGAACGTGGTGGTTTAATATAAATAAAGATTAACTAGTCTAACTTGACACATGCTTCTTCTTGGAGTTTGAATTTTTATTAAGTGGAGTCACAGAAAAAAAAACAAGACAAACTATTGCGCGAAAAGAGTCCAAGCGAGTGTGGCGCACGTCGCACCGCGCTCCTCCAAGAATCCATCACAAAGCGTACATCAAAAAAAGATTACGAGGAAAAAGGGAAGGCTAGTGATATTCAAAATAAAAATAAACTTAAAACTGGAGGCGCCCATTAGGTGTGTTGGAGACACAGCACAAGTCTCTTCAGATTGAGATTGATCCAGTTAAGGAGTGCGCATCTACAGGTTAGAAGACAGCGCAGTAACACTGTTAGCAGTAAGGTTAAAAAATTCTTTATAAAAAGAAATGTATCAATGAATAAAAATTCATCAGAACATTCTAAAAAAATATTCTTACGGATACATAATGATGTTTTAGGTTTTTTTTCGTCATCACAAGTCAAGTAAAGATTGCAGAGTTACAACAACCTGTTGTACAAACAGAAAAAAGACACAGAGAAATTAGTTTTAGCGAATAATAATAACCAACACTGAATCTACTAAAGGCAGAAATCACGGAGATCTGTTGAAATCGTGGCTGAGCGGCTGTATGTAGGTTAATCAGTGGTAACAAAGAAAGTGATTACTGATGTATCTGCACAACGTGTGAAGAGTGAAAGTAACTCGTCTCAGAGCGCTTTGTTGAGCCTTAAAAGTACCTTAAACATTATTTGTGCTGCAGTTTATGCGTCATGTTATAGAAAATCAAACCTACAATATCTCTCTAAAAGACACACATAGGCCTAAAAACTGTGAATGTGGCTTGTGTTTAGTGCTACTGCCCGTCCCGTGGTAAGAATGAAACCAGTTAAGACACGAGACTGTTTAAATTATTTCGATTGAATCTCTGTTTTTATCTTTTGTCATAGTTAGTTTACTTAGTTAGTGGGGGGGTGACACGTGTGATTGTGCTTAGTTTAGTTGGACATTTATACTTTTAACCACTGAGAGAAGATATCAGACCAGAGGAGACGCTGTGGCTGAGGTGTGAAAGAGGAAGACAAACACAGAGGTTTATTCAGGATTAAAAGTCTGGATTTACGCATCAACATCATGTCACACTGACTAAGTGTCGCTTATGTCTATCTCCTCTTCTCTCTCTACTTCCACTGCCTCTCGGGCAACAAACCATATTTGTGGACCTCACACTGCCCCTTTAATTTTTTGAGGAGGACAACTGTTTAAAATATGTCTGTGTCTAATGAAATCAGGGGTTGAAGTGCATGTGACCATTCTTCTGAATGGGTTTAAATGATCTTATTTATGTAAGCTTCTTTACCGCTACCCTTCCGCTTTCCCTCAACTCAACCGACCAGCTGCTCCTCAATGTCCCAACATCTAAGCAGAAGCTCAGAGGGGAAAGGCCTTTCTTTATTACTACCCCCAAACAGGCCTTTAACCCGGCTTGAAAATAAATGTTATGTTGTTTTCATTGTGTTTGATTCCCAGTCCCACCAGGTTACATGTCGAGGTGTTCTTGAACAAGACACTGATACCCTGTAGTAACGCAGACACAGGTCTAGCAGCTGTCTAAACAACAATTTCATATCAACATCAAAAAAGTATTCATTATTATTAATACATCCGTTGTGTCGTCCATTGTGTGCTTTCAAATGAAAAATGTGCGACTGAGCTAACATTTGCTAACGTCTTACCTAGCTTAAATTATAGCTAATTCCACTAGATACTTTCACACACTACGCTAATGACTGGCTGGATATAGAAGCAAATATATTGCAGATAATGCAGTGAAGTACAGTCATTATTTGTCTTAGTTATGTAAGATGGACAGGGTCAAGTCAAACTTCGAGTTGTAAAATGTGTCACCAAAGCAAGATGCCTTATCCTGGATTTGCTTTCTATTTAAATAAAGCAATAAGTAAACAACGTATAGAATACATTTAATTGCAGAGACCCCATAACGATCCATTCCACTCAGAGCCATTAGAAAAATATACATTTAAAGCAGAAATAATTGGTTTAGACACTTGCAATGAGAAAGAACCAGTGATTTGATCATCTCAAACTTGTTGTTTAAGCTACTTCTTAAAAGTTAAGGAGTAGCTGCACATATCAATGTGCTAATACACAGAAAGGAAAATGGAGAAAGGAAGGAGTATTCCCAGAAGAGAGGAGCGATATATCTTTGTTTGGACTGGCACTGCCCCTCAGTGTCCCTCATCTAATAGCCTTTCTGTGGCTCCACTCTGGAGACTTAAGTCCAGAGAATTTGGTGTGTGTGTGTGTGTGTGTGTTCTATATATATTTCATCAAAGGGATTTATGTGACGGCTTGTCAGTGTGTGTACCTGTGAATGTGGGACAGAGTCATGCAACTGGCAAGATATTGTCATCAAATATTAAAAAGTGTTTTTTTTTCTTACTCAGCAATGAGGATACCCACATGGCCATGCCTCAATAGCTAGACTCACAGCTTGTGAGAGCATGTTTCTGTGAATAAGGTGAATAACATTAGTTGTATCAGGTTGTCTCTATGTTTTTGTATAAACTATTTTAAAATAACAAGGGAAGGCTTTAACATCTATCTTGTCTTACCAGTATTATTGTTACTCAGTGTGTTTTCCTCAAACAGGGAGATTCCCCAAGGATCTCAGTGGAGCCATAGCAATTAAAGAAACATATTCATTTATGTTCTTAAAGTAATTCAAAGCCATGATTTTTCTGTGAATATGATATCAACATCAACTTTTTAAACACATTTACAGTGTATGTATATGATGCCTTTTCACCTGTCACATTATCATAAAGTAAACTGTAGTTTGATTGTATGCCTTTTTATATTCAAATTCTAATAAACGTATACATGAGTTCAGTTAAATGTTTATGCCTCTTTCAGAAATATAGCATTGATGGGAGTGAGTGATAAATGAGGTCACAGTGACATTTGACTACCAAAATCTAATCAGTTTATAATTGACCCCACTTGTGCCAAATTAAGGAGGTTTCCTCAAGGCATTTCTAAAACAGTCCCAACAAGGATTGGATGAACATAAACCTAAACAGTATATCACATTGTCCAAATAGACAGTTGTGGCAGGTTTAAGACATTCCTTCAACACATTGCTGACATATGAGTTCACAGGATGGAAAATAGGGTGAGGTCACCAAAAATAATGTCAAATATTGTACTTAATCTGAGTAAATTCCTTCAAATTTGGTATTGGTATTTCTGATCCATGCCAATATGGCATAAATGTTGATTCAAAATCATATATAAACTCAACTAAAACCATGTTATTTTGTCTGTCCTTTTTTAAACCCAGGGCTAATGGCACTGTGTTCAGGTTAGTATCAAGAGTTAGCATTCATGCACAGGCCTAACAATCTAAGTGGATTTAATCTGTGCCAACACACGTACCCACATACTGGGTTTGGTTGCATAAGTGTTTATGTAAAAAGTGAAAAATAAAAGGCTGTGATCAAAATGTAGAGTTAATGAAGGTCGAAGTAGCAGCTCAGTCATCAGAGAGAGTAGGAGAGAGTGGGCTCCACTGAACTACAGACAGAATTGTCAGAGTTGCTCCACTGTCAAAAGGCAATGAGAATACATTAAAAGACTGTTGTTAAGAGCTTTAATGACAGGCATCAAGTGATGAAATAGACAAAAATAAAGCTTAAAACTCGTGTCTGCCATGTGGCTCAAAGGGATGAAAAGACTTCTCTTTCCTAATGGATTTAGGTTGGCCTCTCAAAGCAGCATAAAGTCTAGTGGGGATTAAGTGTTCAAGCCTCAGTGACAGATGTTGTGTGATGAAAAGATTCTAATCACAAATGGTTTTGTGATTAGTTGAAAATGTAGATATGATGAAAATATATTGAAACTTCCAGGCAGGCGTTAGGCTAATAATCTGTGGCAGAGGTACTAGTAGCAGGTCTGTTAGTAAAAATACCTTCTTTTAATTAAAATACAGTACACAAGGTATTGGTAGGTGGGTGGCTGCGACCCGTGCAATCCAAATGGGGGATGATCTCCATTCTTTGAACACCTGAACAAATGTGAACACAGGAACATTTTACCCATATGTTATAGTAAAACATCTCATCCCAAAACATATTCTGCTCCTGCTTGGGCGGAATGATACCTCAGTGGGTAGAGCAGTCATCTTCAAACCCAAGGGTAAGCGGGTTTGATTCCCAGTCCCACCAGGTTACATATTGTGGTGTCCTTGGACAAGACACCTATACCCTATAGTAGCGCAGGCACGAGTTATTATTATTGGCACCTGCAGTGTGAAGCAGTACAATTTACTTTTCTTTTCGCTGACTTGCATAATTTCATTTTATTCATTTTTAAAAAAATGTTTTGGTCAAAAAATTGCACTTTGGACATATACTCCCTCCATTCATCATCGTCCTGTGTTGTCATACTTTGTCCTAAAAACGTGATTGACATTTTTAACGCAACTAGACACTTTCATATTTGTGCCCGTAAAATAGTATGTTCATATCTAGTGTAGTTTAAGTTACTATAATTCAAGTTTTAAAAGCTGTGAAAATCTTTGCATTTTCTCCATTAGTGTATATTGGCAAAATTTCACTGCCGCAGAGTGTGTGACGTCATGCATGCTCTGTTTTTCCTCTCTCCTTCAGTAAATTTTCATCTTTCATAAACAAATTATACCTAAAGCAGGAGGGTAATATGTCCTGTGTTGAAGCATATGCTTCTTTTTTTTACTTTCCTTGGCAGACGCTTTTATCCAAAGCGACTTACAGGGAGCTGGCGTTGGGTGTCTGGCTCTAGGACACACCGGGTAGGGGATGGACTAGGAGTCAGTTGGGGTTTTGAACCTGTGACCTTCTCTATCCCAGTCTAGCGCTTAATCTATTGAGCTACCAGGCCGCTTGCTTCTCATAGTGATAGGACGTACGGTTTTGGAACAAACGCAGAGTGAACTACATTTTCTCCTTCATTGACTGCAACGTTATTTTTTCTCTGTGAGCCCTGCACAAGATGAGAGACAAGCAGTTGGAAAAATCGCCTCCAGGGGCTCATTTCTTGGACTTTCCACACCAGAAAGGTATGAGATCATTTGTTAGAAACATGTGAGTGCTTTAGTGCGGCAAACTTTCCTGGTCGAATGCTTGTTGTTTTTTTGAGGCTTTTTGTGGACCGAAATTTTCGACTGAAATTTGCGTGCATGCACACAGACGCACAACACAGAAAGAATAGTTCATGCTGCCTGAAAGCAACTAGCAGCAGGCTTAGCCGGATGAACACATGCTCGAAGATGCTGTGAGCAATGAGCAGCACAGTTCAGGATGAACAGAAGCAACGCTGTAAACAAATGGACTACTAAACAACTATTGTTTCTGGAATTTCAATTTTAGCCTCAAAAGGGAACTTAGAAACATGCTATAGTGAGTAATCTTTAATACATTGCTTCAGTTTCTATCTGAACAGAAATAACATTATGCATTATCTACACAGGGAAAGAAATACTGTGCTCAACACTGCATCATTTGATTTTATTAGTTATGCTGGTAAAACGAACAGATGTGTTTGGTGTTACAGCACTTGAAATATACAAGATGTCCAAATGGAAATAATTAATATTCTGATACTGTATTGTAAACATTCATACACACAACTGATTTCAACAATAGCAACAATTTCTTCGTAACAATGTTTGGTAATAATTGCTAAAGGAAAACTGTTTAATTAGGTATATAGCAATGATAGGTCACTTTCTGTTAGCGAAGACGCAGCTAGGCTCGTGGATGCAGCATGAGAATCCTTTTCCAAGTACTAGGAAATATCAATGAGGCAACGCCGTAAGTTTGTTTGTTTATCTGTTAAGAAAGAAAAAAGAAAGTATTTTGCCAATGATTATGTTAAGAAAAGTTATAAATAACATGTTCGATAGGATTCATTTGTTGCTATGCAAAAGTTTATATTGTGAGTGCATAAAGTGGGAAATGTGCTACAATTTACTTTGCAAGTGTCGTAACAAGACACTGAATGTTTTTTGTGTTGTTTTTATTTGCAGTTTTTACCATACCCACATATATGTTGATGAAAGAGAAGACAGTAAACGGATCAAAACTTACTATAAAGCTCTTCACTGACTCTGGTTTAGCTCAGTGTTAAGTTAGAGTATCAGCTCAGGCTTGAAGGTTCAACATCTCAAGGTGGTAGGCACCTTCAAAGTTTCTCCATGAACGTTTTAGTTATTATTATTACTCAGCTTCCACTTGTCTTTTTCCAGGCTGATCTGTTGAAACATGGCTGCAGGAATCTGCTACTATTGAACTACAAGAGTGTTAGTGAAGTCCAGCACTAATGTGTGAAAAGCTCTGTCCTGTGTGGTAAGCACTTGGACCTGGCTTTGTGCAGGTTTGTTAAACTAGCTATTACTAAACACTGCAGCAGTAGGATTTCCTTTACTCCAGAATTAGACTACTAGAGATTTCACTTGTGGAGATTAATGTAAAATCTCTGTTGGGATTTTACTTTGTGAATGAATCCATTGTAAATGAATCCTGCTTGAAGGTTGAAGGACAATAGCACCTAACTTATAAAACCCATAAAAAACAAAAGTCTGAATAAAAAAACACAACATTTCCAACATTATTTAATGTTGTGCAATATTCATGCTGTGTAATCAGCACCTTGACATGCCACACCTGTGAGGTGGGATGGATTATCTCGGCAAAGGAGAAGTGCTCACTAACACATGTGTAGACAGATTTGAGAACAATATTTGAGAGTCTGTTTTTTTTGTGTATGTAGTAAAATTTTTAGATGTTTGAGTTCAACAATCGCAAAAACAAAAGTGTTGCGATTATATATTTGTTCAGTGTAGTTTTCTCTGCAGGGTGGCTGGGCAATAGATTATAATAGTCTTTTAACCCCTGCTAATGAACTTCTGCCTGTTTTTTGCCAGCCTGTTGACAGAGATGGTCACTCTCTAGAAAAAGACGATCCATATCCATACTCAGCAGTTAAGCATGTTTCTAAGCACATTTAACGATATACACTGTAAACAAAGTAGCTTTTGGGCAAGGTTTTCTCACCACTGCCCCCTCCACAAATGGTTTCACTTCCTTCTTTTTAGATGGCTATGTGATGAAATAATTAGAATTTTTAATATTCAGTACTGTGTGCCCCCTCAGGATAACATAATTTGCTTTCTTTGTTTCTCCTCTCTTGCAGTGATTTGCTAAAATGAACGTCACCAATAAAAACTGTCACCAATTTAACCTGCATAATTGACTAAAAGTCATAGAAGTGGGTTTAAATTGTGCCAACACTGCAGTTTGCCCAACAAACAATGGCCGATGGCCTTACATTGCCTTTGGCCAGCTGTTCTGTGTCTGTACTATTAACCAGCTAAACCAATAATGACAGTTATTTCATTGTACTTAAGTATTTCCATCACAATATTTCCATGACACCTATGATCTGATACAATGTCCACCATTAGGGTCACCTAAAAATATCTCAAAACCTGGTCTGTTGTATGGATTGTGTGCATTGTCTGCCTTTAATCCCAACTCCTAGATTACCCAAGTAACAAACTCTTTCCATAACATAAGTAACCCATTCTCAGGCCCACTGGCAACACTGTTTTGCCTGATTATCTACCACTACCTGATGTGCATTCAAGGCTGCTGCCTTAGGGCAGAGGTACAACAAGCCAACAACAGAATTAGCAAGAGTGTGATAAGGGCTGACTGTTGCATGGCCTTACCTTGCCTTTGTCCTAGACTAAATGTGGCATGCACTGCATAGGCCAAGGCCAGTATTCCAGTACCACATATTTCCTCTCATGAAGATGCAAAACATACTGTAACTCGACTTAAAAGCGGGTGACATTAATCTGTATTTGTCATTTAATAAGAGAAAGCTTTAGAGTTCATGTCTTTCATAATGGAAAATCATTGGCTTCTTTGTATGTATTTGGAAACTTTGCATTAAAAAGCAGTCTGAATTTCTTCCAGTACCTTTTTACTGCATGTAGTGTGCCAGTGAGTTCATTATCACGGTACAACACACACACATGCCTGCACACAAATATTTGCACACAGAGCTGAACTTGCACGTGGACTGTGTCACACACATGAACACAACCACACACATACTGGCACCATCCATTAGGGGCAGACAGGTGACAGCAGGCAGTGGTGGCATACTGTGACATGAATGACACATTCTTTAATCACAAAGGACACACACAGTGACACACACATACATATTTTTATCACCTTAACAGCAGCCATTTAAGCTACTGACTTGGTAAATTATATGTACAGTTACCTACAGGAGGCATACACAAACAACCTCAAGTATACAAGCAAGTAAGATGTCTAAGAATGGACTAAGTACATATTTCAAAAAGTGCTTTTCCACAAGTACTGGAAACTTGTTTCTTATTCTGATCATCAGACTTGATGTGTTGATGTTAAATATCTATTTTCATTACTTATTTTTATTTTTATGTTTCTGTAAATGTTCTTTACTTGCAGTAGCTATTCTTGTTAGTTTGTCTAATAATGTACAACCAATTTTGCTTTATCAAAATTCAGTGCATTAGCTTCTGGGGTTGACCAGATGTGCTGAGGTGAGAAGGTGCATGTCACGTTGCACTCTCTGGCCCATTCTTCTGGTTCCCGGATTGTTTCCTCGTTCACTGTGGTCATGCCCTCAGCAATTTCAGAGAGTTCACATTAAATGCATTTACAGTCACTGTAGCAAATTAACAGCAGGTTATAACTCGTCTTGAAGGATTTAGTGACTAAATACATGTATTTTTTTTAATAAGCAACAAGTCCAGTCTGTGGTTTTGAGGAAACATGCTTCTTTGTCTGTTTAATATTTGTTTCAGAGAGATGGAAACTAATTATCTGTCACCTTTGTTTCTTGTCAGTGTCCTGTCACTTGGTGTAAATGTGAAACACAACCTGTTCACACTTCACCTGCTCTTCCCTCATAGCAGTCCCCTACCCCCTGCTTGCAGGTTCTTTCACCTGATGGAACTATGAGAGCAACCGGTACTCCTTTTGTCACACTCCAACAACCTTTCCTGACCTTGCCATAACATTTAATTTCCTGTTCCCTCACCAGGCATCTTTCCTCACCTTCTCCGTTTTCCTTACCTGCTCCTTGCACTCTTGTTAGCATTTACCACACACGTGTGTGTACACACACACACACACAGGACCTTGCTATGAGTGGATGAACAAGCATTTATATTTAGAAATTAGAAAATTGGGGGGATTTTTGATTATGCTCATGTGGAAATCTGAATGCATGTTTCTTACTGGTGTGCTGTTTTAATAGGATTTTTAGATGTGCCTATTTTTATATTTTATCTTGTGTGTTTTTAAGCATGGGTTTTATGGTGAGTAAACAGCATAAACAGCATGAGATTGGACACACCTGGCTAGTAATTCACATTGACTCCTCCCAGAAAGCAAGGATTGGTGGAGGTGCCCGGAGAGGCGGCCAGCAAGTAACCACTGCCCACAATTTTTTTAAAATCATGAACAACAGGGGCCCCGTTAAAATATTCGATGTTGTTCACTGATCTCCTGTTGGTGCATGTGGAAGTGTGGGAATCCCTTTTTGGACAGATATACAAGTTAAAATACACACATACACACACACACACAATTAGGATTAAATAAACTATGTAATGTCAAACATCATTGTAAGCAGTTAGATTTTTTCATGTAGTTGCTAGCCTGTTTATGATTTTTCTTACTTTATTAGGAAAATGTATTTATTCCTTATTACCTGTCTGAATCCAGACTTTTTCTTTTCCTGGCAGCTGACAGAGGAGTCAGGAAAACATGCTCCTGTCTCAGGACTTCTCAGACCAGATTCTGAAAAAAGGCAGAGTTTACTTTTCCCTCTGTCTTGTGTTGGTTATTTCATTTTGTCTGGCTAGTGAAGTCTAGAATCTTTTATCTTTTTCTGTGGGGTTCTTCTGTGAAACGGCTCAGTATTTAGTTTCTGAATTAGCTTTCTTTATGACAAAAAACTGCTTCTCCAACTGACTGAAAACAAAACACAAGCATCGTGGTGAGTTTCCAGTCAATTCTCCTGATCTGAAGCTGAGATGCCAGTCTTGCGGGTGGGCTTTGGCCACAAAAGGTTCTTTATCCTTTGTATTGGAGGGGGTCTGCATGTGCCAGTTATAGGTTTATAACAAAGATTTTTGCATCCCCAAAAAACGTCACACGACCGTAACTGTAAGTGATAGATAGAACATACTTAAACTACACTTAATTGCAGATTATACTTGTGTTCTGTATAATATATAGATCATTGATTTTTTTAAATTCATGTGATTCTTGTCTTCTTCTTCATGTGAGACAGGGGGGACAGCCACTCTATTGATGACTGCCACTGTTACACAGTGTCTCATACTGAACTTTTATCCTTTACTGACTTTTTTCCTTAAACATGCAAAAGTATTGGACTTATTTGTGAAACTGATATTTAGAATTTTGCCTTTTTACAATGCCACAAGGGTTATAAAATAAAACATCACAAACATTGCTGTAAAAGCGAAAAAAAAATCTAATATTTTTTTGGGTTGTGCCACCACTGTATGGTTTTGTACCGCCATTTTGTAGAATAGACAGCTAGGCTTTTTCTTTGTTCTGTTTGATTTCTGCTAGCACGTAGAGAAGAGAAGGGCCATTTTTGTTTTGTTGCTTTCTTTGATTTGGCACAGCCGCCTTGTCCTCCTACCTCACCTCTTCGTGTTCTGCCTAAAGCGTCAGTCAAATAAACTGGAACACCACTGATACTGCTGTCTCTGGTTAATCATTTCTGGTTCTTTAACTACCGTGTGCTGTGCACCACTCACTCCTGAGGGGGGTATGTAACAGAATGCTTTTGCTTCTATAATTTTCTCTAGGTTCAACACATACCAAACAATTTGGGCAATAGTTGCAGATTTTACTTGCCAAGTCAGAGTTTATATACATTTACTATTGACCTCCGGCGACAATTAGTAATACCCTCCGGCGACATTTAGTCACTTTTGAATACCCTCCGGCGACATGTAGAATTGCACATTTGAATGCCATCTGGCGACATTACAGTAAATTAACACTGGTTTACGGAAGGATTCAAGCTTCAAATTTTGACTTCCTTGGTCTTCGAAAGTAAAACAATCGGTCGAGGCAGATGGCCGTCCACCCTGATCCTGGTTCTGCTGGAGGTTTCTTATTCTTAAAGGGAGTTTTTCCTCTTTCCATGGCCCAGCCCACAAAAACACTCTGATGAAAAATTAAGACTGCAAATGTGTAATGAAAATAAAATGTAAATGCATTTTAGATTTCTTGTACACCTGTCTTAAAATATAAGGGAGCCTGGGACTTGATTGGGGTGGTGGGATGGCTCGTGATGGGTGGCAGCAGATTGACCTTATTTTCAAAGCCATAACTTAACAGGTATGCATTCTATGAAAAAAACGTGAATTAATGGGATTTTAGTGGTGTGTGTCATTCTGAGAATTGTTTCTAATGTTTTAGGCCTCTGACAACAGAATGGCAAAAAAATGAACCAGGTTGGTGAAATTCCTCTTTGCTCCTGTGCTCTCCTCACTTATATGCCACTACTGCATATTCATTAACTCTCCCCACTTTTTAGATGTAATGTGATCCCTTCAGCTCTCCAGAAACTGTAAAGAATACATTTGTGGCTTGTTTGTGGAGTAGTAAAACATTTCAAACTATTGAGAACAGACATCTAGGACTTGCAACTCAACTTACAGACAACCTCACCAAGCTGACTATAATCATAGACATGCTGCCCAGTGTTTTGTCTGTTGCTACTTATTGCTCTTTCTCTCCACTTTCCAGGCAACCCAACTAGCTGATGGACACTGGTAATCCATTGTGAACCTAGATCAACTTGAGGCTTCCTCTTCCACTTCACCCAGGGCTTGGTTAAGTGGGATTTGTTGGGTTAAGGTGTTGTTTGCCCCTATTTGCTGCTGTATAAACTAAAAAACTGATTTGAATATATATTGCAAGTTTGTTCCAAAAGCACACACACACCTGAACATTGTGGGCAATTAGTGTTTAGCCCTTTATACAAACATACTGTAGCTAGACATAAATATACACAGCAGGATATCCCTTTATACTCCACTGGGTGTCCAGTTCCAAATATTCCATGCAGTGTCATTACACACACATCTTAGTATACTTGTGAGTCATTCCAACATAATTCGCTCCCTCTAGTTCTCAACATTAACCAGTAACAATGACAACTAAATGTGTCTAGTCTTAACTTTATCCTAATCAAAGTTACATTATTTTCTGAACCCTGAAAAAAATGTAATAAAGACATGAGCACACAAGCACACCATTCCTACTGCAGTTGGCCACTTGACTTTCAGTTCATTCATTCTGGGTAATCTCCCACTCTCTATCCTTTATTTTCACACACAAACACAGCTCAGCTAAATGCACCCTTTCAAAGACCAGAGAGCTAGATTTATTACTATATTTTCAAAAATAATCTACTACAGTACATTAGGATTTCTAATGGTGTTGGATAACAGTATCTCACAGCATTGTTGTTACGGCAGCATTCAGAATCTACAGAATCTGGAAATTACGGAAAATACAGTTTCAAATGTCAGTGTGTATATATGATAGAGGTGTGTCATGTAACTACATTGTGGCTTCTTACTGGCATACAATGTCTAAATTTAACGTTTGGCTTGATGTCAGTATTTGCTGAACTGTTGGAATTGTTTGTTTGCCAAAATAAGCACTACTAACACCTGCTAAGTAATTTCTAGCAAGTATTTGCTGTCCTTGCTGATTGCAGTTCTTTGTTCTTGTAATGTCTTCTTTTTTCATGCCATTTTCCAGATGGCTGAAAGATAGGTTTAATACAGATCAAATAGGAACAGAGAACCAATCTTCTATGATAGTTTTGCTTTTATTTGACAGACTAATGGTCAGAGAAGACACATTAGAGAGCAGAGACAACATTTGAGAACAATGTTCAGAAAAGAATTGGAAGAACATATTGTATACCAGTCTGTTTTTCCTTTCGTAATCACTGTTTCTGCACTTGCTGTTCTACTACCCTGCAGTTTCTTTCAACTTTCTCTCCTCATTTACAGCCACTGTCACTTTCATCTCATCCCTTCTATCTCCCTTCCCTCTGTACCTGAGGCCAATTGTAGATTCACAGAGCAGCACTGAACTTCAGAGAGGGAGAGGTGAGAATTTTCAGTTCTTCTTTTTGTCTTTCAGTCTGTATCCTTTCCCCTCCTGCTTCTCCTTTCTGTGTGAATGTTTCAGTTGTGTCTTTGTAGGGGGCACTGCTGGTTAAGCGCCACTGTCAGATCTATCTTCAGCTGGCTCAGTTAGGAAAAAAAAGAAAAGCGGCAACTTTCCTTTAAGTTAACTTGAATAATAGAGCTAAACTTAATAGACCTCCAAAAGAAATATAGACACTAAATTTATGTATTTACAGGCATTCTGAGGCACCTACATGACATGAGAGGCAACTGTAGTTCTCCATTAAGGAGCTAGTAGAGCAACATGAACTCATTGAAAGTTTTAATCAAACTACAAAAGCAATAAGATAGATCTGACCTGATAGCAAGAATATTAGCAAAATCAAAACAAAAGATCTCTACATAATAACCAACCTGTTAAACCAGTTGGTAAAGCAAAATTTAATAATTTGTCTAAAAAATAAAAATAAAATGAATAATTCAATGTAAAAATTATAAACAAGAGATCATCAGCAATCATTACAAATTTAGAAAATTATGACCAAGGTAAAAATGAGGAAGCATTATTTGAATTATAAACAGAAACAAAATAGCAAACATTAGGACCTGGGAGAATGCTATATGTCGACACTTATCAATATTTCTCAACAGAATGAAGTGGTCAGAGAATCACTTTATAGTCTGACACTGTCAGTAGGAGTCACTGACTGTTAATTAATTAAATTTACTATTGTTTCCTTAAGTTTTAAAAATATATTACTTAAAAAATATATGACTTTATCAACAACAGAGACGTTGGCTATTCTTTTATTTGTTCACTCCTGGCAGGCTTCAAAATGGTTACAATGCCATTTAAAATGATAATTGTGACAATGAAAATAACATTGTTATAGAAGAGTGTATATGTATGTAAATTCCACTGTAAAACACGTAGCACACTAGGAAATCTGGCCTGATGTTTTCGGTGTTTTAACACTAATTTAGACTAAATTAGAATTTAGAACACACAACAAATCATTTTGACTAAGTTTAGCTGAACAACTTTCAGACATCTTTCTATTTTTGTATGTTGACAGAATATTTAGTGTCTACATAATGCTGCTGTTATTAAAGTGATGGCAGCACATCATTATGCTTCAGCTGCTAAGACACATATCAATGTTAAGGTAAAAAAATTGATAGTCAAAGGCAGTGGATCTTGCAGTGAGCCACATAACAGCAGACTAGCTGTACAAGCGATAATAAATTTAATATAGCCTATTTATTTGCTATACATGCCTGTTCCTTCCTACAACCCTGGGGGCTAATTCCACCTTATCTTTTAATTCTAGTGACGTCCCTGGTGTAATGTGCAAAAACATGATATGCATAATTGTGGGGTGCCTAGAATAGCAGTAATTTATCAATGACAACTTTTCTTTACATGTCAAGCTTTGTAATTAAAGCCTTCAGTCTCTATTAACAAGGGCTTATGTTCATCTTGTATATTAAAAGTATTGTTTTTTCTTTGAAGCGTTCCATAGTTAAATCTCACACTATTTCCTTTTCACTGTTACTGTAAAAAATAAGATGCATATTGATGACAGTTGCAAACGTCTGTTATTCATATGTAAATTAATTGTGCACTAAAATGATGGATATAAAAATATTTTTTTGTGGTTGCGATTGGTTGTAAGCACATGAAGCCAGAAATGAGGACCCTAGGAACACGAACCATTTGGCGAACCAAATTGCTGCGAAGCTTCAAAGCTTCACAAGGCTTTATCTGGCCATCACTACTCTTATGGGTCATTTTTTAACATTTATTAAACAATGCCATTTTCAGGTTGCCAAAAAGGGATTAGGGCCTTCATCTTTTCTCTGTCAGACAAGTTCTGCTTTAGTTTATCTCTATTGTATTTGTCTGGCTTATATCTACATGTTTACTAAGCATCCAGTCTCACCTTTAGTATACTGATTGTACTGGTATACTATAGGTGTTTAAAGTGGTAAAATAATTTAAATGTTCATTTTCTGTAAATATACCTCACACATATGCAGTCAAGTTAAACTGAAGCAAAAATGCTATTTAAACAAAATATGGAGGCCACAATTTTTGGCAACATGAAAACAGCATTTTCCCGGTTATACTGCTCCTATGAGGTGGGGATGCTTAACAATGTGCAGATATAAGCCACAGTAGTATAATAAAGCCAAACTGATGCAGAAAATGTCTGTCAGAGAAAAGATGGAGGCCCTAACCAATTTTTGTCAGCATGGAAACAGCATTTACCTGGTTGTACTGGTCCTCCAGAGGAGTTTCAAGAGGTAAAGATGATTAGATGTTCCATACAACTAACCTGAAGCAGAAGAGGGCTTTCAGGAAAAAGATATAAGATCCAATTACTATTTGGCAATGAGAAAATTGTATCATACTGGTTGTACTGGTCATGTAGAAGTGGAATTAATGGACTGGATGGATAATGCAGCAGCACTTCACCACAAAAATCCACTGACTCATGAAAATGACCGAACAGCTTCCTTGATTAATATATGTCGTGGACATCATTCGTGTATGAAACACAGGTAGACGTAGGAACCTTTACAAACATAAATGTACATCAGTGTTTTGCATTTGAACGAGTCCTGCTTACGGTGTACATTTTAGGACATCCTCAGGTCTCAGGAAAAACTCCATCAGGTATCAGGTATCAGACAAAACGGCACCAGGTCTCAGGAAAAACTCCATCAGTTATCAGGTATCAGACAAAACGGCATCAGGTATCAGAAAAAACTTTGTCAGGGCTCAGGAAAAACGGCGTCAGAAAAATCTCTCTCAGATATCAGAATAACTTAGTCTTCTTTTAAGGTTTTATGATGGTTGGCAAACAGCTTGTGGGCGCATTGCAGCCACCTTTGCACCTGGGCCCTGTGCACCTGACCAGCTATAAAAGGATGCTGAAACCTGCTGTCTCACTCTCTCTCTTCCTGATCCGATGCCGTGTGCGGTGGCTGTGAGCCTGCCACGCACACACGGGTTTTCTTTTGTTGGTT